>JAWNMK010000207.1:600000-965000 GCA_035044105.1 Drosophila nr. perissopoda 5 BK-2023a | reverse complement strand
CATCGTCATCGT
This sequence comes from Drosophila nr. perissopoda 5 BK-2023a, assembly GCA_035044105.1. Classification (NCBI taxonomy): domain Eukaryota; kingdom Metazoa; phylum Arthropoda; class Insecta; order Diptera; family Drosophilidae; genus Drosophila; species Drosophila nr. perissopoda 5 BK-2023a. Next base: position 964,988 of record JAWNMK010000207.1, on the reverse strand, counting down.
CAGTGTTTGAGGGCCAAATCAAATATGCCGCACTTCAGCTGCCACTCAGGCAATGCCTCAATCAATCAATCAAAGCCAACAGCTGCCATCGGTTCTCGCTCTTGCTCCCGCTCCCGTTCTGTCACTCCTTCTCCTTCACATCCACATCCTTGTCTTCGTCCTTTACAACAGCAAATTGTGGCCAAGTGTTGCCAGAGAGCTTTTTGCCGCTGCGCTGTTGGCTAATTAAATACGCTCATAAATTCAAAAGCCGTAGCTGGCACCCCCCCCCCCCCTCTTCTCCTCCTCCCCCTCCCCTACCCACCGCCTCCAGTGTAGCTATCATCCGCTTGTCGTCGTCGTCGTCATTTGAGACCACAGAAAAGGCCAAGCAAAATGGTTTCGCATTTCTACTTCTATTTGAGTAAAAGCGGCTCAGAGCAGCTCAAAGCGGTCTTTGCCCCGCACCCCTCTCCACCCATTTCTGTGTGGGGTTAAAGATGGTGGGGAGGTGGTGGGGGAAGGGGGGGGGGTGGTTACAATCCATTCAAAGTGCTTTGTTGACGACACCACAACAATGCGCCTTGAACTCGACAAATCATTGAATACACATATTTGATATTCTTTCGTCGTTCGATTTTCGTCTTAGGCATTATTCTTATTGCAGCTTATGTCTGTGGCAAGAATCATGTTGGGCATTGGCAGTGGCAGTGGCAGTGGCAGTGGCAGTGGCAGAGGCATTGGCATCGCTGATTGTTGGACCTGTTTTTCTTGACGACTATGTCTCGTTCGTTGTCATCGGCTTAGGCGCATTTTGATTGAATGCCGAGCAGCTTACACAATATGCAATTGAAATCGAACTGCGGAGTCCTTTTTCCTTTTTGGCATACCTTTGTGAAACGGGTTGGCAACTTCATAAAACATTTAAAGAGCATATATATATATATTCATAATACATATTTGTTATAGTCATCAAATTTGATATTCATTTAGTATGAGGCTCATATGACTTCGACAGCAGAAAAGTCAAGAAAATATTATAAATAGCAAAGTGTTTTCCATTTGCTTTGACTTTGATTAATATATAATATTGATAATAATAATAATAATAAATCTCGAATCTTGTTAAATATCAATCATAATAAATAATAACTGTATTGAGCTGTTCAGGATTTCCACACGTTGAAAGCACTCTTTCAGCACGCATATTTAATTGGCAACATCTGAGCTGCTTTGCCACAAAATCATGTCGTATTCTTCCACATATAAATACATATATACTCTAACTTTAATATATCTTTAAACTGTTCCAGTTATTTATGACTTGTTTTGAATGGGCGTCGATTAGATTACATTGTTTTGTCACAAGTTGCACATTTTGTCTTTGGTCACAAATTGATTTATATACACATACACACACACATATATATAACTATATATATACATATATATATATATATATATATGCATCAGTGCAATTGGTAAACTTTCTTACTCAACTCTGTCAATGGGTAGTTGGACAACTAAAAGTTGTGAAGAGCGGCGATTAAATTGAACTTAGAGTTGCAATTTGATATCAACTGTCGCACAGCATTTCTCCCTCTCACTCTCTCACTCTCTCTATCTCTCTCTCTCTCTCTCTCTCTCTGTCTAGCTATTCGTTCTCCCCTCTCTTTCTAGCTCTGTCGTCATTGCTTTCGTTTGCTCAGCTTTCAGTTGAGTTGTTCACAGTACAGTTTTCTAGTCGTTGGACCACAAATTTAATATTTCTGCAACATCTCTCGGCACAAAAGTTGTTTTCCGTCTGTCGTCTGTCGGCAGTCGAGGCTAGATGGAGTGCGAGCGAGATAGCGCCATGGTGGCGGTCAGGTCACAAAAGTCTCTCACAAGTCCACTTGACACTAATAACAGATTTTGCGGTTGCCTCCCAAAAGTTGTGTAAACATTGCAACAACAACTACAACTACAACCAAGACAACAACAACAACAACAACAACAACAATTGCAACCCTGTTGCCCTTTAGACCACCTCTCGCAGCACTTTTGGCCCCATTTGCCGCATGCATCCAGCCTCATTTGTGGCTGCTGTTGCTGCTGTTGTTGCTGCTGCTGCTGTGGAGACTGTCCATCAAAGGGTTAAGTGGCTTGTGGCAGCAACGACGAGTGGCAAGTGGCGAGTGCCACGCTCGTTTGGCACACTTTGAGTGTCCAGCAAGACTTTTCAGCAACATGATGCAGCGTGGCGCAACTTGAAGCAGCTCCAACTGGCAACAGTCAACTGCAACCAACTTTTGTAAAAAGTTGAGCGTTCATTTCATTTTTTATTTATTCTCTGCTTGAACATATATATATATGCATATATACATATATATATATATATATATATATATATGTATACATATGTATACATATTTAAATAAATTAACGTATGTGTATGTGTGTACTCTGCTTGGATTCACTTATCATTTGCCCTTGATTAAGTATTTTAAAGGCGAGCAAAGGGCTTACAAACAGCTGAAAAGCACTTTATGGATTATGAATTATTATCTATGTTATCTGTACAGTTATGTGGGATTTCTTGTAGAAGATAAACAGACACGTGGCGATCGAAGCAATCTGGCAATCTTGTTCCCATTGTCCCGTTACTATTGAGAGCGGGTAATCGAGTCAGTTCCGATTAAAGATAAGTAACTAAATCTGATCGGCATAAGTTGAACTTCATAATCAATAAGCTCAAACATTCCAATGCAAACCATTACAATACATATACATATATACATATATAGCATAATATCGACATTTATCGATATTTTTATCGATCGGAATGGGTATAAGACTATATCGATTAAGAGTTGGAAGCTCCGAGCTTTTGTCTTTGCTCGATCTAGCTTGACTTATATAGCTATACCACCAATATTAATGATAAAAAATCTTCTTTAAAGATTGAATAAAAAGTTTTCAACTCGAGTCCTGGAAATTCTTGCTTAATACTTATTGAATGTGTCGAGCCACAGCTTCAAAATCGATTACAACTGAAACCGATTTGGGAAAATTTGCTTAGAATTTAGACCCAAAATCAATTGGGCGATTTTACTTATTTTGCGGTTTTCGAGTATTTGTTTAGCGGAAAAGTAGGAGATGGGGGCCGAGGGGGGATTTGGAAATAAAATTCGAGGGCTTTTGCAATAAAAGTGAAAAGTTTTTTTTTTGTTGGCCGCCGGTGCTGACCCATAACTTTAGCTTTACGAGCTGAGCCTGCGAGCAGATAAAAGTCTGCAATATTTATAGAATAGACCCCACCAGCTTTGGAGGGGGCCGCAAGCGGAGGGGCACTGCTCAGTCAAACAGAGTGCGAATACAAAACAGAGATGCGCGCACCCAATAACCCCGAAAAAACACATAGATAAATAAATAAAGAGCGGCGCAAAAAAAAAGCAAAACTTTATCCATTGACCTTGAAAAGTTTTCTTTATGCATACGCATAAAAATCAGGACTGGAGCTCCCCCTCCTCCTCCTCCTCTCGTAAAAAATAGAAAATAAAAAAAAAACAAAGACACATTCACATTTCGCACATTGTGAAAAATCAGGACCGCAATCAACTCCCCTGCCAAAAAAAAAAAAAATGGGAAATAGGAAATGGGAAATGGAAAATGGGCATCGCGAATGGTTTATAAATTGCACACGCACAAAATAAGCGACATAATTCAAAATGGACCCTAGACTACAAGTGAGTGGGGAGGACTAGGGCGAGGGGAGGGGGGGAGGGGGTGACTGTTTCTAAGGATCTGAGGGATTCGCTTGAACAGTGTCTATAACTCAAATGCCTTTTCTGTCGAAAGCCCGCCACCCCACAAGGTGGAACCCACAAAAAAGCTGCTAAATTATTTTTTTATTGCCTTGAAAGCGGCTAGGAGCTGGAGCTGGAGGTGGGGGAGAGGGACAGGGAGTGGGAGTGGGTGGGAGGAGCGTGTAAGGAGCAGGAGCAGGAGGAGGAGGAGGAGGAGGAGGATGCAGAGTGGAATGACTATGCCTGCAATGACAGTTGGCGTGAACAAAGTGAAAAGCATTGCCAACGGGCGCCAAGTTTTTTGCCACGCACACACATAGGAGTGACACACACACACAACGCCTAAACCCCCACTACAACCCCCCCTTTTTGGTGGAGGCGCATCGCATAGCAAACAAAGCACTCGAAGTGAAACTTTTGCCGGCTTTTGTCTCTTTTGTCTTTTGTCTTTACTTAACTTTACCACGCGCTGCAGTTGGCAACTGCAGTTCTAATAACAGCAAAAACAGACAAAGAGTGAGAGAGAGAAAGAGGGAGCGAGTGTGTGAGTGAGATAGACAGAGAGAGAGAGAGAGAGAGAGAGTCCTTTGTTGACTGACAGATGCCCTGCACCACTCTGTTGAAAGTAGAGTGAAGGTTTCATAAATATCCTTAGCAGATGCCTTCAACATTCCCTCAATATTTATGGTTAGTTTTGCCCTTTGTCCTTTTTCTGCAAATCGCTTTCTCTCCTTTCTTTACTGCTGTTTTTGATCCTTGCATTCCTTGAGCTTCATAATGTTGCCACAAATCGGACTCACTCTCTTTGCCGATTGTTTTAAAAGCAGGGTATTTGGAGCAGTTGCCACAAACTTGCTGCAAGCGCAAACATCATCATCTCAACGTAGTACCACTCACTATATAATGTCGCGTCTGTGACTATACAGATATATATATATATATATATATATGTGTGTGTGTGTGTGTGTGTGTGCGTGCGTGTGTGTGTGTGTGGTAGGCACTCTCATATCAGCTAACTTTTGCGGCAACTTTGCGATTAGCTGCCACAGTATGGAGTTCAAGTTGCCAGTTGCCAGTTGCAAATTGTAAGTTGTTAGTTGCAAGCTGCAAGTTGCAAGTTGCAGTTGGATGCGTTAGCTAATTTGTTTGCTTTGCGGCAGGCAACACGTTAAATATCCTGGCAGGCGAGAAAATATTGTTATAAGCTTGCCAGCAACCCTAACACAAATGCAGCTTACGGCCAACCCGAAACCTACCTGGGTAATTGCGGCAGGTGTCGGAAAGGGGGTCCAACGGGGGCATGGGGCATGGGACATGGGGGGCAGTTTGTTAAGCGGATTACTGTCTTAGTAGAATAGCTTTAGTCGTGTACTTATGTCATTTCTTATTCGACATTTACCGCTTACCACAAAGAAGAAGGCAGGCTGCTGCTGCTGCTGCTGCTGCTGCTGTTGCAAGTTTAAACTCATTTAAGTTCGAGCGCATTTGTATAAAAAGCTTCGCTTCAATTGTTAATGCCACCGCCTAGATAGATATCCCCCGCCCCAAGTCCAAAACTAATGCTCAGACATCAAGCAAAACTAAACAAAATAATATAGCTCAAAAATATTCTATATATTAATATAATAAGTTAATAATAATAATGATATTAATAATAAATATAGTTATTCGATCGGGCTGGCTCTGACATAGACGATATCTGCAGCAGACGGATATATGCGGATATATGTCAAGTTGATATCGGATATATCTTTTATCTTTGATGGAACTAAACTTGTTTGAATTCATTTGCTTTGTGGCTGTCACGAACAGCTGTTGTTGGGGAGAATCGCATAGAAGAGCGCTGTTAAGGCTGTTAATACGGGACTGTAGTTGTGTTGCATGCAGCATAGCAAAAGTTGCTCAACTGAATAAATGTGGCAAATGTTGGAGTTGTTGTTCAAATAAATGAATGCCCATCAATTATACAAACAGAGAAACCGGCAGACACGGACAGCTGCAGAGGGCCCCACAAAACATTTACCACAAGAGATGAGAGAGACAGAGCCAGACAGAGAGAGAGAGGGAGAGAGAGAGAGAGAGAGAGAGAGAGAGAGAGAGAGGGGGAGAGAGGGAGAGGGAGATAGAGCTATAAAAGTCTATATACATCGAGTTGCGGATAGCTTGAAGCACCCATATCAGCTGTCATTCATAAACGGACCGCAACACATGCATATTACAGTTATTACAGTTTGTTTGGGCCAGTTTTGCATTTTGGCTGGGATGAGCACAAAACCATTTGCCAATTATTGTTGAGGATACAAAGCTGTTGCTGTTTGCTGCTTGCACCCTGTGTAACATGAATCCAAATGGGGCAGCATCGACTCGATCAGCAAACGTTGAATTTTATCTTATTGAATAATAATAATAATAATAAAAATAAAAATAATAATAATAAATAATTAATAATAATAATAATAGGTACTAATAAGCTTATAGAGAGAGCTGCTTGAAACAAATAGGAGCGACTATCTCTGGCTGCCCCAAATTCAGAGATAATACCAGAAGTCGACTGAACCCGCAAATGCTGTTTGTTATTTTTGAATTTTGCTCGCTCTGCATCCTTGTTCCTTGTCTGCTTCTAATTAGTGTATGACTTTGGTATATGCACAATTTTTGTCCGTCCAGGTCGTCCAGTCTGTCCGGGCAATTCTTCAGGGGCAAACCGTCAAAACAGACGTGCTTTGTAAACCTAAAGGGATTTTTGCCAGCCGGCTAACAACGTTGAAAAGGTGCGTAAATGGGAAATTCCTTTGACAGCGCGGCATTAAAAATAACTTATTTACTCCACCCCGCCGGCGGGAGGGGGGAGGGGGGTTGGGGCTTGTTTTCGTGTTTTCGCCAGCTCGTTCAATAAGCGACTCCTCGCGGAGACTTTCCTTTCAAGCGTCACCTTTTGAAAGTGCGCCAGTTGCGAACTGAAAGTTGACAGCTGCCAGTTGCCAGTTGCAAGAGATCGTCAGTTTGTCATATTAGTTGTAAAACAAGCCACTCCCCCACCCCACCATCACTTGCCACTTATGCTACTATTCTCCGCAAGAGCTGTGGAAACTTTTGTCACTTTTGTGGTGGCATTCAAATATACACCGAGAGATGCAGAAGGACAGGTAATGGGATACAAGTCTGCACAGATATACACAGATATACTCTAAAAATGCTGGTACCTGACCTAAGGTGGGTGGTGGGTGGTGTGGGGGTGGTGTGGGGGAGGGGGGGTGTTATGTTTTATGGTTGCTGCCCTCACTAACAAGATAAATCATTAGGTTTGACTGCTGTCAATTAAGTGCTGCTTGTTGTCTATTTTGTTGCGTTGTGTTCTGTGTTTTCTGTCTTCTGTCTTGTATTTTGTGTCTTGTATTTTGAGTCTTGTGTTTTGTGTTTGTTGTGCTGTGTCATAATCAATATCCAATTTGACAGATTGTCATGTCTTTGGCCAGGCTGTTAAGAATTTACAGCATTCATAGACAATGTTCAGCCACAAGTAATTTGAAGATATTCTATACCAAAATAGTTGTTGGAAATATTCATAAACGACAAATGCTATTTAAATAATATGTATATAAATATATATTTATCTAGTTATATATAACAAATTTATAAATAAATGTGAGTCTAGTTTGGCTTTAGCCAATTTCAGCATCAATTCGATTTGTATTGCTCTCTGCGCAACAATTTTGATCTTATTATAAGCACAGTCAATTTAGATGCAATCGTGGAAATTTGATTATTTATTGTTCGTTTTGCTGTCACAACTGTGATCAGATTGACTTGATTTGATTTGATGTGATTTTCATTCACCCAAGTCAGTTTGCGCCAAGTGCTCTCCTTGGTCACTTCAAATCCTTTTACCAATTGTAAATGTGGACTCAATTGAGCAGAGTTTGTTGTGAGTCATATTATTTTCGGCAGCATATTCTTCGTGGACAACTCACTTGATTAGTTACTCATCAGATAATGTTCATGATTTTTAGTGCTGTTGTTGTAGTTGTTGTCGTTGTTGTGGTTGCAACCCATGACGACATTCCAATTTTTATAGTTATGAGTTATAAAGATTTAAGGGTCCTCTTTGCGGCTGGTTTTAGGTGCCTCGCTTCCATTCACATTTTTATGGCACACTTAGATCTATTAGGCACACGCCAGGATGCCAGCCAAGCCGGCAACAACAATCCAACTAAGGCCCACACACGTACAAGAGCCGTAAATAGAATCGTCATTTGGTTTGATTACCCAACCGACTGCTTTTGACCATCAAGCCGAATGCAATGAAATGTTAAAGCTTAATTCAGCCCAGCCCATCGAGTGATGTTGCCACTAATGAAATGCATTTGCCTCAAATCAACGAAACAAACTTATGCCCAAAGAAACCAACACACCCCCCAAACCCAAACCCAAACCCAAACCCAAATTTCACATCTCTACAAAAGCTTTCATCCTTCAATTCGCTTAAATATGTGTGTGCGTGCGTGGGTAAGTGTGTTAGTTGGTGTGCGTGTGTGTTGCTAAACGCAAGAAAAACGCCAAAACCCATTGGGAAACCAATAAAAGTGTAAAAAACAAAAAAGTGGAAAAATAAACGCAAAAGACGCAACAGAAAAATCATAAAAACGATATGAAATTTATGCGCATATTTCATTTCCTTTGGCTTTGGCTCCCACAGCCAGACATGAGCGTTGAGGGAGCTGGGAACTGGGAGTCGGGAGCTGGGAGCTGGAAGCCCACAAAGGTAAAGGGGAGCCAGACACTAGACACTGCAATAGGGGCGTGCAAAGGAGGCTGCTACTGTGCTGCTGTGCGACATTAGGTCTTCTAGACGAAGCAACTCTAAAGCTCAAGCATCGCTTTCTGCTTTCTGCCTTTTGCTTTCTCCCTTTTGCTTTCTGCTTTTGCTTTTTGCTTTCTGCTTTTGCTTTTTGATTTCTGTTTTTTGCTTTTTGCTTCTTGCTGCTGTTGTGTTTCTTCAGCCGCTTTATTTGCAGAATTTTCTCAAGATTCGTTTTGTTTATTTTTTTGATGATGCCATCGATATGTGTACACACTGTATGTGTGTGGATGTATGTAAGTATATGTTGCACACACATTTAATACGCAACATACATTTATGCATTTAGTGGCACTGCTTGGGTATGCCAGAGCAGCCTGTGGCACATTAGTTTTTATGCTCGCCATTCTGTGTGGCAAAAACGCTTTTTTCCTTTGGCCGCATTTACTGACAGAATCAGCGGAACTCAACCAATATCGAGTACAACATATATATATATATACATATATATGTATATATGCATCCAAAGAGATGAGAGCACTTTGGGAACACACTCAACTTCAGATTCAACTTTCGATTTACTTAGCATGCTAAAATGAGAGCAAAAAACTTTCTGCACAAAATTTGTTTGCTTTATTTTTGTATTCTTTTAATTTAATATCAGATAAATATATAAGATTTGCCAGTTTCAATACAGAAAATAAATCAAATGAGCAGAAAAATACACAAATAAAAAGGGTTTTAATTTGTTGATGTTTCTCTGCAAAAAAAATAATAGTTGAATAAATGTGGATTTACTTTAAGCTTGTTATTTGTTGCAGGTTTCCACTGCTTTATGTTGAATCGGATTTTTGTGATTTTTGTGATTTTCGTGGCATAAAGTGACTTGACTTTGCCCCCATTTTTGCACACAGTTTGCATGCAGATGCTTGACCCTTTCGCTGCTGTTGCTGTCAATGCAAGCATATATTACGTATACGTATTGATTCAGGTTACTCTGCTCAAGGCACACACACGCACACACACACATACAGAGTTGCACACACCTGCCCCTTTTAGTGTGTCTATTCTTTAGTACTCTTTAGCTGCCATGTCGAAATGTATTTGGTGGATGAAGGAAGGCGGGCGGACATTGCAGTTTATGCCGTTAACATCGTAAAATGTTTGTCTGTGAATATGGCATAGCCCACATAGATATGGCCACGCCCACTTATATACTCCACAAACACACACACACACTCGCACATTCACTTGGCATGTTATGTTATGGATGCAGAAAAACGGCCCTTTTCTTAGAGGTTGCATACACACACACACACACACACACACACACACAGCTGCTGCACTTATTTTTCACTTCGCCCGCTGCTACGTTTTATGAATTCCATGTGCACAGCGAGAATCAGGGGGGAGGGGGAGGAGGGGGGGTTTGGAATAAATAGTAAATTTTACGTTTATGCGGCACTAACAATAACCTCGCTGGCCAAGCAGCGGCAACAGAAATATTCTTAGCCAGGATCTTCCCCTTATTAAATTAGATTGCCTGTGCTCCTCGCTGGAGACAGAGCGAAAGAGAGCGATAGAGAGTTAAGGAGGGGGAGAGAGCGAGAAAGATGGCAACATTGGGGCATCAATTTGCTGGCATATACATATATAAAGCGCGATTTACTGTGCCATAGCCCCAAAAACTTTCCCGGCAACTGGCCAGGGAGAGGGGGTGGGGGGGGGGGGACGCGGAGCAAGAGTATTATCAAAACGCTGGCTAATTTCAATCTTGCGCCCCATACACACACACCCAACTTGATGTTGTTGTTGTGGTTGTTGTTGTGTGTGTTGTTTGTTTGTTTGCTCGCTGAGGGTCCAGAGATCCATTCCCGTTGTGGAAGTATGCAATAATTTACGCCGCAATAACGCATAAATCTGTCAAACTTGCTTAAAAATTAGATAAAGATAAATAAAATGCACGACAAAGGCGCGTTCAAGCGCATCAATCTGATGAGGTGGGGAGGGTGCGGTGGGTGGGTAGAGATTGTAAACTCCAAACTGTCGAAGCAAAGGTGAATGATGAAGGGGGGGTGGGGAGGGGTTGAGGGGGAGGTGTGTGCAAGCAAGCAATGCGTGAACAAAATAAACAAATGAAAGCAAAAGCAAATACAACAACAAAATAACAGTAAGCAGCAGCAGCGGCAGCAGCAGCAGCAGCGAATGATAAGTGGAAGAAATGGAAGAAGTGGTGGGCGGGGCTAGGCTATACAGTTGCGGTCAAAATAATAGAAGTGCTGCTTCTCAAATATATGCCTCATCTGATGGTGCTCATATCGAAATCTCTTCCAAATTTTCCAAAAAATGTTTGGGTTTGTTTTAAAATACTAATATTTTCCAAATAGTAAACGTACTAAAATATAGCCAGCCATTATTCTACTTGTCTTTACTACTACTTTTATAATGATCAATTTCAATAACAATTGAATACAATTTAAATTGAAGGTCTTTAATTTAGCTGTTGTTAATTACTCCCATAGGTATGCAAGCTTTCAATATTTTATTACTTTCTTTTTTAACTGTATTTTTGGAATTTTATTTTGTAACATTTCTTGGAACACATGTGTGTACGACTATTATTTTGACCGCCACTGTATTTATATATATATATATATATATATGTGTGTGTGTGTGCGTGTGAGTGTGTGCTCAGCAATAAGTAACATCAAGAGGAACATCCCGAGCCGAGCGAGAATCGCACTAAAGACGAAAACGAACTGAATGAATTCGGGAGGGACAATAGAAATATGCGTGGCTATAAAAAATGTAATTTTATTTGTTCGCGTTGAATTTTGTTGTTGTTGTTGTTGTTGTTTTTGTTGCTGCTGCTTTCTTTTGTTGTTGTTGTTGTTGTTGCACTGTTCTTTGCAGTAAACAAATTAAATTATTTGCCGTTAATTGTTTTCTTCTCTCTGGCGCTTTCAGCTTTTAATGAACGGGGCGGGCGGGGCGGGGCGGGGCGGGTAGGGCCTGGTCACTCAAATGCCAGAGTTGGAGGGCGGCGGGGAGGGGGCGGTGTCTGGCTGGGTGTGCGTTAGTCGTCAGCTCATCAAATTGTCTAATTTGTGTTGATTTAAACAGTCGTCCGAGTCGTTGAGTCGCCGAATCGAATCGCCGACTTGTCGACTGATGACCATAAAAAAAACAATAACACAGAATAAAAAAAAAACCGAAACAGAAGATAATAAAAAAAAAAAAACAAATGCTGGGTGGATGCCGCCAAAAGTTTTTGAATGGCTTTTTTATAGGCCCATATTTTCAGTTTCTATGGGCATTTCGAATGGGTTTCCGTGGAATGCCCACAGTTGCCCACATTGCGGTTGAAAGAGTTGCTCAACTTAACTCCAGTCATAAAATCCATACACATACACACACACACACATACACATACATATTGTATGTTGTTGAGATTTAGGAACAACACGTAGCTTGAGCTAATAACAGAGACAAGAAAATTTCAAGAGAATTTATTCAAATGAAATTGCTGTGTCAGACATAAAGTGCCGCATGCCGCATGCCGCATTTGAAAATCAAGCGAGTTTTCTCAAAAAGTTTTTGCCTGGTTTTCCTACTTACGTCAAATAAGATTGCTGAATTCTTATAAATTGTAATTTTCATTTTATTGCTATCATAAAAAACAGGACATTCAATTTACGCTCGAATAGATAATTGTAATATTTTATACTAAGCATGTGAATCCTCTAAACGAATTGAACCGGGATGAATCAAGAACGGAAATTTCACTTTGCAAATTTTGCAAAATCAATTGAAAACTATTTGGATCTGGATTTGAGAAACTTGCAATATTAAAGTAATGAATTTGAATTTGAATCAAGTTGTCTTTGATTTTTGCTTTAGATATGTGCAATCTGAATACTACATAAACGTCACGAACAGATTTCATTTCACTGCCAAAAAACAAAGCCATAAAACAAAGGAGTAAAAAATGAAGCCAGAGAAATAAAACACAAACATCAAGGCCAAGAACTGAGCCTGAGGGGCAAGAGCATGTCGTGTCCAGGCCTCCCTTCGCCCAACATGCCCCCCCTCCTCTATCCCCCTCTCTCTCCATCTCTCTCTCTCTCGCTGCTTGTGAACAACTAATTAGTTTTACATTTTTAACTACCGCACGGGCGGTGAAGGGGTGGCGGGCAAGTTTTGATGGAGGGTCGACTCGGTCACTGACTCGAACTCGAACTCGCACTCGCACTCGAACTAGAACTAGAGACTGAGAATGCGTTTTGGGGCTGGGCCAGACGCACGCGCCACATAAAAATCTAGAACTAGGCAACCAAAACAATCACAAAACTGCGTGCAACAACTTTTTTTGCAAGAGCAAAAATACAAATAAAAATAAAAATAAAAAGAGAAAAACAAAAAAGAAAAAGAAAAGGAAAAAGAAAGAGCATAAACCGCTAAGAGCGCTCTGTCAATCAAATGGTGCAGACAGTGCTGTGTGGCAGTATGCGTACACCTCGCACAACAATGTTGTTAACTGAAACACGGAGATACGGCCAACGAGGAATCCAACGAATCGAAATATCCCAAAATTAAAACTGTTTGGTTAAATTCAACTCAGAGAATAACCAGCTATAACTATCTGATTGGTTGGACATATAAACCGTCTACAAAATATATCTATAAGGACGAACTCCAGCTTCTAAGCAGTGTTTGTTACAGTTTAATCACACATATTAATATGTAAATATTAATTTATATACGAAATTACTAAGCCTACTCACGACTCACGACTCACAGATATTAAATATTTCGCTGCTTATGCATAATTTGGTGATGGGTAACATTAATTCGAGCCAATATATATGCCAACTATGGAGTACTCGGCATTTGCTGTATTTGTGTTGGCATTGTTGCCACTGTCACGCCAAGACACACAGCGAACGCACTTGAGCTGAGTTGAGTTGGACGCATTTTAATGTAATTACATTAAATGAAATTACATTAAATAATAAAAGTAACGGCGCAAAGTTGCCAGATGCGAGGCAGGCAGAGAGCAGAAAATGGCCCTCAATTTACCCAAGCGATGATGAACAGAGGAGCGGCAGCGCAGCAGTGGCAACTAGTTGGGGAGATGGTGGGGGGGGGGAGGGGGGAAGGGAGGGAGCGTCAACTAGGCGTCATTGCTTTAAGTTGCTTTTTAGCTAATTTGACATTTGAAGTCTAATAAATAAGTTATGACAGCAAAATGTGTGGCAACTAACTGAATTTTGGACTCCAACGGAAAGGGAAACTGTCACGTGGTACGTCTCCCGTCACCCTCGCCATCCTTGTTTCCGTGATGGACCGTGGACTGTTAATAGCTGTTGACGGCACACGGAATGAGCAGCGTTCGCCTCTTATGGCTCAAGTATTTTCTGCTCGAAATGACTTACGAGCAAAACCATTTTCATCCTAATCTTCATCCTCATCCTCTTCCTCATCCTCATTTTCATCTCCATCTCCATCTTTTGGTGCATCTTCCGCTTCGCCTGCGTCTGCTTTCCCTTTTGGGGCATGAGGCATGGGGCATAGCAGATACTGGTTTGGGTAGGTGGCTGCTGCTCGGCAAAGGTGTTGTCATTAAAAAATGATAAATACTTTCAGCACGGAATGAAATGTGCGTCTTCTACTAGCTCCAAATGGGTGTGGCTTGCATTTGGGCTTTTTGGGTATTGACTTTGTGGCTGGCTAAGCAACAACACCACCAACAAATTTTTCTTGCCGTCGCTTGTCCCTGGCCAATAAGCCAAGTTTGCCGAGCTGACTAATCTTGAAATATGATTGGACGCAAGGAGGCAGCACCACCAATGGGACTTGTGCATTGAAAAGAAGCCACCACAATGATGATAATGAGCATATTCATAATAATGATGATGCTGCTCATGATTATGTTGACGATGATGATGATGAAATGGCACTGACTTGCAAAAAACGCAAGACAGTTTATTAAAGTGAATGTGATGAAGTTATCCTTCACACATATACACACTCACACACACCCACACACACCTACACACCTATACACGCACACCCACACACACATACATAGAGTAATGCATATAGCTTAAAACTGCATAATAATAAATTCCAACAAAATGAATAAACTTATAATCAATTAAATATTATAATAAATATAAAACAATTCAAAAGAAATTAAGAATAATAATAAATTCCAATAAAAATAATAATAACAATAACAAGTAAAATATCATAATAAATATAATCAAATTCCAGTCCAGAATCAACGCTCGAAATTGAACACTGAAATTGTTTCCGTTAACTAGATCGGCTCATAATTTCCATATAAATAAATGCATGACTCATTTGGCAATTTGGAGCGTGCCCCGAAAACCTTCCTCATCGGGGCGACAGATGGATTTAATTGAGACAAACCAGCATGGAGCATATCAAGAAGCCTATCAGCTGGCCCCACAGATACATACATATATGGATATCTACGATTGGCCCGAACAAAAGTATGATTGGAGTCTGTTTCACACATATGGCATAGATGACGATTGCTGTCTGCTGCTGTTGCTGCTGTTGCTGCTGTTGCTGTTGTTAATGATACATATCAAACGTCATGCTGCGACACATTTGGCCTCTAAGTGGAGCAGACAGCAAAAACAGCAGCAGCAGCAACAAACACATGTAGAGCATGTTGCGCCACACAACGAGCCAAAACGAGCCATTTAAGCCAAACAACAAAGAACTTTGTCTATGCAACGCAGATAGAAAAGCGCCGACGACGACGACGACAACGACGACCGCTCCAGCAGAGAGAGGGGCAGGTCGGGGCATCCATTGAGGGACTGCAGGCGTTGCATTTACAAGGCATTTGCTTTGAATTACACATGCAGCCAGGCAGCCAGGCAGCCAGGCAGTCAGGCGGACACCAGCAACACCAGCAACAAGGGACAGTTATTGAAATCTAGCCGAAAAACACCACAAAAAAAAAAAAAAAATATTATGATGCTTGCAGCAGATACCCTGTAAAAGCACTTTCACACAGTTCACGCATTGGGTTGCTTAAAAATAAATAAATAAATCTTTATAAATATATAATTTGTCTTTTCTTGGCCATAGGTAACCTACTGCACGATTTCTATCATATAATCTGAATAAAAGTATGACATAGTTAAATATATATATATATATATATACTATATGTATGAGCAGTTTATATCTGAAACTAACTCTTATCGATGAGATATCAACAGATATAACCAGTCGAACTACATAATCTGCTGTTAACTGTGCCGCTTCTGGTACACCCGGAAAGTGTATTATAATTTCTACAGGGTATGCCAACAATGGCATTAAATGGCTTACAGAGAAAGAGAGCGAGAGAGAGAGAGACACATGCTCTGTTAGCTATTTTTTTTTGGAGCAGGGGCTGTGTCGCATGGGAACGCATGGGAAAACACAGGAAAACACGCAACGCAACACAACGCAGCGAAATGAAAATTGATTTGTTATGAAAGTCGCTTGTCTCTTGTGTTTTGTGTTGCTCTTGTTATTTTCGTTGTTGTTGTTGTTGTTGTTCGGCCTGGGTTGATTATGATCAATGCCAGCCCAGGCTGGGCTAGTTAGCTGCCTGGCTAGCTGGCTCTGTTAACCATTTAGCCCATCTATATGCCTTTGGCCATATCCATATCTATGAATTTCCATTTCCATTTCAATATCTGTATTTGTATGTATCTTAGGTGCGTATTCTCCCTCTTCCTCTCCCTCTCACTCTCCCTCTCCCGCCCGCCCACATTTGTGGGTTCGTCGCGCTAATGAACTTAATTGCTTGCAATGGGACTATTAACAGCCAACTACGCGACTCGCACCGAAATGGTTAATGGTTAATGACAAAAAGCTAACCAAATCGTTCACACACTTCAGCTGCAGATGGAACTCATTACTTATTTATTTGTTTTTCCTTTCTTTCTTCTTCAAATACATATATGTATACCCCTTAGTTGCAGTCCAAAACTAAGGGTTTGCTGGGCCTTGTCCAATTCGTAATCAAATTCACTTTTAGCATTTTATACTGAGAATTGAGTGTAAAGATGAGTTGCGACTGCAACTGTATCTTGTCCTTAATTATTATTATTAACTATTAATTATTATTAATTTTTCCTAGAGACTAACTAAACACTATTAACTAAGTACTTAGTATCTGTATTAACTGATTACGTGGCAACAGCTGGCTGTGATTGATGGGCAGAGTTTCGAAACAATTTGTTAATATGCTGGTGCATGTCGCATTGGGAATGCGCGACATGCAGCGAACACATCAACATTTAACATTCAACATTCAACGTTCAACCGCAAGCCTTTCAATGAGGGGCGCCACGCATGCGTGCCCCAAGAGAGCAAGCGATTCCAATTGTTTGATTGTGCCTGACTAATTTCGCTTTCGCTATGCGATGTTGCGACGCATTGTTGTTATTGTTGCTTGTTGTTTGTAGCTTCTTTTTGTTGCTTGTTGGTGCTTGTTGTTGTTGCATGTTGTTTTGTTGTTGGCAGTTTCAGTGTAAATGTCTTGTAGTTTGGGGCTATTATGTATAATTTAATGGTCATTAAATGGGTTGGCATAATAGCCAAACAGGAATGGAAACGGGAATGGCAATACACACACACAACACACACAACACACACACACACACAACACATACTTATAGCCATAGCTTTTGTTTGGAATGGTTATGCTAATGGTAATCGTTGGTTCGCTCGCTGGTTCACTGGTTTGTTCCACAAATGGAATCACTTTGTGACGAGTGCAACGACCCACAAAATCAGTTCCCTCTCTGTCTCCTCCCTCCCTCCCTCTCTCTCGCTCTCTCTCTCTCTCTCTCTCTGGTTTCAGATGCTATAGCCTCGATGCAGATGAGTGCAATTCCATTCGAGTCAACTCCAATCAAATCATTCGTGCAGCAAGTGGCAGCAAGTGTTATCAGAAATCCAAATATGCTCTTTTGCTCTATGCTAATTCTGTCCTGCAAAGTGTGCCCCATGTTGCAGGAGGCCAGAGTTGAGTGCTCTGAGAACAGCTATAGTCTTAGACCCTCAATAGTTCACTATTATTTAACTCGGACTCTACGATAGGAGTGAAACATAAAGAAGATACAAGTCTTGCAATATTCACAAATGTTCTCCTCCAAGTCAAATATTTGAAGACAGTTTTCAATGCATATAAGGAACAGATTATGGATTATTTATACAGTTATAGCTGCAAGTGTCAGATCTACTGACAGACTGAGAAGTCTGACTAGGAAGTCACCTAACTAAAATAGTTATTTAAGCAGCGAACGTTGTGTGAAAGCGAGATGGAATCCTTAATTTCACATCCTAGCAGAATGTGACGCCTTAACCAGAAAAAGGTGCAGCATCCTAGGAATTCCAGCATTCGTGCTGCAGCTGGGGTTGATAAAGTGTATTCCAATTTCGACCATTCAAAGCGACGATTTTCAAATCAATTTAACCCGTCAGTTTGAACTAAACCAAATCAAGCTGAGGCGAAGGTCAGCCACAACATCAGACAGACAGACACACACACACAAACACACACACACACACACGCACACAAATAATGAACAGAAATGCATTGACAAGCAGCAGATCTGCGATTAGAAGTGCTCCAACCTACGACTGCAGCTGCTCCGCTGTTTGCTGTTGGGGCTGTAGACAGATCTCGAAATAGACTCGTTACTCGTACCTGCAATGAACAGAAGAAGAAGAAATATAATATAGAATATTAGAATATTAAACAGGGGGCAGATAAGCTGAGGCGGAAATAAGTAATTCGATTTGCGATTGTAAAAAGAGCGAACAAATTGAAGCCACTAACAAGTGAGAATCATGAGGAATACGACTGACGAACGATGTGATACTCTGTGATATTGATTGAAATGATCTTCGAACTCAACTGAATAATAAACATTTAAATGCAATTATTAATAATCATGCAAATGCAAATGCAAATGCATTTCATTTAGATAAGGGTGTATTTCCTGAGTTCGATGAGATGGGCTTGTCTCTTGTCTGTTGGTTAACAACCCTTTGGGCTCGCGCTTATGATTAAAGGGTATACATAATCGAAATGCTAAATTGGAAAATAATGTAATCTATGTATGGGCTGGCAAGCGTGCACCATGGACTTGTTGTGTGTAGTGTCTAACATACAATATATATGTACATATTTTCAAAGCTTCTCGATTTTATTTTCAATTTAGTTTTTTGGTTTTTTTTATTTTTATGGAATTTGTAATCAAAAGACAAACGACCGGACGCCACACAGAAAGAGGCGTGTGTGTGTGTGTGTGTGTGTGTATGTAGGTCATCTATGACGGACATATCGTAACCGTAAACGTAATCCGTATCGCAGGGTTCAAAAGGTTCACGCGGCATCGTCATGCCATGCCCCAGCACACACACACACACACACACACACACACATGGACTTATGAAGGCGCCTAGTTGGTACACGCCCACAATATGAGAGGCCAGCAACTGAGCTAACGACGTTTCAGCCATGCCCTCGCCAGCCCAAGATGAGCTGCTGCTCTCTGCGTATGCCTAAATTTAAACTATGCCCAACTAAATGTGCCCTGGTCTGTCAATTGCTATTCTTCATCGATTTATAAGCTATATATTTTTTGTATATTTTCCATGTTCCTCGTATCAACAATTGAGCTTGTTTGCTTTCTTGGCATTTTCTTTTCATTCTTGCACTTTTCTACAACACTCTCATTAATTCATGAGTCCATAACAAGCAGGCCAAGAGTGAGGCAAAATTAAGTGCGATTTCACTAGAAATATTGCATTTCGATTTTTTGTATTTGGCGTGAATTATCAACATAATATTTCCCTCAGTTTTGCTTTATTTGGCATTTTCTTATTAATTTCCATTTTTTTTATTTGACGTTTATATAAGTAAACATTTTGCTGGCCACGTTAAAGTATTGCTGAACTCTGAAAATAAGCTGTCGCTATCGATAACCCAAATGGTGATTATTACTTGCACTAGATGGAGTCATTGGATATAGTAAGAAACCCATAATACCATTATAAATACATATACATATACATATATATATATATTCTTTAATAACTACCTTTCGTCTATACACTGGAACAATTTCGCTTCGATTATTTTGAAAGGTTAGCCATGTCTGCTTTGTTGCTTTGTTGCTTTGCGTGTTAGTTTGTGTGTGGATATGAAACCTCAGCCTGAGCTGACCCCAGACCCAGTTCCCGGCTGATTCTACTGTATTATTATATTGGTATTGGTAACTGGGCCGTATCGTGTTACATTGGTGCAGTGAAGTGGCCGGCCTGTTCTGACCTTAGACAAGACGGCGCGACCAGCAACTGCCAATTACGCAATATAAAATGCTAAATTAATAAAAAACCAAAAGGGAACAAAAATAACAACAACAACAACAACAACAACAACAGCAACAGTAAAAGCCAATTAAAACACAAAAACAACAACAAGAATCACGTTATTTACGTTCGGCCGAATTCAAAACGTGCTTCGAAATAGCTAAAAAAAATAAGAATAGGAGAGTAAAAGTCGAAAGTGCTCGACTCGGTGCTAATCTATAATAATAATAATTATAATAATAACATGTAACTAATCAGAGATACTTGCATCACTTTCAGTCTCGGTATTTGCAGAGTATTCGATTTGAGCTTCATTTGCGTGTTTTATGGCTTCACAGATCCTTCAGTTCAGGTGGTTCATGGCTGACTTGGCTCATGAATAAATGCCTATTTGGGGCTCATTTTCGTTCATATCGTTGCACACTTGATTATACCCATTGTGGCACTTTTACAGCCACAGGGTAGAAAAAGGAAATTTTAATTTTCTGTGAAAATTGCCGGCTATAAATTACATATTGCCCAGCCGCGCCGCGACGGTCAGAAAACATAAAACATTTCAATGTAGTGTCGTGTAAATGATCGAACCCCAAACCCCAAACCCGAAACCCACCCACCCACCAACACCTCCTCCTCATCCTCACTGGCCATTGCAATGGCCATTAGATGAATGAATGAGCGGGGCCATTGTGAGTGTGAGTTTGAGTGTGAGTGAATGAATGGGTACTCGTTCTATGTCAGCGGCTGCCTGACCTTGTCATAAACAAAATTGAAATATCGCCAGCACAACAATAATCAACTATCGAGAAGCAATCGAACTAAATATTTTTTAGTCTCTTTTTGGACACATTGAATATATTGAAGGATTCCCAAATGCAGAAGTTAAAATGGATTGTTATGGCTCAAGCGAAACATAAGTTTGTCATAGAAATCATGCTAAGACGAACTTGAATTCAATTTGCAATTGTGAAAAATGCATTTCTGATTTGTGTGCTTCAATTTGATGGGATACAAGTTGAGGCAATGAGTTGTGGCAATTAATGAATCTACTTTGTTATTTTGCTAGAATATTAAATACATAGCTTAAGTGATTGATAGTCGTGGCTGATGAAAGTCATATGAATTTATTTCACATTAGTACGAAGACCGAGCTGGCTCGCATTGTTGGCATTCCAAATGCGATTTGATTAATGATAACATTTATTTATTTGCTACTTATGACGCATTAATTGCACAATGGGTACGCCGGGCACACTCATGAGTACACTCATGGGCACTTCTATCGTTTCCAGTAATTGCCACACATTGATAACAGCCTCGGGTATGTATAAATATAAAATGAGGCACTTTCAAGAATGCATTCGATATTACTCGCAAACAGAATTAGCTTCGTTGAGCCAATAACAGCCAGAACAAAGTCAAATCGAGTGGCTGTGGCAAGTGTGCTCCCTCGGGTGTGTCTTTGGGGCAAGAAATCGCAACAAATCACACAGCGTTGCCTCATAATAACAGAAAATGAAATTTAAAAAACAAGGGGAACGACAAAAAAGCGCAGCTGCTGCACCCTTTGAGAAGGCAATGAGCTCAAGAGATTTAATACAACAGAGAGAGAGAGAGAGAGAGTGAGAGAGAGAGAGAGAGAGAGAGAGATAGACTCATTCATACGCCCACACAATTAACACTTTGGTTGACGGGTAAATAAATATTTAGCATGTGAATACAAAAGCTGCTAGCTGCTAGCTGGCCGTTGATGGTGGCAAACAATATTTATAACATGCTAGAAATAATAGTGGAACTTGATGTGGCAACAATGGAAAATGCTTGCAACACATTCACACATATGCCCCACTTACAGCATGGCTCATTGTTGTTGTTGCAGCAACGCCTTCGCCTTGCATAGTCTAATCAATGATTACTATGCCCCTTGGCCTGGTCTTCTTCTACTTGGGCGCCCAATCAACGACGCTGGCAGCCAACCAAGCGACAAACCCTGCAACTGACACACACACACACACACAGCAATACATGCATATAAATTAATAGGCGGCATGTTAAAATTGTAGCAGCAAATGGGATTATCTGTAGCTGAGCGAAACTAAAATACCCTGCCTGAATATATATCAGCACAGATAAGTATTCAATATGAATATATATGAATACGAATATATATGAATATATATATATATGTATATATATGAAAATAAGCCTAAGATTTGAATATATCATAAATTTGTGCGCAACTCAACTCACAGGTATGTCAGTCTCAAAGTCGAATTGTGAACAATGTAATTATTCTCACGATTATACGTCTATAAAATAGAGATAATAATACTAGAGATAAACGATATTTGGCATCAAGTTGGGAAATCATATATCAAATGCATAAATATAGATTGGTTTCGTATTATCAACAGCAGCTCGGGCAGATTTAATCAAGCGAACAGTTCACTTGGGTCAAAGGCTCAATTTCAATTTCCATTTCAATTTCAGTTAGCCAGTTGTTCGAATACCCGCTGGGCAATGCGTGTAACATGGCTAGAAAGTTGGCAAAGTCGCACTACACAGTTGATTAAGCCAAGGTTTGCTTTTGCCAATGTCATTTAGCCCCAAAGACCAAGACGAGCTGGAAAGAGAAACAGAAACCGAAACAGAAGAAGAAGAAGAAGAAGTCGACTCTCCTTGTTGAGCCAAATAAATGGAAGGGCGACCAGAGGAAGACATCATCCTTGTCAAGACACACACACACACACACACACACACACGCACACGCACACACACACGCACACACACACGCACACACACAGGCACACAGCTCACGTCTAGAAACTGTAACCAAATGAACCGAACTGAACTGAACCGCATCGCATTGCACCGAACCAAACCGAACCGAGCCAAATGCGTTGCACAAGTTGATGGAATTTTCTTTATTTTCCGCTTTTCTTTTCTTTGCTCAGCTCTTCTTTGCGCTTACTCATATTTATATATATTTTTTTATTATTTTTTGTTTTCCTTTTTTTTGGGTCTGTCAGTGGCAGTTGCTGTGCCAGTTTCGATTTGCCTCTTACAATCTTTGCCGCAAATATTTCCTTTGTCCGGATAGCAGCAGTCAGCATTGGGTGGGTGCACTGCAACTGGTGCAAGATCAGCAAATCCTCATTAGCCAGTGCAACTGAAGATGGCCAGCAGAAGATGGCCAGCAGAAGATAGCCTTAAGCTGACCGACTTTTTATTTATAATATAATTTAATTCAATTCGTTACTTATTAAGTATTGGTGGGGCTTGATTGGGTTTTATCTGGGGTTTCCCCAATTCATGCAATTTATTTAAATGATTAATCTTAATTTGTTAATTTTAATTTCATGTTTAATATAATTTAATTAAACTTGTTACTTGTTGTATTTTTTTTGTGTCGACTGACTTTAGCTGACAAGATAAACGATCCACAATAGCTCTTCTCAGCTGCGTCCTATCTTGATGGGTGTAAGTGTGGAGTGCAAAGCTTACAAAATTAATCAAAGCACTTTGCTTAAGAGCAGAAGCTAGTGTGCTGTGCAAAGCTGCTGAGTGGACAAGAAAGCTGCTTAAAGTGAGCAGCAGAATGAACATGATTCTGAGTGTCTGATTTGCGACAATAGAAAGTAGGAGCAACTTGTGGCAGCAACAGTGTTGATAAGTGTCACATTAGACAGCAGCTGATGGACGCCAGCGAATGAATTTTCCCTCTCCTTTCCCTCTCGCGCACTGTTGCTGCTGTTGCATGCCTCAAATGCCTTTTGCCCCAGATTCGAACAGCAAATGTTCACAGCACGATAAGATGAAAAAAAATGGGAACTTGCGAAAAGGCTAGGCTAAGCTAAGCGAAGGTGTGCTTTTCACGTGTTTGTCTTCAGATTTTCAAGTTTAATGCGTGAATCTCTCTCTCTCTCTCTCTCTCTCTCTCTCTTTCTCTCTCTCTCTCTCTGTGTGTGTGATTATGCAAAGTGAGTTGAAAAAGGATTGCAAACGAATTTGTTATGCGCATTTTGATGTCATTATCCTTAAAAGTCATTGGCCTCATCCTCCCGCTCCTGCTCCTGCTCCTCGTTCTCGTTGGTTGTTGGTTGCCATCATCATCACCCCGATTATATCCAGCTGCTATACTTAGTGAATAAATCGGGCCGACATCAGGTTAGACTCGCTCATACATACAATATAAACGAGCGTCTGATTATGCAAATCTATTTATATGCCAACTACTTATGTGGCTTTGTTGGGCGCCGACCCGCTTACCGAACGAGTTACTCACTGACTGAGTGAGCGAAAGAGAGAGTGAGTGAAAGAGGGAGAGAGAGAGCGAGAGAGAGAGAGGGAGACTGAGACCCTCCACAAAATACGAGTTGTTTAGGCAATTAATTTTGAAGCTTTGCAGAGTGACTGGGGCGACGTTGCGTCGTCGTCCTTTTTGCGATACTCTGTTGTCGGCTGCTGTTGTTGTGATTACCAGCGTCTAAGTTGGGGTTAAGCATGGGTCATAGTTCATTGTGCCTTGTTCCTTTTGTTATTGTTTCACACTAGCGTACAGGATTACGTGTGTCAGATGTGTGCCCTGCCCAGAGAGACACGTCTTGGCCCCACCCCTCTCCCCAGACACTTAACACCCCGAAGAGCATTTGCTGTCTGTCCGTTGGTGTCAATAAAAGGACACAGCATTGCCAGCTTATAGACTTAATAGTCACACACACACGCACACAAACACACATTGTTTGGCAGCAGGCTTTAAAGTTTACTCGTCATTATTAATAGCTCAATAATTGCTGATGAGCTGAGTCTGTAAAGTTGACTTATTGATTTCTCTATTACTTGTTTTCTGTGTGGTCTTTTCTAGTTACTCGTTATTATTATTAGCCATTCGTTATTCGCTACTATTTTGTATATCTACTCGCTGAGTGATTTTACGTTAACTTCAACACTGCTTCTACAATAGTAACTCTTCTCAAATTTAGTAGTTTAACTTGACTTATTCTCAACGCACACACTTGCCACACATTACTTGTTGCTGTTTTGAGTATCTTGCTAAGCTGTCACAGCTGACGTGCATTTAATCTCGCCTTTTCTACTCTACACTCATTTACTTACTCGTTACAATGTGAGGTCCATTAGTTTTACGCCTACTCATTCACTTCTATAATCACTCGTTACTCTGTCATTACATTAATCGTTACATCTTGTCAACTCACGACTAGTTGCCCATCATTGGTTTATGTTCAGTTCAGTTGTCTGTTTCTGTTGTCGTTTGTGAACTCGCTTAAATTGTGCCACTAGTTGCAAGCAGGCCCCATCGGGTAATCCCCTAGCACGATACCAGGACTCGCTAGCTATTTCAGCTATATTTAGCTGAATGAATTTCTTTACCACCTCGTCTCAGCTTGGGTTGAGTTCGTCTGAATTTTCGCAGCACTTTGCAATGTTTATTTTGCACGCTTGCCTCAGCATTGCGAATTCTGAGAGAAGAGACATTGCCTTGGCTTGTTTCTTGTTTTCTGTCACTTTTGTTTGTTGGTTTTTGTTTTTTCGTTTGTTTTTTTTTTGTTTTTGTTTCTCTTTTCTGGTCTGAACTATTTATAGACGCAGCTAATGAGGCTCGGCGAGAAGCGCAACTATTTAAGCTGCTTGGCTAAGAAATGACAGCATCAAAGAGAGCGGAAGTAAATATTACAACTGCGTGTGTGTGTGTGTGTGTGTTGGTGCGGGTGCGGATGTATGGCTATGTGTGCGTTAGCATTTCACAACCGGAAATGCTCTTATTGTATCATGACAGTTGGCATATCAAATGTGCAAGGCCAGACATCGGATCTACTACTACTACTACTACTGCTACTACACACACACACACACACGTAGATACACACATTTGTAGAGTCTGGTCTGAGTCTGAGAATGATTATTAGTTGCGTGTTAAATGTCAATTGTCATAATTAAATGTGACATCCCCATAAAGCCAGGCCAGCATTTGGGAATTAGAAAAAGCTTTTAGCAAAGCTGAAAGGCAAAAAAAAAAAGAAGAAAATAGAGAAGAAAACAAAAACAGGAAAAAATACATGACAATTCCCATAGAGTCCGTCCGTCCGCCCGTCTGTCCGTCTGCCTGTCGGTCTGTCAGTCTGTCAGTCTGTTTGCCCTAGTTCAGTTTAGTTATGTTATGTGAATGCGAATGTGATACGCAACTTTTATATCTCATCTAAAGCGGGCTGCTAATTGTATCGGCCTTTGGTAAACGCTTCGATTTACGTTGAACCCCAGCAGTCTCCCCTAATCCACCCCACCACTCTCCCAATCCCCGACTGTTCATCCTCATCCATTTTGATTAGGGGCACTCTCGTATATAAATATATATGTATGTGGCCATATCAATTTCTTAACTTTGTTCTACTTGCTGAATGCTTTCCCATTTAACTGTAATTATTTCTATTTTTGTTTTTTGTTTTTTTTTGCTTTTTGTACATATATATTTTTATCAGAATTAATTAATCTGTTTAATGGCTGGCTCGATTGATTGGCCAGCTCATTGGCTCAATGGCTCAACGATTCAGGGACTCAACGATCTAAACCAAGTATCAATTGGATATCTCGCACACGCCGAAGGCAAGTCGAGCGCATGCATAATGCCATCAATCAAATGCAATTATAAACTCTCCCCAAGTGTTCTCTGGGGACTCTCGATGGCAGAGCCACACGCATACGCTCGCCAATTGTTGCAAGTTGATTGTGTAATTACCATTCAGCTAGTTAGTCTGTGGGCTCCTGCGCTGCCTCTCTGTCTGCCAGGCATAACACCTCTGTTGAATGAATAGTTGATGTCCATTGTATGGCCATAAAGCGCATAAGTGTTGACAAGCAACGCTCGCAAGTAACGAGTGTCATTATTCTAAGCTACTCGTTAGTTTAAGCGAACTCGCTACATACTTATTCGATAGCTTTACACTACTCAGAGAATCAACTTTTACTTTAAATACTTTCTGCCTTTGAGCTATTCATAAAAAGGCGCAACAAGTAAAACTTAACGAGTTTAATTTTCTTTTAATTTTTACCAAAATACAAACAAAGGTGTTTATTTTGCAGACCATCCACCCACGCAGACCGAAGCTGATCATTTGAGGCACTCTTTTCAGCTCCAACCTTTTGATGCATCTCAAATTTGCTTAGATATGCAAAATGCTGCACTCTGCTCAGGCGATTACTAATACCATTTGAATGTCGTATTTATTTTCATATCTAACACTGACCCAATTCAAAAACAAGTTGAGAACGTGACTAAGCAAAAGATTACACAATATATATATATATATATATATGCTGCAAACTATGCTGTTGTTGGTCTAATTCAAATTCTGATTGCCTCTTTGTTTGTAGTGTGTCAAATAAAATAACAACTACGTTGCGTCTCTAAACATTTTCCAATTTACAAATATTTAGCAATTTAAGAGCTAAACACAAAAAAAGCCAAAGATACACACACACACAGAGATTGAGAGTGGGAGAGAGAGGGAAGACTTGGCCAACTATATATTTTAGTTCTATTCGTAGTAAAAGTTTCTAATTAAAAAACCCAAAAAATGCCTTTAGCAAAGCCATGCATTTGGGGCTTCTCTCCCTCTTTCTCGCTCTCTCTCTCTCTCTCTCTCTCTGTCTTTCTCTTTCTCTCTCTGTGTATGTTTGTTTGTGTGGTTGGCTGGTTTTTGTTTTCGGTTATTAAAATGATAATAACCTCAAAATCAACATGGCCTCGTACCAAAGCCCCCGCAACCAGCATACTTATGCTCGGCTCCTCATGGCCATGCGTAGAAAGTCCTTTCATGCCATGTTTGTCATTTATTTGTTTGTTTGCCGCACTTTCTCTCTCTCTCTCTCGCTCTGCCTTTATATATATATATATATATATATATGTATTTATATACATATATGTACTTGTTCGCAGTTCTTTCTTTTTGTGCAGCTCAACGCATTCAAAGGGAACCAAAGTTGGAGAAGAAGCAGCAACGCCAGCAGAATGAGTACAGCGAAATTTGCATAAATAATAAATGCAGAGGCAAAAAGCAGCAGCAGCAGCAACAGCAGCAGCAGCAGCAGCCAAAAACTCGGCAAACCTCTGTCGAAAACCCTTAATCAAAAGTTTAAACAATATAAAATATGAAAAATACTTGAGCGAGTAACGAGTAAGCAGGGCCGGCAGGGGGCAATCTCCAAAATCCACACACACACACACACACACACAAAAAGCACAAGCAAAAAACTAAGGGACAGCAAAGAAAAGATAAGAAAACGCAAATGAAAACTAGACAGCAAATCCGTTCCGCACACAGATATCACAATAATATGTATATATATATATATATATACATGTATAGATGTATATACATATATATGGCTGGCATCCTGTTGACCGCTTGGACAACGTGTTTCCAGCTGCGTTTTTAGAGTCGCAGCCGCATCTCTGACTAGCATTCTCTGCTCACATTTTGAGGCATGCCTCAGCCACTGCTCCTGCATTCGGTGGCTAATGCAAAGAGCCTTCAAATTGTATTTAGGTTTTACGTTTTACGTTTCATCTTCTTCCTTACCCTCCCACCACCCCCCCTTCACACCGCAGCTGTTCGTCCTTTGTGTACCTTTGAGTGTCTGTCCGAGCAGCAGTCGCTTAGTTTCATTTTCATTTCCATTTTCATTTTCATTTTATCTGGCTGTAAGCTGGCAAATGCCTAATACGTGCCTTAAACCAGCAAATCAACATTGCCTTTGACGAAACCGCATCGTTCTCCGTCAATTTATATGAACAGTGCGATTACTCTTCTCCCTCTCTCTCTCTCTCTCTATCTATGCTGTGAGCTTGTTTAATATGCGATTCGTTACTTTTAAATGTTAACTTACTCTACTCGTTACTCGTTGCTACTCGTTGCTTTTTGAGTGGCCAGCCTGTCAATTTATATGAACAGTGCGATTACTCTTCTCCCTCTCTCTCTATCTATGCTGTGAGCTTGTTCAATATGCGATTCGTTACTTTTAAATGTTAACTTACTCTACTCGTTACTCGTTGCTACTCGCTGCTCGTTGAGTGGCCAGCCTTTCAATCTATATGAACAGTGCGATTACTCTTCTCCCTCTCTCTCTCTCTCTATCTATGCTGTGAGCTTGTTTAATATGCGATTCGTTACTTTTAAATGTTAACTTACTCTACTCGTTACTCGTTGAGTGGCCAGCCTGTCAATTTATATGAACAGTGCGATTACTCTTGTTACTCGCTTTCTCACTCTCTCTCCAGTGAGTTTATTTAATATGCGATTCGTTGCTTTATATTGTTTAGTCATGCTACTCGTTACTCGTTGCTGTTCAATTAGCAATTTAGGTGAGTAGTGGGATTACTGCACTAGGCATCTCTTCATTGATGCTCTTATTTGTTAGCTTGCTAATAATCCCAAATTGCTAAACTTAACTTTTTGTAAATCTGATCCAATTTGGTACTTTGCTATTTGCGTTTGTGTTTATCTGCTGCGTAAATTGTTAAGGCCTCTTTTGACTTTTAAGATTTTTGGCAACATTGTGCATTTTTAATGGGGATTTGTGCAAACCGTAAACGTTGCAAACGCAAACGCAAACTTCTCCATGAAATATGCAAGAAATTTACTAATGGATAACCCAAGTCGCACACAACGTCGACAATTGTGAACTATCTTTGCTGCTCCTCTTACTATCCTTGTGGCTGTGGCTCTTGCTGTTGCTAGTGGCCAGTAAAAGAGCAATAAGGGAATTTATGCTGCCAGTTAAACACACACACACACACAGACACAGTCAGATGGTATCCATGCGTGTATCCAAGAGATAGGAGCTGTTGTATCTGTTCGAGCTGAATATATTTTCCATAACATTTTGCATTTGCTTGTTTATGGTCAGTCACATGGAGATTTTTGTCACTTCTGACACACAAACACAGACAGTCAGCAAACAACGAGTGTGAGTGCAAATGTGAGTGCGAGTGTGAGTGCGAGTGTGAGTGCGAGTGTGAGTACTCGTTGGCGTACATTAAAGTGCTTTGGCCAGACAAACAGATACATTTACAGTTGAGCTGTTAGTCACACATGCCGCACTGCGATCACAGAAGCAATATGCTCCATTTATGGCCAAACCTCAAGAATTTTATATGCAACTGCTCGCAAATACCCTGTGGCCATAAAGTACACTCAAAGGGTATATCTGTACATAGCATAAATCTGGCTAACTTTTTAGTTGACTTATCTCTATCATTGATCTCAGCTTGCATTGAATTCATTTCGTTATATTTTTAATAATAATAATTAGAGATATAAACAGTTGAAAACACTGAACAGATCTGTGAGTCGAGCTAAAAAAGAAAAGAAGTTTCCAGAAACTTGTTTTTCTTTAGCTTTTAATCTGTGCAATTTTGTTCAATTGGGCAAACTCTCGTACCACACAACACTCTCTCTGTGTGTGTGTGTGTGTGTTGTGCGGGCGAACTGTGGTCATGTCCAGGACACATGCTTGTCTCGATGTCAGCATCCTGGCGCTGTGCCTCTGCCTTTTGACAGCACATGCACTCGGCACATGCGACTAGCTGTTGTATATCTGTTAGATACACGCTCATCAGCTCATCTGCTCATCTGCTCAACTGCTCAACTGCTCATCTGCTCATCTGCTCAGCTGCTCAGCTGCTCATCAGCTCATGTAACTGCCGTCCACGGCAGGGTGTACTTATTTGTAGGTAGATAGATAGGTGGGGGTTTTGGGTTTGGGGCTTGGGGCTTGGCCCAGTGACAGCCATGATGTATGGTTTTTATAATATTTTGTGTCACATCAACATCAGCATCAACATCAACATGCAGCATGAACAACGAACAGCGAACAGCGAACAATGAACAATGGACACATGAATATTTAACTCGAGTTGTGACAGTAGCCCTTTGGGCCATTCGCTTGACGGATGACACGGCCCTTGACCATAAATTAAATTTTGATTTTCAAATGGGATTTGGTCAAAACAAAAACGATATCAGCCAACCCACACAATGTGTGGCATGAAGGAACGCATGAATTGTATATTGGACATGGATTTAGTGAATTAAATTTGGCCTTTTCTCTGTCAAAAGCTTACCCATTTTAAGCCGGATTCCTTAGCCTTCTTGACGTGTTTGCTCAAGTCATGAATAATAGCTGACTTCTGTGAACTCATTTCAATATCTTGATTTTTCAATTGGCAGTTGTAACTTAATTATGTAGACATAGCTTTGACATATTCATGCATATACATATATATATATACATTTATATAATTATATATATATATATACATATGTATATATATATGTGTAGTTGAACGAATGTCCAACAACTCAGTTTCGTAGTTTGTTGAATTTTAAGTTGGGTTGACAGCAATTCGAGGGCTTAAAATCACAAGCATAGAAATGCGGGCATTAAGTGGTTTTAAGCGCCACATTCGCTGCTGCTTAATGGGCAATCAGGCAACATTTCCTACCAACTTGCCACATCCGCAGCCGCAGCAGCAGCAGCAGCCGCCGCAGACGAAGCCACACCATATTTATGACGCCTGTTTGTGCTCATCTCCGCCCTCTGTCTGTCACTGTGCCTGGTCTCTCTTTCTCTCTCCCTCCCCTCTCTCCCCCTCTCTCTCTCTCTCTTTCTGGTTAGGTCTTAACGCACCCAGTTGCCAACAAGCTTGGCTAATTAGCTGCGCTTGAAGCTCCGCAGTTTAACGGATTTGATACGAGCAACTTGCCGCTGACCTACATATGGTCAAAGTACACATGGCTACTCTGCGTACTCGCAACTTGAAGTGCGCTACAGCACTTTATGTGGAGGAGGCCACTACCAGCACCAGAAGTGGGAGGGGGAAAGTGCTCTTGCAGCTGGAGCAAAAGTTTTATTCAATGCCAAATGTGTGCAGCAACTGTGTGGCAATAGGAAGTAGCGGAAATTAGTGAGTACTACAAAAGCTGGATAAACAGACGCAAGAGAGAGAGAGAGAGAGAGAGAGAGAGAGGGGGGGGGGGGGGTGCAGTATAGCAATCAGTGGAGAAGCAACCACAGTCAACTGCTGATTGGGCGCGTGCCTCTTATTAACAGATTCAACACGCTGCTTGCTGCCCACATGGCAACACGCTCGCCAAAAACAAAAACAAATACAAGCTCCCTCACACACACCCACACACACACTCCCCCACACACACACATTTCAGCGTGTAATAAAAAAAAAACAAAAACAAAATTGGTAACATTTTTTGGGTGTTGCTGTT
Source organism: Drosophila nr. perissopoda 5 BK-2023a (assembly GCA_035044105.1). Classification (NCBI taxonomy): domain Eukaryota; kingdom Metazoa; phylum Arthropoda; class Insecta; order Diptera; family Drosophilidae; genus Drosophila; species Drosophila nr. perissopoda 5 BK-2023a. The sequence goes on along the minus strand of JAWNMK010000207.1, from coordinate 932,709 downwards.
GAATTCATGTATGACAACAAACTTACACAAGCGACACCAAAATAAAACAAACAGAGACAGAGGCAGGGAGAGAGAGAAAGAGTGACGGAGAGAGAGAGAGAGAGAGAGAGAGAGTGGAAGGGAAGAAAAGAGCAAACATAAAATTGCTAATTTGAATAAGTCACGTGACACTCTGCAACGTTAATCTTGACAAGAGGGGCAAGTTGGAGGAGCGCAAATTGGGAATACAAATTAAAGATGCGATGCAATAGTCCAAAGGCACGAATATATATACATATATATATATGTATATATATAGATGTATAAATATTTGGGCATGTGGAAAGTGCTGTTATTGGCAAAGCAAACGACTGTGGCAAATGAGTGCGGTGCATCAGCATACCCGACTCGATAACTAATAGTCAAAGAAATGATTTTCAAAAGTTGGAGTTGAGTTGCTGCAGTTGCAGATCAGTTGCAAATATAAAAAATAAATAAAAAATTTAAGGGGTATCTCCACGTCGAGCATGATTGGTTGCTGTTGGCTTTTAATCTGTTATTTATTTGCACTTTCAGAGCTCAATCATAAATGCAACGAACGGGCGAATAACGTTTGCGGGATTCCACTGGTTGCCACCCGCCAGTGAGGCAGAGACAGAGAGGGAGAGGGAGAGGGAGAGAGAGGGAGAATATGTGTGTGTGCAACGAGAGTGAAATGGTAGTTGACGCTGAAAGTGACGCCCGCTGTCACTTTCCATGCAATAACAACAATTAAAAACTGCAAATTGCTGTCAACTTTTATGTAGTAAATGAAATGTGTACATGTGTGTGTGTGTGTGTGTTGGTGTGTGTGCGTTTGGGTGTGTGTGTGTCTGTAAATTGCATTGTTCTTCATGCAGCTTTGTTTCGTTTTCATTTCCAACTATTCGCAGTCGTTGCTGTCGAATTAAATTGCTGTTTTATTTTTCATTCTGCTCAATCGTTCAGTTTTTTCTTCTTTATTTCGACTGTCACATGCTAAGTGCAAATGGCAATGGGAATACGGAATATGTATAGATATATGCATATATATAGATGTATCTGGTTAGTTATGCAAAGGCAGTGGGTTCACTTGCTCGTTTGCTCGCTGCTCTGCTCTGCTCTGTGGCAATATTTTTGGTTCACACGCTTTTATTTACGTATGCTAAATATTTACAACAAATATTTGTGTGTGTGTAGTTTGGGTAGATGGTGTATAAGTAATGTGTGCACAACAAATTATGGAGAAACGCAAATTAAATGCTAAAAAATCAAGAGCCACAGCAAGTCGAGAGACAGCATTGATTTAACAGCTTAAAATCGACTTAAAGATGGCTTCATCTAATATGTTTCAGTCACTAGTTAAATGCTTACAAGCCAGTTAGAAGATGCTCAAAAGTGGAGAAGTTCTGCATTTCACCAATTTGTGAGTAATTTGAATAGCCGTTACTCGTTCAGATTTGAGTACTCGCTATATTTGAGTATATAAGAGTAGCTGTGACACTCGTCACTTCTTTTTGAAAAACCACACACATTCTAGTACCGAGTGCGCTGCTCATTACCCAAGTTGTTATCTATTCAAATGGATTAGCATATTTCGATATGCACACACGCACTAGAACAAGAATATATATGTATATATATATATAGCGTATATATACCAGTGTGCAGCTATCTTAAGTTCTAATTTATCATATTTAAGTATTTTACTTTTAGTAACTTCACTCGAGGCAAGTTTGTCAGTCATGTGTGTGTGTGTGTGTGTGTGTGTGGGTGTGTGGGTGTGTGTCTTTGGCTGACATTTAAATGTTAGTCGCATTTCTTTTTGGGTTTTATATCGTGCTGGGCATGCTTCATGCTTTATGTCGGCCTTTTAGACGAGCCTTTGCTTTTATCAACGTATTTAGTCGAGTGTTTGCATTTCCTAATTAATTACACTGCGTGACTTTCTTACTTAGTGACCACTTACATACATACATATATTCATATACATATATATACATATTTGGATACTTATACATATATTATATTTCACGAGCCTCTCCAGACTGTGCTACATTAACCTAAAACGACGCACCCAACTTTCGCTTCTGTCTCTCTCGCTCGTTTACTCGTTGTTTGCTCTCGCTTCTTGCTCTCGTTGCTTCACATTGTTGTTGCCGCTGGGGCAGTTTGTCAATTTTGCTACTTACAACACCCACCGCAAGTGGTTTGTGTGTGTGGACAACATTTTAATGCTTGCTAACATGACTTCTGCTTCTCCTTCTTCATCTACTACAGCTGTGCACATGAGACAATACATATTCACATACTAACACATACATATATATACACATACATATATCTTCTTCTCTTTCCTCCTTTTGCAGCTCCCCTTGACCTAGTGGCACCTCCGTGCACCGTCTGGCGTCTTCTATTTTTCATAAATTAAATTTTGTGGGAACAATATTTTTCAGTTTTTAAGCACAGCCACGAGCCTTTCACCCGACAACAATATACATATGGCTGTGTGTGTGCGTGTGTGTGTGTGTGTGTTCGTGTGTGTGTGAGTGTGTTAAGGTTGCCTGGCTGCTTGGCTCCAGTTCCAACACGACTCTTGCTTTGCGAACAGACTGTTAAGTGGTTTTTTGATTAGACCCTAGTCCAAAGATTTACGCGCTTCGCCTCGTGGGTGATAAAAACTTTGGAGCAGAGTATTTGAAGTATTTCAGCCATAAGGAGTTGGTCATAAGTGTCTTAACAATGAGTTAGTGCAGCGAGCTGAGCACACAACGACTAGTTCAAAGTGAAAAGTTAAGCACATTCTATATGCAAAACTATAGAGTGAAGCTTAGCTGAACCTTGAGTCTGAGCTGACTCCAGCACTAATAGGAATATAGGAAAATGGGAATATAGTTATACAGTTATATAGTTCATTCAACGACCAGTAAGGCTAATGCACGAATGTGGAACTAACGTAAATATGGGCAGATTTAAATTGATGACTTTGTTGCTTTAACTGCAACACTTCAATCCATTTTCAAATTGAAATAGCATTTTTATAAGTTGAGAAAAGATTCCATTTGTTATTTACCTTCTCTGTTGATCCAAAGTTCTACTTTGACAGATATTCAATGTTGAGTAAGTGATAATTTGAACTATATACAATGAAATACGTATCGAAATGAAGTGTTTCAATGATGATGAAGAAAGAACTACAAATAAAATTGAATGACTCAACTTGATGACACCCAAAGTGGTGTGCGTGTGTGTGTGTGTGCGTGTGATCTGATCACAGTGTCAAATATCCCATGACCTAACATTCTTTTGGGTCTCACAACTGTTAGCTGTGGCAGATGACTCAGAATCAATTGAAGTTTCACGCACAACTTGTCGAAAATTGTAAATGTCATTCTTGGGAAGTTGACTCTCGATTTATATATATATATAAATATATATCAATTCTTCTGCTGTCAGACTATCGGCGGGGGTAGGGGGAGCTCTGCTCTGCTCCGCTTCCACTCCGCTTCTTCATTGTGTTTTTGTTTTTTTCACGTTGTTTTTCTAATGGCCTTGACAACTTGTCGCAAGTTGTAATTTTGATGCTTGATACATAAGGAGCGTGTTGCTTGCATATTATATAGCTGATTCATGGCCACAATGACTCATGTTAAAATCAAGTTGCAAGCCGCACGTAGCAAGCAGCGAACAACAACAAGCGGAAAATGCTGCCAACAATGGGAGAGGGAAAACAATAATTTCAATTTTTCACGCGCATTTTCGACAATGTCGGAAATAACTTACAAGTTGACAAACATATTTCATTCCAACCCAACCCACCAACCTCCCCGCCCACCAACAAAGGAGACGCCAGCGTCTCAAACATGCCCCCTCTGCCGTCTCCCCGACTGTTCCCGACTGCGTCTCACAATATATTTAAGTGCCAGAGATATGTTATTTTGTCTTAAGGCAGCCGCCTTGAATGATGATGTGGGCCGTCAGTCGTCGGTTAGTCAGTCAGCGAGACAATTAGACTCCCCCCCACCACCATTCCATCCCGCTGCCCCATCCCCACCCGCTTCCAATTCCATGGGAATGCCATTAGAGGAGCACAGAAGTGAGCTGTCAAAGTAAGAACCGAGTGACTTGCTTGTGGATGCAACTGAGTTCAGTACTTTTAAGCTGCACAACTACAATTTAAGTGTGATCCAACTAAATTTAAGCTAACTTTAAGCTAACTTTAATCGCAATGCTTTTATTATTTGTGTGCAGAGTATACATAAAAAAAAAGAATTACTTTTTCTGCTTTTTCTCAACATATTCAAAGCTATTTCATTCGCAGACATTTCATTTTCTCAACAGAAATAATAATTTAATATTAATAATATTATATTAATAACAATAATATAATAATAATAATAATAATAATAATAACTGATTGATTTTCCAGCAAATGCTTTTATCCTTAAGATTTTTTTATATTTGCTCACCTTCAATTTTATCCCTCTTCATTTTTCCCATAGTTAAACTTAATTCATTTTTTTTTTCAGACTTCCTTTATTAATTTCAATTACATCAACATGCTCAAACTTTTCTCATTATGTTGACACACACATACACTCGCGCGCGCACACACACACACACATACACACACACACACACACACACACATGCTCTTTCTCACGCTGGCCCTGAAGGCAAGTTCTAGTTCATAATTCGATGCGACAGCCAATTTACGATGCATCCAATGAAATTGGACATGTGCTCACTTTTTAAACGGCACCCTAATCTCTCCGATATTGTGTGCCACACCCCCCCCCCCCTCCCCCCAACCCACCCCCCTTCGCAATTACGCATTAGACTGGGTGTGTGTGTGTGTGTGTACATACCCTGGGGAACCAGGCAGAACGAGGCACACATCACAATGAGGAGGGGCAGAGCCTCAAATGCCAAATGTGTTTGTTGGGGTAAAAATAAAATGCATGCAGAACCTGCAAATATAACGGAGATATATATACATATAATATATATATATATATATATATATATGTGTACATTTGAAGATGTGCTGAGATAGGACTTTAAAATTCAATTATTTTTAAATATGCGTTTGTAAATAGAAGTGAATGTGTGTGTGTGTGTGTGTGTGTGTTGGTGTGTGCGTGGGTGTATTTTTAACGCAAGTCTAACATTGGATAGCTCTCGACACTGGCGGAGTTTCCCCTTACCGTTTTGCTACCCTGTCCAGCCACGAATGGGGTATCTTCGAATACGCTAATGTGTTCGATGTGCCAAATTATTGCAGTTATCGCTTGGAATTTGGCTGCACAATTTGCATTTTATACGGATTAAGAAATCACTATTTGAAATAGAAATGAAATGACCATTTAAGAGCCGGTTACAGGGCATCTGTAAGTCGTATACTTATTACATTTGCTACTGATGGAGGCACCACCCACTCGTTGCCCTGCCCAACTCTCAGCTGCGTCTCATTATTTCTGATTTGCGGTGACTTGCGCCCCACGAAAAATGAGCCGACAATTTGCCGTCTTTTTGCCTGACATTCTACCTTAAATATATGGCGTATATAACACGCATGCCACGCCCCCAGTAAGGCGTGCAGTGTTTTGTTTAAAATGAATTTCACTCGCATGCATAAAACCCAACAGATAATTCCAAAAAGGGGGACGCCAATGTGGCAAAGGCGTGCTCTAATTTATTTTCACGTTGCGAAAATAAGCTAAAAAAACAGGAGCAGCAGCAGCGGCAGCAGAGGCAGCTGCCACAAAAGATGGGAAAGAAAAATTCTTGTAAATAATAAAAATATTTCACTTTATTTGCTTTGTCTACTTAAAGGACACGACTATCCAGAGACAGCCTGAGAGAGAAGTGGATTCAAATAGGAAGGAATGAAATAAAATAGAATAGGTTGCTAGCATATTTCACTTTTCTACACACACACACACACACACACACACACACCCACACACCACACACACACACACACACACACACACACACAGAAGCGCTAAAAAATATCAAATTACCAGAAGAATTATTATGTTCTGGTTGGGTTTACCCGATGGCATCAGTCGCTAGACGGGGGAATAAGCGGCAGGAACTGGAGCTGGAGCTGTGGCTGGAGCTGGAACTGGAGCTGGTGCTGGTGCTGGAACTGGGTCTGCTTGGCTACTGAAGTCGTAGAAAAGCATGCAGCGGGAATTCATAAGTAACTCAAACAGACAACGGCGAAGCTTTAGAAGTGGCCCAAAGCAACAGGCAGCAAATTTAAGTTAAAGTTAAAACAAATATGATAAAAATGAATAATGATAAAAGCAATCTTCGCTGAAAGCTAAACTGAAAAACCAAGAAGCGAGAAGAGCAAAGAAATTACAAATCATATAGAGAATACAATTCATTATCTATATATATTTATACATATATATGTATATATAGATTTGCAAATATGGCTGATGCGAATGTGATTAATTAATGCGAATTACTCGCCTGAATTTGGATTTTAAGGGAGTTGCCCCAAATATGTGGAAACTGTTTTCATTATCAAATATCAACATTGCTGGATATATCCTTATAGCTGTAACAATCAAAATAAAACTGGCTGACAATTAATTTGGAATGAAGCCGATTCCAGTTCAGAGTTCAAAGTACAAAGCTCATCGCGAATGAAGTGCGTTAAAAAATGAACGCATTTCTTTCTTCCCCATTTTATTATGCAATTGCAATTCGCATTTCGCATTTTGCATTTCGCATTTCGCATTTTGCATTTCGCATTAATATTTGTTTTCCATGCTGTGATTTTGAACATGCTTTCTGGCACAGGCCGAGGGAATGTTGCAGTCATTTCGTTGAAACTGTTGCTGAGAGTTGCAGTCGACCTTTGAAATGAATTTATTATTATTTTATCAGGTTGTCAACAATTTCAGAGAATAAACTATATAAACTATAATATTTCGCCTCTAGATTGATATTACGTTCCAAGTGGAAAACGCCCTCAGAAAGAGCACGCTAAATTGGGTCACAACTTTCGAGAAGTCAGCCATAAGTCTGTCCGAAGTGATCAGACATTCGAAAAGCAGGACTCTAAATTAATGGATGAGATCAAAGTTGGACGTCATTCTCGATCGAATTAACATCGATGCAATGGGCGAACAAAGTGGAGAAACAAGTGCGAGTGACGAGAACAAGTAACGAGTAACGATATCTAGTCCCACAAGTACAATGAATTGGAGTAACACCCACAAACGTTAGCGTGCCAAAGAACAACTGACATTAACTTGGCCACTGGCACTATGCCACACCCCACACACACATCACCCCCCCCCCCTTCCCCCCCCCTCGCCACATCGCTTAACATAAAAAACATAAAAGAAAAGGGAAAAGGATGAGAGAGATAGGGAAAGAGGAGAGATAGAGAGATGGACTTGAAAGCACTTTGCAAAGCATAAATTGATAAATTGATAATATAAATTAACCAATTCGATGTGTGCATGTGAGTGTGTGTGTGTGTGTTGTGTGTGTTGTGCGTGTGTAACAACAAAAGGCAGCAAAACAAATGAAAAAAATGGGCGGCAAGCGCAAATGTGGCGAGCTGGCCAAGCCATTAACGAATGCGCAGGTGATGGCAGGTGATTCTGTTCTCCTCCCCGACCTTCCACACTCTGCTCCGCCCTCTCGCTGTATGTGTGTGTGTGTGTGTGTGGCGATAGTCCTTGGCTTCCTTTTTCGTATGCCATGCAACACACTTTGATGTTATATGATGTTATTATGCTCGTAAAAATGCTTGTACACACACGCACATACACTCACACACACACGCACACACACACACACATATATATGTTTGTTGTTTACAGTTGCCTTCTAAGGGTTGTGCGGGAGGGCGGGGAAGGGGCGGCGATGTTGGCAGCAGGCGAATATATATATGTGAACTACATGCCACGAGCTATTATCGCTGCGACCACACAGCCAGTTTAAACAAGCAAACAACAAACAGGCTAGTGGCATGCAATGGGTATGCACGACTAAGGTATACTCTCTATGTGACGTAGATGTTATTACTGACTAACAAAATGTTCTTCTCTCTCTTATGCATATTAATAATTGTTCATATCGAAAATCATTGTTAGAAAATAAACCGATTTAAATAAGACTAAAGTCGTTTAAAATGACCAACAGATACCCTGTAATTAAAGTAACAAGGTATAGCAGGCATATTAAGCCAGCTAATGTGAGTTGGCAGAATATCAGGAATTACTTTGAAATAGTCCCAATTATTGAGTGTATTTTTGAGATTAAAAAAAGAACAAAAAAATATGAGAAATAGAAGCAGTGTGTTTTTTTCAGTGTACATATGGCATATTATAGTCATATCTCTCTCGCTAGCCTTGGACAGAGGGTATGCAAATGCAGCTCGAATCCCAGCCACAAATTACTTAGTCTACACATGCAGGAAATGTCGGCAGACAGGAGCATGCAAATATGAATATGTATATATATATATATATATATATATATGTATATGTATAGAGAGAGAGAGAGAGAGAGGGAGATGGATATATAAATATGTATTTATGGACATGGACTGTCATGTAGCTTAATAAGCTGGCTTTGATTTTGCAACCACAGGAGACACAACGTCCACGCCGTGTGCGACAATGAACACTGCGACAAATGACCGCAAGCCACAAGCGAATAACACAATTTTGCAACCACTTTGCCACCCACGCGTTGCGCCACCACGAGGCATGCTGCATCCACTTATGCAGCAGCGCAACTTTAAATTGCAAGTACAAACTTTTGCAAAGCATTTCGATTAATTAACAAATGAAAGAAATGCAAAATTCGATGAAAACTCAATCAGCGAACCATTTCAAAAAAAAAAAAACACAAAATAAAATAAAAAAAAAACAAGTTAATTGCATTCGGCCAAAACGACTAGTGGCCGTTAAAGAAGATTAGTCGAAAGCGCCTCTGAGGATTTGCAATCGTTGCAATCGTTGCAATATGCCCCACATGCCGCACATGCCACATCTACTTATTTTAAGATACGAGTTAATATTTACAATTGAATTAGCATTAAGCCAGCCAATTAAAATAATTAACTCTTCATTGCATAATTGCGACAAATGCACATTTTGCCTAACAAAAAAAAAGGGTTAGACAGAGAGAGGGAGAGTGTGTGTGTGTGTGAGAGAGAGACAAATTGGAATTGGTTAAGCGGCTTAAAAGCGCACTCAAAATTGAAAAACTGACAACGAAAAATTGAAAACTTTATTCGAGCAGAACTAAATGACAAAATGACATTATTGTTATGTTGGGCTAGGATAGTTTGGGTTGAGTTTAGGGATTGTCTGATATATCCCCTGGATGCATCGATGATTGGTGTTGTTGTAGTTGTTTTTGCTGTTGTTGCTGTTGTTGTTGTTGTCGCCCAATTCAAATGCCCAATTTCCGTATGGCATTTGTGTTCAGTTGCAAATTAACATATTTTATTTGAAGTAGGCTATTATATATAATTGGATTTTAATGCGCGAACGACGCACAACGTTCGCAGACACGTGACAATTACGAATTACAAATTACGAATTTTGAATGCTCGCAAATTCGTGAAAAACACGAAAATTGCCATTTTATGAGCCTTAGCTCATTATTAGCTTGCATAAATTTGGCTCGATTTTGTGGCTTTCGCCGTGTGCTAATTGCTAAATCAAGTCAAGTCAAGCCAAAGGGAACGACCAAGAAACGACAATTAAATTATGTGCTCGGCACGTGGCACGTGGCACAAAATACCCCGTCAACCCCGACCACACGCACAGCCACAGCCACAGCCACCGCCGCACTCAACTAGGTTGACTGACTTTATGCACCACCCCCCTTACCTTCAGCTATGTCCTTTTTTTCTATATTTTACCGGTCCCTTTTGCTTGACATGTGCTCTGGCTTGTTGTTACAACTCATTAGTTTCATGTTGCCACCAGAGCAGCGCCAAGGGTTGGCTCTGTGCTTAGGGGTAGGGTTAGCTGGTAGGGACAAGGACTCCTCCTGATGCTCCTGGTGCTGCTGCTGCTGTAGTTTCGCACAAATGTCAGCTTTTGCTGTCGAAATCCTTTGATGCAGTCGTAAACTTTACTGCTCTCTCAAGAGTAGACCATGCACTAAGTGTGTGTGTGTGAGTGTGTGTGTGTGGGTATGTGTGTGTGTGTGAAATATATAGCATGTGTTGTTGCGACAGTTGCCACTGACTGTGGCTGCAACGTGCTCTTGACGAGCGTCGTCTGACTGGCCCACAAGTTCCAAAAGGAAAACAAGTCAAGGGTCGCCGCCAGACGTGCAAAAGTCACGCCCCGACAAGCGCTGGGTATGGGGCTTTGGGCTCCACACACACACACACACACACCCCCAAATACACACACCCAAACACACACACACACACAACCACAGCTGTTGTTGTCTTTGCATTACCTTTACCCAAAAAACATCGCCTCTTGCTCGGTTTGTCATCGCCATTGGGCTCTGTATCTCTCTCCCATATCATACTATATACTATTCGTATACTTGCCACCATCTACCACCTGCCACCTGCCACCTGCCACTCCCCCTTGTATTTGTAGTTGGCAGAACGCTTAGACAACCCATTTAGCATCGCCCCCCTTTGCCAGCTAGTAAACTTATTTGTACATATTTAATGATCTCTCGCCTCAGTCAGTGCTACACTGAATAATATCTCAAGCACCACCCACTCCCCTCCCCTTCCCCCACACACACACACACATACACACACAGAGCATCTCTCCAGACATTTGGCTGTATTGTGTTGTGTTGTGAGCGCCGTTTGTCAAGGGCTTTCCTCGTCATTTCCTGGGGGGCTTGCTCTTCTTCCTGCCGGAATCACAATTACCTGATTTAGCTTGAGAGCTTTTAATGAGCTTTAAAGCTCCTTGTTTAGAGTTCAAGTTGAGAGAGTAATGCTTTTGTAGGTGCTTTATTTAGCTATCAAGCTATCAAGCTGAGCTAGCTGCACTTACAAGTTGGCAATGATTGGCGGGATCGATTGGTGAACCTTTCTTTCCTTTCTACTTAAATGCTTAATTGGCTCAAAGCCAAAACAAGCTTTGAGCTTAAGGGTTTTTTTTTTGTTTAAGTCCTAGCTCAGATCAGATCAGAAAAGTAGCTCTAACTATTTAAGCTACTTCTTTTTTATTATATTTTAGTTTTGCTGAACTCAAGCGTATAATTCCCGAAACGCTAAGGATCAAAGTTGATGGCGTTGCAATGAAGGATGTGCGCCCAAAACGAAGATATAATATCGCTATAAGCTATAGGCCATAAGCCATAAGCTATAAACGAAACTTGATATAATTGATGGCATGTCACACGCCATTCGATACACTTTCGGAGGCATGCGTGGCATTTTGGATTCCATTAGGCCATCTGCCATCTGCCAGCTAACTGTGATCTATGTCTGTGTTTTTTTGTTCGTGTTCTTTTTAGGACAGTGTTTCCATACCACCAGCCTAACCCCTTCCCCTAACCTTTCCCCTCCACACACAGGGTAATACCTGAGCGAGACAATTTGTGGCCAACAACAACCACCACAACAAGCAAGGAGCGAACACAGGGGAAAAAGGAGAAGGGTTTTTTTTTGGGTGGAGGGTCCTGGTTAAGATAAAGGCAGAGAGGAAGCGGTAACAATTTTGTTAGACACTTTACGAGGCAATCGACACATGTGGCAGCTCTACCTGCCTCCAAAATCAAATAACTTCACTAAAAATGTAAGCTGCTCCTTGGGGAGCAGCAACTAGAGCCAGGCACAAGCTGTGAGGGAGTGGAGGATCAGGGAAGAAGGAGAGTGGAGGGCATGGTTAAGGATTGAGCGATAAGATGGCGAATGGCGTTAATGGCAATGGTTCACCTGTAGCAAGCCAATAAAAATGCCGGACAACAATAACATATTACAGCATGCGGCCAATAACAATGTAATACAACCTGACCCCTAAACACCCACCCCCCCCCCCCTCACACACACACACACACACATACGCACAGCGTAAGGAAATGCCGGACAATACGTGAAAATGTCAATAAAAATAGGCGAAAATGCGTAATAAAAGCTCACATGCTAATAGTAGGTCGAATAAGGATGTAATAAGCGAGAGTGCTCGACGCAAAGTTGTCCTGTAGACAGTATATATATGTGCTATATACATACATGACTTTATGACAACTTGGTTGATTAACAAGATCAGACAGATCTGTATCAACTTCAATATATATATATATATGTATATATATATTTGGAATATTTATTTTGACTAGGGTATTGCAATTGAGAATATGGCACACATGGAAAGGAAGCCTACTAAATTGTGGACACCTGTGCATACAGCCTCAGACAGGACTAAGGCTCACTTTGAATATATGTGTGTGTGTGTGTGTGTTGCTTGTGTGTGTATTGTGGCTGGGCTCAGCGTTGGCGTTTGCTTTATTTATTGCTTTTTTCACTAATTGACAGCAATTTACCAGCTGAAGAAGTGTCGGGCCAGACACCAGCCACAGCCACAACTACCCCACCCACCCCCACCACACACACCCACCCACCCCTTCCTTGCTGGATGGAACGTGTAATAGACCTAACAACAATAATAATAAGTAGAGGAGGAGGCAGAGTGTGGCAAGAATACGGCATAATATTATATGTGCAAGACATCGCGTGCTGTGTGGCAACATCTTCCTTTAACTCCCTCACACCACGCCCCCACCCACCCCCTCCACAATCCACACCCGCTGACCTGTCACGCCCCGTGGCGCTTGACCAGCCCCTCATGTTTTGTGTACTATTTTTTTGGTATTGTTTGCTGTGCTTTTGGTTTTGGTGATTTTCTGGGGACTTACCTCATAATTGACAGCTAATTTTGCGTCCTTTATTGTCTTTTGCCACCTACACACCCTACACCCCCTACACACCCTGCACCCCCCAATCAGGCAATAGACTGTGCTGTAATTCACATAATTTATGAGCATTTATTTATGTATTTACTTGGGCCATTGCTTACTTTAAATGTCAAAACTAATAAGCCAATCGACAGCCAGGCCAGTTTCCTTTAATTATAGCACAGCTGAAGGAATTCCCTCTCTTTCCCCACTCTTTTCCCACTCTTTTCCCACTCGTTTGCCTATTACATTTTTTCTTGTTTGTCTTCATTTGTTTCGTAGACAGGACGTCCTTGCTATTCGTGTCCTGCTTTCCTGTCTACTGTAAACAACAAACCGACATTGACTTTCAGAGACAGGCGCTTCCGCCTCTGAACTAATTTAAGCAGGTGGACGGAGAGCAGAGAGAAACTTACGTTTGGCATAACAAATAGTGGTACTTACAAATATATAAGCTGGTTTTTCTCTTTATTTTAATTATAGTCATTCACAGCATGTAAGACCAGCAAGAAGAAGAGAGTAATCGACTAGGAAATACCCTTTACCCAGTCCGATCTGCATGAAGTTGTCACAGATAATCAAAATTATGGCAAGGTATAGTATATCGATAAGAAAGTTATCGATATCACGAAATAGAAACTTGATCTGCGTATGATGGTGATCCAGAATATATTTACACATTTGATGGGTATTGGAGCTGCTTCCCTCTTGGCTGTTTCCTCTTCTCTCGTAATACCCTTTTCAGCCATTTTGAATGGGGGGTTATATTCATAACAATGAATGACTTCTAAGGAAAGTTCCCAATGTATCAAATAAAAATTGGAAATTATATTTGTAAGTAAAATTTATGAAAATGATTTACAAAATTATATAATTTACCAAATGTAATTAATTTCAATGGCAAGAGAATTGTTTCCGCCCTGAACTCGATTGAGTTCTGCGGAGGAGTCTGGAGAAATAATCATTAAGTCTGATATTATTGCAGTTGGCTTAACTTTTGGCTCAGTGATGGATGTGTCGAGGATCCGAAATGTCGACGAGATTGAAAGTGAAAGCAGAACACAAGTCAAATCAATGACAAATGAAAGTTATGAGCACAGCTCGTTAAATACAATTCGCTATTTCCCAGAATGCCTTCAAATGCTAATTGATACCACCGACCGCACGGGAATTGCTCCTTCTAGGTGTACGGGGGGTGTGGTGGGGAGGGAGGGGACTCCCAACTGTCATCAATTGGCTGACTGAAGTGGGCTTATTGGGCTTTTGTGTGTAATAAATGATTGACATGTAATAAAATCAACTCGAGTTGCCCAAAATAAAATAATAATATCGCAGAAGGCAGACAAGGCCGCAGAGGAGTATTTGCGATAGGGATAATAGGGATAATAGGGATACTAGAGGCACAAGTACTAGTGGAAGTAGTAAGCAGCAGTCAAGTCAACGAAATGTTACGTAATGATTTTATTATGGCTTTTCTCCAAGCTACACAATAAATATGTATAAACATATATTTAATATATATATATATATATATATATATATATATATATATATATATATATATATATATGTACATACATATACATGTGTATGTGTGTGTTTTTCTATAGATTTATATGTTTTTGTATTGGCTTCCTGTGGCCGTTCAGCACAGCATAAATGACAAATGTAAATTGCTTTCAAAGCCTATAAATTATAGAAATTCCAGGGGCCATTTCTACGGCTGCGATTGCTGGCGACAGACATAACTCAAGGAGCAAATAGAAAAAGGGGGGCGCCACCAAATGAGAGAGGGGTGGAGGGGTGGCCAGTCAGCTAGTTGCCCTTCAAAGTCGTAAGTCGATGTCAATGTGGAATGGTTGATGTCGATGCTCGTTGCTGTTGATGATGATGATGATGATGATGATGATGATGATGATGATGATGATGATGATGATGACGAGAAAACATTGAGAAACATTCAGGAATTTCCTTTCCACCAAGTGCTACCCTGTAGCAATGGCAACAGTGCAACAAAGGATATGCGCAACTGAATACCGTTGCAATTATTGAACCAATTCATAGGCTCAGCTGGAAACTTAGCACTTTATCGGAATCGGAACAGGAAATACTATTTATAGTCAAAATGTTGAAACCAGTTCGCAACTTTTACCTGCCATCAATTTCGGTTCATTAAGATTATTGTCGATTATTCGATGAACAGTCGAGTGTACAGCTTAATTACAGGGTAACAAAAGGTGGTGCATGTCGCTGGCCTAGCAGTCAGCTAAATCGACAATCGACTCAAAGGACTACTGGGCGAAAGGGTGGGGGTGGGGGTGGAGTGTTGTGCGTTGTAAGAGGCCAACTTGAAATGACATTTGCAAAAATTTTAACGACATGACAAGATTAATCAAAACGAAGCCCAGCCCGGAACTGTCTGCGCACACACCCCTTAACCTCAGCTCCCTAAACCACCCACCTCGCCAATAACGGAATCGTGTGGTGGGGGGTGTTGGGGGGTGTTACACTTTGTTTTTTCTGCTGACAGAACATAAAAAATTTGCTTGTAGGCAGCTCCAGCGTCAAATGTGTAACACGCACGCATACCAAATTTTTCCGGCTAGCGTCCAGCTAGTTGCTGCTTGCTGCCTGTGTAGTGGGGTGGGGTGGGGGTGAGGGTTGCCCGCCTGGCTCAGGATACCAGGATACGTGGGCGACACGTATTGGCGAGCATCAAGCGGCAAGCGAGAAGTGAGAAGCGACAACTGACGAGCAAGCTATCAAATTTTCTCCAACTATCTTCGCTTTCTCTCACTCATGCTAGTGCTCTCCTACTCTCTCTCTCTCTCTCTCTCTCTCAAATAATAGTTTGCACTTGCAAGGTAAGTGCTTTTTAAGGAGGTTTTCTCAATTTCCATTCATTGCCTATGGCGAGCTACGCAATGCTGGTCAACTTCCTTCAATTGCCAATTTACTGACCTGCAAAGATAAATGGAAAATAATCGAGAATTAGCTTCAAATTTTCATTTTCATTATTTCATTTTGTATAACGTCTTATTCATAGAGCATTTCTATTGTTCACTTTATTCATTGAAATGCGGATTTTAGCTTGAAATCATTTTAGCCAAATAGCAAAGTAAGTAAATTGGAAAAAGTCATTTATAATCGCGTTAAGTTCGAAAGAGCGTTAAGCCTTAGCTGAGCAAATGTGAGCACAATTTTGAAGGGATTAATCTGAAGTTATGCCTCATATATCCTCAGCCCTTATCAAATCCTGCACGTGAGTGAAACAAATATGAAAAAAATACGACAAAAAAAAAAAAAAAAAGAAATGGTGAAAATGTTGTCTTTTGTTCTGTTTCTCATTCATTTTGTGCTTCTTCTTTCTTTCTTTTTTGTTATGGATTGCATGCAAATATTTGGTGTTCATTTGTGAGGTTAACCCAAAACACAGTTTCTTTTTCTTCTTCTTCTTGTTCTTGTTCTTGTTCTGCTTCTTCTTCTTGTTGTTAATCTCTTGCTGCTGCTGCTTGTGTTCTTTGTTCTGGCAACACTTTTCATTTTGGTTCATTGTGTGTTTCTCTGCTCCCCCCCCCCCTTCCCCCTTCCCCTGTCACACCATCCACTTTTGACGCTGAACTGAACTGTGATTAGGCGACTTTTCGCATTTCCTTTTCGCTTTGTTTCTCTCTCTCTCTCTCCCTCTTTCTTTCTGTCTCTTCAACTTTTGCTCTTACTCTTTTTGTACTTTAAGCAGTTGATAATGTTTGCAGCAGCAACAATGGCAAAACTCATTCGTCAAACTGTTGCCAACGCCGTGAAATATTAACCACAGAGGTGGATGGGGATGGGGGGGGGGGGGGGGGGCGAGTACCTCTTAAACAAGTGTAAATTGTTTCTTGAATTATGCACTTCAGCATACGTCTCTTAATGAACTCTTCGCTCTAACTAACTATTCGCTCTCTCGCTCTCTCCTCTTGCATTCCACAACAAATTGCAGCACGGACCGCTCTGTGGTCAATTTGCAGAGCGTTGTGCTGTAACGGAACACGAAACAAGGCACTTCAACAACAACAACAACAAATGCTACATTCTGCGAGTGGCATTTAGGGGTGAGGGTTTAGGGGTTAGGGGTGAGTTGAGCGAACTTGAACTTAATTTGTATACGCTGCGCGGCCATTAAAAGTAACTTAAGCGCGAAAACCTCTCAAATGATAATTAGTACAATTTAATAAAAGTAAAAGTAAAAGTAAAAGTAAAAGCTACAAAGGTGTACAAGTCATGCTAAAAATCGATTCGATTATGTGTCCAGCAGTTGAGTGCGCTCTTTAGGCTCTTCAGGCCTGAACAATAAAGAGCAGAACCCGTTGACAGCGCTCTTGACTGATAATCAACATCATTGGCTGCTTCGCCTCCTCTTAATGATTATGATGATGATGATGATGATGATGATGATGATGATGACGCATCCACCGAAAAATGAGCGAAAAAAAAATCAAAAACAAAAAAAAACAAATAAAAAAGGAAACGAGTCATTTTATGCCAGATTTCGCTGCTGGCCTGGCTTCCCTTTTGCGCTCCGTTTGTCTTATGAAGGAGAAAAATGCGACACTCGCATGACCTGCACTTTGTCATCTTGATCTTTGTCACAGGCACTGGACAACTGCGAACTACGCACCCCGAACCCTGAACCCCCGTCCCCAATACTAGTGCCGCCCATCACATCAGTGACCGCCTTTTGGGAGCATTTTTCATCTGCGAGCCAAGGGACAACAATGAAAACAAATGCATTTCGAACCGAGCGCAGAGCGCCAGCCAAAGAGATATGAAATAACTTTTTATTAGTTCGCCAGAGCAACAGAGCAAACCAAACCAGACCAAACGAAAAAGGGCGGTGAATATGAATCGCCTGCCCCACTATCCCACTGTCCCACTGCCTGCCCGCCTGGCTGCACACCTAACCCATCAGGCAGGCGGCAGGCAGTCGAGCAAAAGAAATGAAATGAAATGGAAGCGAGCTGCTTGTTAGTGCTACAAATTACTCAGAAGAAGCGCAAAAAAAAAAAAACAGAACAACAACAATAAAGGGAACAAAACAACAACAAGCAGAGCAAGAAAACCAGCGCCAAGTCTCGCGCTGACCAAATCCTAACCCTCACCCTAACCTAAAAAAAAAAAAAAAAAAAAAAAATGTCATTCTTGCACACTTTGTTGTACCGCAGAGCCCCTCCTCATCGCCTCATCGCCACATCGCCACATTGCCACATCGCCACATCGCCACATCACCTCTCGCTCTCCGCAAACCCTTCGCTGACCAAATGACTAAGAAAATTGCTTAGTCAAGCACTTTGCAGGCGTCGCTTTTATGTTTTATGACATTTTTGTGCTGCTGTTGCCCCCGCCCCGTCCCGCCCCATTGTGAGTGTTATCACTGTCATAGCTCTTCTTCTGCCTTGCTCACATTCTACTGTTGCTCTTTGTGCAGCAAATTTAAGGACGCTGGCAAAAGCTACGATTTTTTGGTTTCATTTTTTTTACTCGACATAAAAAGCTGAAGAAACACTGCGTAAAACTACAAAACTAATTCAATTGCCAACTGCAAGCGAGACAAATTGCAGCCAGTGCAACGTTGAAGAATAAGATGAGGGAAAAAAGCAAATCCAAATTCCTACTTAATCTTATATAAATGGTTTATATGTGGATCATGATTGATGGTCAGCTTTAGTTCAGATCAGACAAAATGTTGCTTGAATTAATTATCAAAGCACGCAAACAAATAAATGATAAATGAACGTTTAAGGACACTAGACAAAGAAGACATTGACTAATTAAATGTCAAGAGAGAAAGAGAGAGAGAGAGAGAGAGAGAGAGAGAGAGAATAGATAAGCAAGCAGATAGTGGAAGATAAAGTTAGAGTGACAGATTTTTAAATGGTTCTCAAAGTCAACAATCAAAATATGTTTTCCATTTCAAAAAGTTATTCCTCTCTCCCTCTCTCTATCTATATATATATATATATATATATAATGATAAGATATGCCAGGAATTGTTGTGTTTGAAAATTGCATTACAATTGCCTTAGCATATGAATAGCAAAACTGCCGCACAACAAACTACTTCCCACCCGCATCTCATCTTAATGGAATTTCCATATTCAATCTGTTCCGACTTGATATCCATTTGTGGGGCTGCTGAGGGGAGCAGCGGGGATAGATCTGTCATTGCTACAGTGTGAGGGGGTGTGAAGGGGCTGGGGGAATTCTTCCCTTGGAAAATTCAATTTGCGCAACCCTGTTTGGACACATTTCACAAATATTTTCACAATTTTCACACTAAAGTTGAGCCACAAACTTTTCCATTGCATTTAAAATATGCACGAAAGTCGGGTTTATGTTTATGCATATATATGTGTACATAAATATATAAATATATATATGTATATATATATGTGTGTGTGTGTGTGTGTGTGTGTGTTATATAAGTGAATTGGGCATGGGAATATTTTGTGTAAAACGTAAGTGGCATTACTGCACCATCTCCTCGCTTGCACGCATTAAAAATAAAAAAAAAACAAAAATATAAAAACTGCGTTATGAAAATTCACTTGCCTCAAAGTGACCCCTCCCCTACCCAACTCCACCCAGCCACCAGTGCCACCAGTGCCACCCGCGCTCAACAGTAGCAGCACCATCAGCACACGGCAATTTTTTGTGGCGCATCGATAAAATGCTCACCAAAAAAAGGTGCTGAAATGCAGAAAAATATTCGACTGCTAAAAAAAGCAAGCAGTGTGTGTGCGTGTGTGGAAGACTGTCACAATGTTTGTCACAACGCGTTGACATTTAATAGGTGTCACTATATGTGAGGCAGAGAGAAGGAGAGAGAGGGGGAGAGGCAGCTGAGTTTGTTGGAATAATTTGTTCAACACTTTTCAACATTTTATATTTCTGCAGACGCAGCTAGCAAATTTAGGGCCTTGAGTGTTATTTGCATTGCATTGCATCTCTCTCATTCGCTCTCTCTCTCTCTCTCTCTCTCTCTCGCACGCACGCACACACACACAGAGGCACACATTCGAGCTTGATGTGCATTTGAGCACGCATTCTAAGCTGCACACACACACACACACGCACTTTATATGTTTGCTCTTCTTCTCTTTAGCGCTCTCTCTCTCTCTCTCTCTCTCTCTGTCTCGCTCGCTTTGGGCAGCGGCTTTCACTAAAGCTCGGCTCAATTTCTATTTGTCGCTTGTCCTTGTCGACATCGTTCAGCTTACGTTTGATTTTGTTTCTTGTTTATATTTTTGCAACGTAAGCTGCCTTTTCTCTCTCTCTCTCTCTCTCTCTCTCATTCTCTCTGTCTTTATCTCTCATTTTTTCACGTGCCGTTTGTAATTTAAGCTACACACACACACACACACAAACATGCACACGCAGCCATGGGCAACTTTTCCAGTTGTTGTTGTTGTCACCTGTCAGAATCATGCCAAAAAAAAAACTTTTAATTGTAAAGTCGGCCAAAATGTGGCATAACAAAATTTATTAAAAAAATGTGTAGCAGGAAAAAAACTCACACACACACACAGACGCACATCACAACAAAAAACTCATTGAAAAAGTACTTGATAGATATATAAAAATATTTCTTAATTTTGGCAAACTTTTACCCAATTAAAACTTGCAACTATTTATACACATACATACATACATACGTATATATATATATATATATATATATATATGTATATATATATATATGACATAATATTAATTGCAAAAGTTATTGGAGTCGTTTGCCGTAAGCGAGAACACAAAGCGACGATTTTCACGTGTGAGTGACGTGACTGTGTCGTGAGTCACGTGCCAAGCAGCAACAGCGTCAGCAACAGCAGCCACAGAAATGGGACTCCATCTTTGCCCTTGATAATTGTAGCGGCGCCACACCAACGAGAGAAAGAGAGCAAAACCAATTTAATTACAGAGCAACAAGAACGCGGCACAGACCCAAAAAAGCAAAGACGCAAACAAAAACAAAACGTAACGAGCTGAAACGTAACGTAAGCGCAACACAATAATACAATAGAAAAAAAAACTATATACACACAAGGACACACCAGAAAGGACGACTTAAGAGAGCATGAGCAGGAGCAGGAGCAGCAGCAGCTGACAACTGCGAACTTTATGCTCGGCCTACGACGACAGCCTCTCAATTCGATTGCGTGGCGAGCCAGGCCAGAGTTGAAGCAGCAGCAGCAGCAGCAGCAGCAGCAGCAGCAGCAGCAACATATTTGTTGTTGTTTTTATTGCAGCTGCTGCTCATCTTTGGTGGCTACTGTTGCTGCTGCTGCTGTTGTTGTTGTTGTCCTTGCCACGCTACGCCGTAAATCGCTGCTCGCAGGCAGCAGCAGCAGGCAGCAGCAGCAGCAACCGATCTCAGCATACAACAGTGGCCCGGGCACGTACAAACTTATGAGACACAGGGCACAGGCTTTCGACAGTCCCAAAACTCGTTAAAAGCGCTTCTTGTGCACTTTGTGTGTTCCTGCCACAGCCCACCCCCCCTCCCCCTGCGTAGTTGCGCATCTTCTGCAATTTAAAAGAATCTCTCTCTTTGCCATGTCCATCTTGAAAGCGTGTCGCCTACTTTAAGGCAAACAAAATTCACAAGTTTCCCGCAGAAAGTGAAATTTAAATTTGTAATTATTTTTGCAAATGATGAAAAAATGTACATATTTATAGCAAAATACATGCGAACAGGAAAGAAAGCTGTAGTCGAGTGAGATCGACTACGATATACCCTGTTTTTATTGGCAAATTTCCCTTTAAAAAGTCTTGCACCCAAATGTGCGAAGGTCTTCAAGTGCCCAAGGGCTTAAGCAAACTTGATCTGCGCCTGGTAAACGAGAACCTATATTCCAAATGTGAAGTCTCTAGCTCTTAAAGTCTCTCAGATCTGTTGATCCTGATCAAGAATATATATACTTCCTTCTGCCTGTTGTATATATATATATATATATATATATATATATATTTAGTATTTGTCACACACGACAAACTGATAATTGGCTGTTGCCCGCAAATATTGGCTTCAATTGAGCAATGATTTCAGCCATAAGGCTGACTTGCAACCTGAAGCGACTGCCACTTAAATAGCCCTCTCCAGAACAGAATGGCATCCAAAACTAAAACTAAAAATAAATTCAGTTTGGTTCGTATAAATCGTTAAAAATAAAAATGAAAAAAACTGTTTGGCAAAGATAAAAGATATGCTTCCAAAATTGCATTGCAAAGCTCTTTAGTTACGCTTTAGAACAGACTGATGAAATTTGATGTGCAGTCAGCTTTGGATTCGGTTTCGGTTTCGGTTTTGACAATTCGAACAGATTAAATGCAAATTGATACATATATAGATATGGATATATGATATATATTTGCCAACAACCTGAATATATTTGCATAGAAAAATGCAGTCTGCGTGTGACATTTGTGTTCGCCGGCATTTTCAATGCAAGGCGACGAGGCGCAAATCTGATGACAGTTTCAATTATAATCCACAAAATAACTAATACGAAATATATTTGTATATTAATATTTATATATTATATATATATTTATGTATATTCGCATGCAAATATAATTTGTTTCGTTGGATTTTTAGTGTCGTGTTATCAGTTTGACCCAATTGCAAAAACTGTTGCTTGCTAATTGCAGTTGTTTGCTGCTTTTTTGCAGGCACTGTCAAATTCAATTGTTTTTCGATCTATCTATTTGAAATTGCGCAACAAAACACAAGAACTCATTACAAATACGGACATTTGATTTGCAACACACACACACACACACACACACGCACACACACACAGAATGCACAAGCACAAATTGACATGCAATTTTGAGTAGTTCGTTTTTTGCACCGACTCTAATATCAATTAGACAATTATAGTTCTAATTGTCTGTGCTATTATTAATTAGTATTTGTTTTATGGCCATTTCGCTGGCCCATTTGAAATTCACGCAATTTGCACTTTATTAAAGCATTACAAAACCCAATTATTGGCCATTAACGGTAGAGATTGCAAGTCCATCGATGCCAGCAGCAATTATTTCTGGCATGTTTCAAATGCCAAAAGTAATCAACTTTTAAGTATTATACATATATCGATTGAACAGAGAGGCCCCTAAGAGGACCACAGCCGTATTGGGTTTATTAGCCAACAATATCTTAAGATAATGTTGCGAATAGGTTCCGATTCCGATTTAAAAATCAATAAATTGATCTTGACAGATGCGTCAGGTATGAAACAGAGCAGAAATCTTTATGGCAACTATAATCAAAACCGATTTAAGCTAGAATCAGAGTTGGAAGAGGAGCTATTGGCTCGAAGGGGGCCCACTAGATACAATTGGTAAGGTTGCGATGCCTCTTTGACATTTTTTTAAAGTTTTTTTGTTTGTTTGTTATTATATATTATTACATAACACAACATATATATATATATATATATATAGCGGGTCTCTATAAACTGTTGAAATGAATTCCTGCAGAGGATATCGTTGCTATTGTTCTATCGCCTTGAAGTGTTTCTCAAGTAGGCCCAATATCGAATCGAATATTGAAAACGGACACATTTCTTGAGGAGCAACTTTGTCGCCGCTTTTCTTTTTCGTTCTTTTTTTTCTCATAATTTTTGGTATTTGTAGCAATTCGCTTGGTTGCGCAAAATGTCGTTGTTGTTATCAATGTTATTGTTGTTGTTGTTGTTGTTGTTGGAGGGTCGAAAGAATGTTTGATACTTGCTGGTTTGTGTCCATTGGCGCCATAAAAACATAACGACGACATTTTCATGGCTTTGTTTACATTCGTTTTGATTTTCCTGTTGGGTTTTCCTGCCTGCCTGCTTGTCTGCCTTCCGCACCATCTGTGTGTGTGCGTGTGTGTGTGTGTTGTGTGTCGTGTGTGTGTGTGTGTGAATTTCTTTGTATGTGTTGTTTACACGAACGCACAAGAAAAGTTCAATATCCGCTACAACTTCTGCTGCTCCTGCCTCCCGTTCCCCGTTCCCAGTTCCCAGCTTCAGTTGTTTGCTCCTCAGCCTCCAATCAACTACACATATTTCCCATCTCCCATCTCCCATCTTCCATCTGCCATCTCAGGTTCTCCATCTCCTCAATTGCCCATCTGCATCATCATCAGGCCACATCGTTTAATTATCCACTTGGCTCATAAACTCTTTGTTCAAGAAGAAAAAAAACATTTGATCTCTTCCTGCTCTTTATATATATTATTATATACATGTATACATGTATGTACATATACGTAAATACATGCATGTATATTTATTTTGTTTTTTGTATCTTATGCTCTGTTTCGTTTCTGTTTCTTTGTTTTTGTTTATCAAAACGCAATGGTCCAGCTATCGACCTGGCTTTGAGCCAGCCAGTCTTTCAATTAGAGCTCATTAATGTCTGGCGAGGCGCAGGGGGTGTGTGGAGTTAAGCAGTCGGAAGCGGTGTGTGTTTGTGTGTGCGTGTGTGTGTGTGGGGGGGGGGGGGGGGGGAAGCTAGTTGCGCATTGTTTATAATTGGCATATACGACAGAAGAGAGTGAGGTGCAGGGGACGCTTGTGCAGTCGTGTGCATTGGTCATTGAAATTGCTTTTTAATGTTGGCCCGTGCAAAGAACAACAAATAAACAACACCACGCGACGCGGCCACAATATATCGTACAGATAGACTAAGAGCAAGCGAGAGAGAGAGAGAGGGGGAGTGTGTGTGTCTCACTCTATTGATACGCTTACAGTGGCCATTGGCCTAACAAAGTGTCAGTTTCCAGCTGAATGCCAAATGGCGCCAGTATTTTGTTAATTACAATATTAATATAATAAAAAAATTAAAATAAATAAGAAAATAAAAATAAATAAAAAAATATAAATAAATATTCAAATCAAATCTAATTCTCGAGTGCTCATGTGAGTAAAAGGATAAAAAATAAATTGCCAAAAAATTTGTATTTCAAAATAATGCCTCGTTTTTATATATAGATTTGTGCAGATATTAAGATTAAATAAACCAAGTCGAAGAGGCAGCGCTTTAGAATGTTGTGGCAAGTTTTCAGTCAACTCGGGGCCACAGTGCATTCAGCTATATATGTATATACATATGTGCGTATTATACATATGTGCATATGTACATGCATATGTATGTGTACATATAAAAGTGTAAATATATACATTCATCTATATCTATATCTGCTGGACGTTTAATTTACGCCTCGAGTCAAGCAGTAAATACATTACTTATGTATATGTGCTGTGGTGCAGCTGTTGGGTCGAGATCCCTTCGCCTGGTTGGGTTGCCCATTCAAATTGGCTTCGACGGGTGGAGCATTTAACATATTACGCATACGCCATGTTGTATATTTAATGCGAATTTGCAAACGAAGTGACACAAACGACTGCAACGGCCATGGCGTTGCAACTCTAACTGTAAATCTAACTGAAAGAAAGAGGAAGAGAGAGAGAGAGGAAGAGAGAGAGAGAGCACGACTTGCAGATACCCTGCAGCCAAGTCAAGAACTATGTGTATACGCATACGCCCTGATTCTCAATTAATCTTGATTAATCGAAACACGTCTTCAAAATTAGTGGTTTAATTGTTATCGATAAAATTATCGGTTTAGTTGTTATCGATAATCAATCCATATGACGAAATGTGCTAAGTTATCGCTAAATTGAAATAAACTTTATCTTATCTTATATTCAAAATATGAACTCTTTAGCTCGGTTAACGGTTATCGTTGATCGGTTATCGATAGCGATCAGGAATGTGTATACTTTATCGGTTTGCCATTGCACTAGTTTGCACAACTTTATTATACCCTTTTTAAGCATTCTCAGTCGAATGCAATCAATGAAGTGCCTCCGCCAAAGTCCCTAAACTGGGCGTGGCACTTCAATGCAAATGCATATCTCATACGAACACACACACACACACATGTACATCGTATCCGTGTGCCACTGGAGATATCGAGTTAGCACCAGGAACATTAAATTCCATAGAAATGTGACAGCCGCAGGGCGTTGGCTCTTAGACAGTCAGTCTTTCCAGTTAGTCGCTCCGTTAGTCATTGAGTTGAGTCGCAACGAATGCATAAAGCTCTTTTAACTTTTAATTAAGTTACGTGTTTTGTGTGTGCTTAAGCCAAGTTAATAGCACATGCTCTTAGCCTTTATCAAGGGAGACAATCGCACATTGTACATGCTACTTCTACTTTGTCCTCGGGCACAATCAATTGTAAGAGGATGCTTAAGCATATTCCCTTAATCAAATTGTGAAACAATTTTAAGCAAACGAACGAAATTCGTTTAGTTTGACAAATGGAAAAGTTTCATTCTTTTAGATGTCAGATATAGGGTAAGATATAAGACGTCTGCAGGAAAATTGGTGTTTAAAAGGCTGGTTTGCCATATGATCCATGTCCATGTCAACAATTTGTGGCAAGTTTCTAAGACATTGGATACACTTATTAGGCAATTAGGCAAACAATTGAAATGAAATTTGCTTATTAAGAAGCAAAAGTTTCGGATTCAACAACAAGTTTTTTAAGTGATAAACAAAAAAGAGTTATCAAAACTTGGACTATTAGCTGGCAAAACTGATGGATCATGATGCGAACAGCTTCAGCAAATTGCCATAGTTTGTTAATTATTGTTTGTTGTTTGTTGCAGCAGTTCACTATTGTTGCAGCATGATTTATGCACGAGGCGCGCGCCAGTTGTCTTCAGAGTTTCCAAAGAGCACAGACCAGAAGATGGCTGCCTGCTTGCTTGCCCCGCTTGCTTCTCCTTGTCTGCGGGGCAGCAAGCAGTGGAAACGCTTGAGTGCCACTAAATCAAATAGTGGGGCCATCAGGCATGCAACGAGCCGTGCATTTCTGAGCTGAACCTGAACCTGCAGCTGAGTGTGTGTGTGTGTGCGAGTGTGTCTATACATTTAGATAGATGGCCTATCGTCTGTGGTCCGTGTTAATATTTGCTTGCGTTTTACATTGTTTGTGCACAGCCCAACGAGGCTAAGGCGGACAAAGAGAGAGAGAGAGAGAGAGAGAGAGAGAGAGAGGGAGACAGAGACAGATAGAGAGGGAGAGAGAGAGATAGAGGGTATCTTTGCACAGTTTTCATGTTTTGTTTGGCTTTTAGTGCAGTCTCTGTGTTTGTCTGTGCAAATAGAACTAAGTAACAGTTGAACAGTTGAAGACGAATGCTTTGTGGCATGCAAGCAAAAGGCAGAAGCAAAAAGCAAAACGCAAAAGCAAAAAGCAAAAGCAAGAAGCAAAAAGCAAATCAAAAACTTAAGTCGCGCTGTTAATGAGTCAATAAAAAATAAAGGAAAAACTTGCTTGCTTGCGATCTCTATTAGCACATTTCCACACACACACGAGATACATTCAAGTTCAAGTTAAAGGTTATGTATCTGAAGATCTACATATGTATCTGCATATGTATCTGTATCTGTATCTGTATCTGTATCTGTATCTGTATCTGTATCTGTATCTGTATCTGTATCTGTATCTGTATCTGTATCTGTATCTGTATCTGTATCTGTATCTGTATCTGTATCTGTATCTGTATCTGTATCTGTATCTGTATCTGTATCTGTATCTGTATCTGTATCTGTATCTGTATCTGTATCTGTATCTGTATCTGTATCTGTATCTGTATCTGTATCTGTATCTGTATCTGTATCTGTATCTGTATCTGTATCTGTATCTGTATCTGTATCTGTATCTGTATCTGTATCTGTATCTGTATCTGTATCTGTATCTGTATCTGTATCTGTATCTGTATCTGTATCTGTATCTGTATCTGTATCTGTATCTGTATCTGTATCTGTATCTGTATCTGTATCTGTATCTGTATCTGTATCTGTATCTGTATCTGTATCTGTATCTGTATCTGTATCTGTATCTGTATCTGTATCTGTATCTGTATCTGTATCTGTATCTGTATCTGTATCTGTATCTGTATCTGTATCTGTATCTGTATCTGTATCTGTATCTGTATCTGTATCTGTATCTGTATCTGTATCTGTATCTGTATCTGTATCTGTATCTGTTTCTGTATCTGTATCTGTATCTGTATCTGTATCTGTATCTGTATCTGTATCTGTATCTGTATCTGTATCTGTATCTGTATCTGTATCTGTATCTGTATCTGTATCTGTATCTGTATCTGTATCTGTATCTGATCTTTGTCAACACTTCCACCTCCAGCTGCATCTGAATATCAGTGAGGCATCTGCATCTGGAGTGGACTCCATTTGATTCGCTGTTTGCGTAGGTCATTTTACTTGAGTGCCTGCTGTCAACTACGCTTCGGGCCTAATTGAATTTTTGAGAGGTTTGCCCAGCCAGGCCGTAAATATTTGCATAAGCATTTTGCATTTGCCCCACATTTGTTGTGTAAATAGCAATGCAACAATCACCTACAAAGCGATAAACTCAGAGACGCAGCTCATGACATATTCATTTTTGTGGATGGCTTAGCTTAACCCACAAATCACGCCCAAATTGGAAACAATTGGAATTGTTTGCACCCAAAATGGAATGTACATTTCTAGGAATATTAAATTAGCCTTTCAAGTCGTGGCTCTTAATTATTACACACACAAAACCAATTGCGTTGCAAATTGATAAGGAATTGTTGCAGGTGAAATGAAGTAATCTTAGTCTTAGTTCAAACATTTAAGCAAATATTTTAAGTGGACTTCGAACTCATCGAAGTATGAATCGAGTCAAAATTTAATTAAATATTACTCAGATTCTGCTATTAAATTCTTATTTGTTGCATAGCCAAGTGCCACTCAGGCTTTGAGTACACTTTAAAGTGCTGCTCAAAAGAGTTCTTCGATTTAAGATCAACAAGTTAATCCTATGCTGAAAATATGATTTCCTCTATTTCCCGAGAGAAAAGAAGTCCATATGAATGCCAACAAAAGTCAGGCACTTGAAGCTAGTCTTAAAAAGCAGTTAGATGGCTTCCGTTACAGCTGCTTTTGTTGTTGCAAGGTGCATGTTGCAAGCCCATAGAGTGCATTTTGAATTTCAGCCACAAGCGCAAAGGCAATTTAAAGCTATGCCACAATCCCAAAAACTCAAAGCTTATCAATTATCTGCCTGCAGACGGATTTCAAAAAACCGGCAACGAATTATTTTTCTTTTCTTATACTTTTTTTTTTGTTGATTTTTGGTTGGTTTTTGGTGCTTGTCATAAGCCAAAAATGCATGGTTAAATGGCTGCCCGAAAGAGAAAGCGAGTGTGCAAGGGAGAGAGAGAGAGAGAGAGAGAGAGAGAGAGAGAGAGAGAGAGAGAGGTCGACTGGGTCGACTGGATGGCTGCCTGGCCGAGGGCAAAGATTTATTTCACCCGGTTGAAGCAGAAAATTGCACGTAACAAAGCGTGTAAAAGTTTTTGCGAGTCTCCAAAAACAAACCACTGAGCCCCCCCCCCCCCCCCTCCCCCTTCTAGCCAACCCGAACCACAAAAAAGCACACCCATGCCACATGCCGCACATGCCACATGGCAAATGGAGGAACTACGATTCGAAGTACAGAATTGGACTTGGACTTGAACTAGGTGCTTCGCATAGGGATTGGATTTTGGAGCTGGGCTAGGTTCTGCTTGTAGCTTATGTGTGTGTGGCGTGCGTGCGTGTGTGTGCGTGTGTGTGTGTGTGGGGGAGGAACAAAGGAAATTACAAATTGTTGTTTACTTTGCATTTCACTCGCACATGCCAAAAACAAACACAAACAAAAAAAAATAAGAATTTTAAAACGGAGCAAAAAGTGCACAAAAAAAGAGGAGGAAAATAAAGGGCGCCCCAATATGGCAGCAAAAGAAGTTAGTAGAAGCAGCAACAGAAGTAGGACGAGCCTAAAAAATATGAAACATAAAAAATAGCAGGCTGCAAAAGAATCGGGCAAAGAATGTGCCAGTGAACATGAAAAAGGAATTGGAAATGGAAGTGGAAGTGGAAGTGGAATTGGTCTAAAGCGGAGACGAGTTCGGGCAGAGGCAGCAAAGCAGCTAGTTGCGTGGCCAAAACGAAACAAATGTAAGCCGACCGTTTTCACTATGTTTAGTGTTTAGTTTAATGAGCTTTTCTTTTGCAACCTTTTACCGCAGCAGCAAAAAAGGATCACAGCTGTTGTCATTTGTGCTGCGCAGCAAGATACCCTGTAAAGCTAAATCTCAAATAATCAATTTTTGAATTGACTCGTTCTTGGCTCAAAATCAATATTTTATATTAATAAATTTCCGATAAATTGACATCTCTTTGAATGAACTTTTTATATTCAGAAATTAACAATAAATTGACATCGTTTCATATATGGACCGACCACAGTTGTTGGCTGGCCAAAAGCGAAACCAATTTTGTGTTTTCTTTCTAAGCTTCTTCTTCGCTTCAAGTTTTGGCTGTAATTATTAGGCTCGACTTCCGCCTGAGGCCAACACTTGCACACCATGATTATACTCATTCTGTGCCATAATTTTAATGGCCAAAACAACAACAAAAAACAACAAAAAAAAACAACAAAAAATGAAAAAGAAGATTGTTGTAAGATTTGGGTCAATTACTTTTATAATCATAACACACAGCTACAAAAACAACTTCTACCCAGTTATTCAGAGCAATTTATTTTTGTTCATGTTGTTGCTGTTGTTGTTGCAGCTGCAACTGTTACTGCTGCTGCTGCTGCTGCTGTTGCTGGAATTTAACTTTCTTTATGCACTGTTATTGCATGCCAATAGTTCATAGCTCAACATTTACCAGCTTTTGTCTGCACTTCTTCTCCTCTCGCTTTCGCGATTGAGTTAAGATAAAAATAAGTACACAGCGTGTGCAACACTGACTGCCAAAAGTTGCCGCAAGTTGCCGCACTGCTCGCAAGTTTTTCAATGCAAATAGCAGCCAGAGCTATAGAAATCTTCCAATGCTATTGCCATAGATAGCACAAAGCTGTAAAGCTATTTGCAAGAGCAATAAAATGTCCATTATGCTCCCAGTACGAGTAGCAATAGCAGAAGTAACGGGAGCAAAGCTACTGCTACAGCAATTGCATATTTGATTTGCTCTTTTGCTCTTTTGCTATTTTGCTATTTTGCTATTTTGCTATTTTGATGTTTATTCAAATTGAATATTATGGCATATGTTATATGCGAACGAAAGAAGGAATCAAAGGCAGCAGCAGGCAGGCATTAACTTCTCGCGCCTACTGTCTCCGTGCTAGTAAATTAAAATATATTTATAAATATACACACACACACAGATGTATATGTATGTACATACATATACAGATATATGAAGAGTTGTGTGTTGTGTTTGTAACTTAATGTCTGAAGTCTGCAGTCAATTTAGATAAACAATTACGAGCACAATTGCAGGGACTTGCCCCACTCCCAATCGTAGCTGCCACCCGGCGGCAACAATAACAAGGGGCAACCGTTCAGTTCATTTGACCCGCCATCAAGTGGATGTATGGAGTGGAGTTGTGTGGAGTGGTGTGCTGTGGTGCACACTGTAGTGTGGTGCAGTTTAGTGTGGAGAGTGCTGCTGCTGGTGGATGGGCTGGTTGCAGTTGCATGGTTGCTTGGTTGCTTGGAACAATGCAACAGAAGGCGGCTAAAGTCATTTGCGTTGTTATTGTAAGTGGCGCGCGAGTTGAGAGCGACCCAAAAATAGCACAGCAACAACGGCAACAACAGCAACAACAGCAACAACGGCAACAATAACACAATCAAACTTTAAGTAGGAAATAAAGCAAACGAAAATGAAGCAGCAGAAGCTGGAGCTGAAGAAGATAGAAAATAGAAAGTATCTATGAGTTGTACGAGTATAAATTATTATGCTGCCACGCTGCAGCAGATCGTGAATTGTTGCAAGAAGCTGTTTCTTTTGAAAAACACTTTGGAATTTTAATTGGCTCACTGAGAGACAGAGAGAGAGAGAGGGTGAAAGGGGGAGGGAAGAGTGCATTTGCATGCTGTGCGTCTGTTTAGCTCTTCATAGAGACGATGATGGCGAGCATAAATCAAGCGATCCTCAACAGCATCAGGCAGCTCTCTATTTATACGCATATCAGTCGGACAGCCTTCAAAAGGCATGCGGAAGAGTTCACACACACAACGCACACACACACATCTAACACACACACAACATATACAAGTGACACTAAAGAATTCAAGTGGTACAAACCCCAAACAGATGCAGTTGCCATGGCACTTTTTTATGGCCAGCAGACAAGAGTTGATTTTTATGGCTATCAGCTTACCTAAAAAGATAGATCAAAGAAAACAAATGATTAGCAGGCATAAAAGAATTCAAAAGAAAAAAAACTAGAATAAGTGCCAAGAAACCGGAAGCAAAATATGATTCAACTGAGAGTAGTCGATAGATTATTATTACTATTATTATTATTATTATTATTATTACATTATTATTAATATTATTTTATTATTATTATTATTTTTACTACAGTTTTTATTATTATTATTGTTTTTTTTTTACTATTATTATTTTTATTATTATTACTATCATTATTATTATTATTTTGATTATCATTATTTTTTTTTATTATTATTATTATTTTTACTATTATTTTTATTATTATTGTTTTTTTTTTTTTTATTATTATTTTTTTTTATTATTATTATTATTACTATTATAATTTTTATTCGTATTTTTAATAATATTATTCTTATTGTTCCCCCTTCTGGGTCTATAGCTCCTCCATCCGCAGTCGATAGATTACTTGAGTAATAAATTTTTCAATTATGGGTAACGGGATAAATGCTGGCTGGATTGGTAATTGCCAGCTGCTGAGAATTGCTGCTGGCGTCGCCACTAGATTTATATTTTATTGAAGCTGGCTGCCCAATTTCAATATTTCGCCACAACATTTGGCCGCAGTGTTTGCAGCACAAACACTGGCAGGCAAGGCAAGGCAAGCAGCCCTCAAAGTGGCCAACAAGTCACGGCCAGACTGGAATTACACCACCCGCCCCCCACAGTGCAGCACCTTGAGGGCAGCGTGGCACAAGGTCTGGCTATGCCCCCAGTTTACAAGCTATTTACCCAGCAGCAACAAGAGCAGCAGCAGCAGCAGCAGCAGCAGAGTGGCAAGGGAAAATCATCAGCGGCATCTGCAAGTGCAACTCAATTTAAACAGAAACAGAAACAAAAACAAAAAAAGAGGAAGAAGAAAGAAAGAAAGTCGCGAATAACGCTAAGGGAGAAGAGGGAAATGTGCTGCAAGCATAATTAATTACTCATAAGTAATTCCATTCGCCTTAGGGCTGCTGGCGGCATAAATATTTCAATTGCAGCGTTGCCCAAACCCCAAATATGCAACGCGATGCAAGACACAGAATTGCATAAGGATCAACCACGGCCACAGGCCATGGACGAAGATGTTGTACTCTGATTTGATATATATATATATATGGAACTATAAGGTTGTCACTTTAATCGATTTATATCGATATGCTCGAGGGAGATAAAGAGAGAGAATTATCGATAACAAGAACTTATAATTCAAATTTGAACAGTTCCTAAGGTCACAGACGGATGTGTCTAGATCGACTCGTCCGTAAATACTGCTCAAGATTATATATACTTTATCGGAGATGATTTCCTCATTCCCCCATTTCTCAATCTCTCATTTCATGGAATCTGGTACTCAAGCTCAAATTCGAAGCTTTTGACTAATTGGTTGCAATCCGAAATATACTCTATAAAAAAAAAAGTAAAAAAAGAGGAGGAAAATGATGAAGAGAGGCAACTAAGATGAAATTGAAACGGAATTAAGCTGCAAGCGCGATGAGCGTGCAACGCGGCAAGAACGGAGCCGTGAATGAATGAATGAATCAGTGAAACGAATAAACTCGCTGCACGGTTGAATGACTACATAGTCGAATTAAGCAGCAGCATCAGCAGCAGCAGCAGCAGCAGCTCTCCTTCTGTAGTCAGGCACACACACACATACTGCCTGCCACACACACACTGCCACACACATGCCAAGCAGCAGAAATTTGATACGACTGTTGCTGTTGCTGTTGTTGCCTCTCGCACTACGAATGAATGCAATTTTAAGCACGTGCTGATTGCCTGCCTCCGATTGTTGTTGTTGCTGTTATTGTTGTTGCTGCTGCCACAAAGCGTCGTGCTTCATGGACCGCGACCAAACAGGGAAAAGCGAAGAATCCGCACAAATCAACAACAACAACTGGAGACTACAAAACCAAAGGTTTTTTCTTGAAGATACCCTCTAATACATTTTTCAAGCACTCAGTAAACTTCCTACATACCCTGCATAACACATAAATGGGGAGTGCTCGACTATTCGCATAGCTTACAAAGCCTTTTACAACTTCAATGTGCGCCTTACATACACATTTATTTAGCCATTTGCGGAATGAACTGATTTCAAACTATTAAATATTTATTTATAATATTTATTTATTGCATTTATTTTTTTTATATTTTAGTTGCTAAATATTGCATTTATTTATTTTATATTTTATTTGCATTTATTTATTGCATTTATTTATTGCATTTATTTATGTTTATTTATTCCATTTATTTATTTTATTTACATTTATTTATTCCCTTTATTTTTTATATTTTATTTACATTTATTTATTTCATTTATTCATTTTATTTACATTTATTAAATCCACTTATTTATTTTATATTTTATACATGTTTATTTATTCCATTTATTTATATTTATTTATTTCATTTATTCATTTTATTTATATGTATTTATTCCATTTATTCATTTTATTTATATTTATTTATTTCATTTATTTATTTCATTTACATTTTTTTATTCCAATTATTTATTTTATATTTTATATGTGTTTATTTATTCCATTTATTTATTTTATTTGTATTTATTGCATTATTTCCAGTATTATATTTCCTCATCGAAGCTGTTCTCATCTGTAACTAATTTCCCCATAATCATAATGTTAAATAAAATACGGAAATTATAAAAATGAGAGACTTAAAGGAAATCAATCTAATCTAATTCTAATCTAATCTGATATAATTCTAATCAAATTGAACATATCTAATATTAAGTATAATTCGAATATATTATGTGCTGCGAACAAACAATCAAACGGCAAACGACATTTAATTAAAGACAACAAAAAATGTCAATGAAAATGAAGTTTGTTGGAAGGTGTAGGAGAGATTGTGGTGCTGGATGGGTGGTTGGGTGGCTGGGCGGTTGGGTGGTGTTGCGTGGGTGATTAAGTCTTCGCATATTGAAGGGGCCTTAAGCCTTATCAATGGGCCATCGACTGGTTAATTAGGCGGACACACCCACCTGCCAGACCTGGTCTGCACAACTGGCCCGCCCACTGTCATTACACGTAGCGCTCATTTAAATAAATTAATGAATTTCTCGTTTCGTTTCGTTTCGCTTCAATTTTTTGTTTTTGGTTTTTTCTTTTCAACGAGCAACTTTTTTATGGCATTTTCTTTGCCTTATCGCCACCAATATTGACACTGACAGCCAACGGAGGGGCGCAGCAATGGTGGTTGGGGGTGGTTGAGTTGTAATGGGGGGGGGGGGGGAAAGAGGATGGGGTGTGTGTGTGGAAAATTGAGATTTCGTGGTCGTGTCACATCGCTCGCCTCATTTGAAAAGTGAAGCGAGAGAAGCCAGCGAGCGAGCGTTCTTCTGTTTTTCCATTAGCGCCAAATGTTGGAAATTGTTTATCTTAATCGCTTTCGATGCCGCCCCGTTTGGAGCAAAGGGGAGCTGATGTGTGTGTGTGTGTGTGTGTGTGAGTGTGTGTGTGTGTTGTCATTCACACATGGCATATGCATAGATATTGATATTGGCTGATTAGCCGCATCTTTGACGTGTGTGTGTTGCTGCTGCCAACATCTATTGACATTTATGGTCGAAATATTAATTTGTATTTATGCTCACATTTAGTACGGGCTTCTCTCCAATCTAATTTGTTAGCATGCCCCACACCCCCACCTCCCCCCCCCCCCCCCTTTCATTCTCCAAAGTCTGTCAGTGGTTTACTTCTCAATATTTGGTTGGGTTTCCGGAACGCAATGGAACGGTAGATGCCTGTTAAATGTGACCAGGCCAGCACAATCATTTACGCCTTGTTGCCAACTTTCACACTTGAGAGGGCTAATTGTGTGGCTGTCGCTTCAGTTTGCAAGTCAGCCTTATGGCTGAAACCATTCCTCAATTGAAGCCATTGCAGTATTCAATATTTGCGGGTAACAGCCAATTATCAGTTTGTCGTGTGTGACAAATACTGAATAAATATATATATATATATATATATATTTGTATAATTGTAATTGTGCCCTTTGAAGGCAGTCCTAATTTATTCTGCCAATTTTCAAATGTTTTCTTGCCAACTTTAACCAAGCGTTGTTGCCAATTTTCACGGTTAAGAGAGGAAAGTTTGAATAAACAAGTCTGAAATGCTCATTTTACTTCCCAAAAGACTTTTTTTGTAACCTGCGCTGTTGCCAATTTTCACTCACTGCTAATGTGTACTCACCCCAAATTTTCAACTTTTACTAAGCACATTCACTAAGCCAATTTACCTCCTATAATATATATATATAAAATATTATCTAATGCAAGACATTTTGAAGCCTGCGCTGTTGCCAATTTTCACTCACTGTTGCGCAAATAGTGCATGTATAGTTGCCAGCTCTTGTTGTCCACTGTTGCCAAATTTCAGCACCTACACACGCTGATATCGATATCTGCGCAGCTTTCTCATTAGTTAATTGATTTTGAGCTAATCAATCTCTGTTTCATTCGACATTTTGGCCTGGAGTGCTTGCCACACACACACACACACACACCCACACACACACACAAAGAGAAATTAAGCAAATAGCTAAAAACTATTGAAGATGTTTGCAATCACAGATTGATGTACTTCAACAAGTTCTGTCGCTGTCAAGATGCTTTTGGGACACTGTTTAAGCTGAGATTTGTAGGCTGTCTTGCTTTGGATGTCTTTCGGCTGTTTGCCAGTTGGCAGCTTCAATCAGCCGACAGTCGACACACATTTGTCAGCTGAGTCGAGAGTGGTGCAGAGCCACGAAAAGCCCAAATATGCTGCAACATGTAGACAACACTCCCCCCCCCCCCCCCTCCTCCTCACGCTCCTTCTCTGGCAACTTATCTGTCAAATGCCAAACGACAGCCCAAAATCTATTAAGAGTGGCTTCCGCCTGTTGCCAGCTGCCACAGTTGCCACAGCTGCCCCCGGGCAACCGAAACAAAACAAAAACGACACAGAAAAAGAGAAGCAGATGGTCCAGCAAGGAGCTCGCTGAGTATTATGGGAGCTGAGTTGGGTAACCGTGAATTGGGCTCGATGCTCGATGCTCGATGCGGTATATTTCGGCATTTTTGGCTTTTTGGTCTGTGAGAAGCGCAACGACAAAAAGCGCTTGAAAAACATGTTAAGATTGCTACCCGATGAAGGTTTTATTGTTGTTTTCGATTCTTTTGTTTTTGGTTTTGTTGTTGTGCGTTTTGTTTGTGAAGCAATGTGAAACCGTAACCAAAAACTGAAATCGAGGCGCTGCACACAAGTCAGAGCCTCAGGCAATCTCACGTTATCATGTCGAACGTTTGTCAGTCAGCCACTCAATGAGTGAGTGCTCAGTCAGTCAGTCAGTAGTTCCAGCAGGCCAGAGATGGAGAGAGATTACACCCCATGCCCCTATCCCCCCCCCCCCCCTCCTCTGTTAAGCGTTCATGTCACAAAGATTAGCCAAGTTGTCGGCTGCCAGTTTTGGAACAAGAGTTTTTCGTTGATTTTGTGAGGTAA
Source organism: Drosophila nr. perissopoda 5 BK-2023a (assembly GCA_035044105.1). Lineage (NCBI taxonomy): Eukaryota > Metazoa > Arthropoda > Insecta > Diptera > Drosophilidae > Drosophila > Drosophila nr. perissopoda 5 BK-2023a. The sequence goes on along the minus strand of JAWNMK010000207.1, from coordinate 894,904 downwards.
GCACAGGCAAAAGCCAGGCCAACATACATACGTAAAGTAGTCGATGCAAAATAGATAGAGAGTGACAGAGACACAGAGAGAAAGAGAGAGAGAGAGAGAAAGAGAGAGAGAGGGAGAGAGAGAGAGGGAGAGAAAGTGAGTAATCAACTTGGTTAAGCGGGTCACGCGGCGAATGCGCAATGCGTCTCAATTTAACTGATTTTTCGTTTGTTTACTCGTTGATGGCTCTGATTCTACTTTTCCACTTTGTGACTTTTCGACTTTTCGACTTTTCGACATTTCGACTTTTTCTTCACGGTTAATTCAATATGCACATTTCATTATATATATTTAATTTAAGGTACACAATCTGCTTCTAGTAATTTCGCAATCAGAAATATTCGTAAGGAGTAATTTATACAATTTTCGACTTGTTAACTGTTATATCGACTCGGCACATAATGCTGATAAGAGAAATTTACATATTTCGCTGTACTATATATACCATATTTACTATATATGTAAATACTATAATACCTCCTCCCATATTATACAATTAGTGATAAGTTTTCAATTTCAACTTGAACAGCAGCAGTCGATTCGCTCTGTCCCGTTCGCTCCATCTCTCCATCTCTCTCTTTCGCTCTCTCCATCTCTCTCTCTCCCTCTCTCACTCTGTTTAGCAGCGTTAACAAACTCATTATGTAAATGTAAGCAGCACAAAGTGCTTACTTTTTTACTCATTACGAATCTCTTATTTTGCGAAGGAGTTCAAATTGGTTGGCAACTTTCTTGTCGTGCTTAACCGCCTTTTAATGATAATTATGCGAGGCACATTTCACTACTATTCCACTTTCCCTATTCACCTTTCTTTTATATATCTATATATCTATCTTATAATGCGCGATTTCTTCCTCTCTGTGCTTTTGCTTGTAATCAATCAGGAATCCATTTACAAAGTTGCACACAAAGTTGAACTTGCGGCAAGTGCTGTGTCTCATTTACCATTACTATTTGCACCCTGCTCCAGTCTACAGTCTCAAGTCAGACACACACACATACACACACACACACACACATAAATACATTCTTGTGTCAACTTTCAAGGCACATTTTTGGTTTCAATTCCGGTTTCCGCTTCTGTCTCACAACTCGCTGACATTCAGCCTTTTGGAAAGCCACACACACACACACACACACACTCACACACACACAGACATACACCCATTGGCAACGTATTTCATTGATGGATTAATAGCTGCAGAAATGGCTCCAAAAATGCGTGGGCGTCAACAATGGCTTCAGCCCCGAAACAAAAGGAACGAAGAAACTTTCGCTTTCAATGGCTGCTTTTGAGGAGTGGGCGTTTGGTGGGCGAGTCTTATGCCTCTTAGCTGCTATTTCCGCTTATTACTTGCCACACACACTTACAGCTGGGGCTTTGAGCTGAGCTGATTCGTGCTTGTGCACTTCATCATTCGACTTTTGTGGCAAACGATCTGCCTTTTCAGTGTTGTTGTTGTTGTTGTTGTTGTTGCTATTGCTGTTGTTTCGTTTGTTGCCGGCTCTTCATCATTTTTATGACGCTCATGTGACAGTCATTTGTATTAATGTGCCCCACACACACGTCATAAAAAAAATAAAGAAAGAGACAAAGAGAGAAAGAGAGAAAGAACGAAGTAAAGCCCCAGCTAAATCAAACTTCACACATTTTGTTGAACTTGAGCTGCTTTCTTCCGCTGTTGCCGCACCACAGCTCAACTCGCTCTGCTCTGCTCTGCTCATTGAAACCGCCGCACCATAGCACACCACACCTTCAAGAAACAACCCGCCACCACGCCCCCTTTGGCAGCCCACTCTGTTTTGCGGTTTATCGATTCAAATTGATTTTGCTTTTCCGCCTTTTGTTGCCTCCGTTGTTGTTGCCGTTGTTGTCGTTGTCAACGACATCCTTGGCTATGTCTACTGCGTCTTTACAAACCCAACCGCAGTAGTCCATTTCCAGTTGCCACCCCTTGTGCCCCTTGTGCCCCCTGTGCCCTGCGCCCACCCACCCATCCGCAATCGACAGTTTAGGCATTTCTGCCAGGGTTGCCGCACATTCGTTGCTCACATTCACATTCGACTCGCTCGCAATTGTATTTTGCTCACATTCGGAAAAGCCATTGACATTGCAAATTTTCTTTTTCACTTCTATTTCCTGCCTCCCTCTCTCTCGCTCTCTCGCTCTCTCGCTCTCTCTCACACCCCTTCTTAGCACATGTTAGTCTATAGCTTTCGCATCCAGATATTTCCGTTTGCCCTCGTCAATTTATTTTGCGGCGCCAGAGAACCTGCCCATCAAATTTGTATGTGCCACACACACACCACACATACATTATCCGCTCACACACACACGCACACACGCACTCACACACATCAAACTCACACATCACATCTACTTATGCTGCACACACACACTAACAATAATTGTGTCTGTGTTGGTAAGGCAGCTCGAGGCAACTCTAGATTAGCGCCAAACACTGTCAGATCTGCCACAAATATGAATGTCTGATTTTCTTAGTGGAATCAACTATTTGCACAGATTCACATCAATCGCATTATCCACTTTCCGATCGAGTTCTGTGCTCAGATCAAGGAATATGGCATCGATCTTCTTAAGGCAGAAGAAACGAAAACTACATGAAAAACGATTCCTGAGCCTAGAAGTTCCTATTCCTAAAGATGAAACTATTCCCACAGGAAACTGGAGCGATTCTGTATTATCTAGCTTGCTGCAACAAGGAGATATCGTGAAATTTCGCACAGTGCATGCGTCAACAGTTTTGGGGCATTAACTCAGGACATGGAGAACCTACAATAGAAACCAAAATACCAAAGAAAAAAAAAAAAAAGAAAAGAAAAAACGACACGCCAGGAATCGGCAAATGGATGAGGTAAAAAATATATACAACCAGATGGGTGGATGGAATGGAGGTGTACACACACTCACACACACACTCACACACACACACACACACACGCACACACAGAGACATGTTGCGAATGGGTATTTATAAATACATACGCACTGTATATATAATAATATTTATGTGTTGATCGCATGAAATGCGTTGTATAAATTTAGCCAGACTTTTATTCGACCATATTTTCCATTCTTTCGCTCTTTCTTTTGCCTGCAGGATTTTTATGGGCCCATTCACTTCTGGGGGACGCGCACTTCTTTATGGGTAGGGGCAGGGCGGCGGGGCAGGGCAGGCCACGAGGGGCTACCAACTTGCTGCGTTTATTATTAACTGTCGCAATGTTTGAGGGACGATAATAAAAGCCAGACAGAGACCAGGGAAACCAGGGAGCCGACGAAGGTGCAAACAACTTTGGCAAGTGCGAAAAGCAAAAGAAAAACACAAAAAAAATTCCCAAAAAAGAAAAGAAAAATTGACAGGAAATACACAAAGTGAATGAATGCGACTATATTCGTTATTCGTTATTCGTTATTCGCCTTTGCTATTCACTATTCGTATTCATGGGTCTGCAGGATGCGGGGTGCGGGGCGTAACTGCATTTACACTCTGCGCCCCCCACACACCATCAACGTTGGCGTCGATGTCGCGGCTTATGCGGTTTATGCCTGCCACTAAAATGGCAGAGGACGCGTGCCACCAAATGACTGCAACAAAAGCAAAAGCAACAACAACAACCACAACGAAAAGATTATAATAAAGTCATTAATACCAAAAGCCACAAAGTAGAAATTGCTTAGATGGGTGAAATCTATTAAAGCGCCATGAAAACCAAACAAAACCAACAAAAAAAAACCCACCTTATAAAAGTGCCTCAGCTAAAATATTATTTAGGATCCAAGTTAATATGATTATTATTGGTTGCACAGCGGAAACGAATACCGAAACAAATTTGGAACCCATTCATAAAGTTACGTATGGATTTAAGGGAATTTACACCGAAAACCGAGTACACAAATTTAATGTTATAATATTTGAGCTCAATCCTTAACTCCTTGATATGAATTAGGATCCATCGAAGCCGGGCAAACATGGAAATCGACAATGATGAAATTTATTCGAAGCTATTCTAAGCTGATTAAAGTAAATGTTTTGGCCTCATTTCTCTAAATGGCATTCTCCGATTGCCAAGCTTAAAGGCATTGTGAAATATGTTAGAAACTATTGAAAGTACACACAAAGCAACTTGTAATCGAAACTTCAGCATTCTCATCGCGTGTATAAACGATATATATATATATACATATATATATATGTATATACGGATATGGCAATTTTGGATGGCAGGCTGTCCTGAGGCGGGCTGCTTAATTAAACTGGCCTCTTGTGCAATTTCAGGCCATTGTTGAGTTTCCGATTGAGAGCGAAGGCGCTTTTGCTACGCCTCAAGGTATGCAACAGTAAATGTATATACATATATGCGTATATTCATATATATGTACAACTCCCTGCAGAGCAGAGAAACAGATTTGCCTGCCAATTAACCTCACACGCATGTCGAACAATTTGGGAAGCTCGCGCAGTCATAAAAATGAATGACAAAGTGCCGAAATCCGCACAAACCTAACTCAAGCAACCCAACCGAGAACCGTTAAGGTTAAGGTGTATTAAGTGAGGAGCAGGTGGAGTGGGGGATGGGGGGAAAGGGTGGGGAAGGGGCTGCGGCGGCAGCTGTCAATCAACGGCACAAAATAAAGTCTAGACGACCCGTTTAATGATCTTCATGTAGCCACCGAGGCGCAACCAAAGCAACCCACCCCAAACCCACTTGGAGCGGGCGAACACGTATCACAAGCAGCCCCAAAAGCAAGAGCGTAACATAATGAAAAGGGAAAGTGCAAAATACACACACACACACACACACGCACACATGTGCAAATGCAAAATACATTTAAAAGAGAAGAAAGAAGAAGAAGAAAAGTACAACAACGCAGAAAATAAATAAATAAATGAGTGCCAAAGCAAATCATAAAAAAAAGAAGGCAAGACAAAAAGAAAGGAGAGCTCACAGAAGGGAGCGGGCTGGGTGGTGGAGGGGGGGGGGGGGGGAGGGTGCTATGCAAGCGCATGCTGAGCATAATGAAGCAGCATTCGGAGCGGGAGCGGCAGCGGGAGCGGGAAGAGCGGGCAAGCAGAAGGTGGAGCAACAGACGCGCCACTTGAACGCAATCAACGCAGAACAATCACGTATCTATCCATCTCTCTCCCTCACTCTGTGTGTGTGTGTGTGCGTGTGTGTAGGTGTGTGTGTGTGTGTGTTTAGTTGGTTTTTTGTAGCAAAATTAAACGCATGCCATAATAATGCGATTTTTCTTCATTTTGGAGACCATCGCATCGCATAAGCATCCCCATATGACATCAAATCAGAAGGTAATATCGAGGAGCGAGCGCATGCACGACTACAAAATACCCTGCAAGTGGCGATAGGCGAACAACCGAAGAACGTTTCTTGTGTTCATTCAAACAATTGCTGCCATCTCCAAGTGGAGTCGCTATTCGAGATATATGCTAAAATCTTATGTGAAATGTTATCGATGAAATGTTATCGCTTCCGTATCGATAAGCGATATATTATCAACGATCTGCCGCATCTCCCAAGGCGAGGCGTCTGTCAGACTCCAAGTGAGAATGGATGAACTAAATGAAATGTGTACAACACTGATAAGCTCGAATATCTGCAAATACAGGGTATGCACATGAATAAGAAGACATCAACCCACTGTGTCGAAGATGGAGATGGAGATGGAGCAACTGAGAAACTGAGAGGGCGGACAGTGACACCTTTCACACGGCTGGGCGACAACTGATGCCAAGCTGACAACCACAAGAGGCAAGCACGAAGCTGCAGCAACAAGAGGGTGCAAGCTGGAGCAGGGACGAGGACTGCCCGAGGGGGGGTAGATGAGGGGAGTGAGAGGTCGGCCTGCGACACAGGCTGCAACCCAACCGACAGTCGACAGTCTTTTGTAATTTTCTGCGCATAAAAATCGCATTTTTCTTCTTTTACCCTCGACTCAAGAGACAAAAAAAAAAAAAGAAAAGCAAAATGAAAAATTGAAAAATGAAAAAAAATTTGGTAGGCAGGAGAGAGTTCAAAAATTAAGGATTTACCGTAACTCCGAATGGGGTAGATCCAATTATAGCACACCATTTGTGACGCCCTGAAGAACATATCAATTAAAAACAACTCATTAAGAGAGAGAGAGAGAGAGGAGGAGAGTGGAAGAGAGGGAGCTGCTTAACAGAGTTGTGGCATGCTGAACGCTTTAGCTTAGTTAGGGTATTTGATTGTCGGTTCGACGCAGTTATTCAGTGCATCAGCTTGGTTTCTTAATGCCGCCTTCGCATTAAGGCAGCTAACTAAAATTGGCATATGTGCGACACTGTGTGTGGGGTGGGGGGGGGGGGGGGGCGTTCTTTAGACGTTGACGTATTGCTGGGGTGAAGCACAGACGAACATGCCACAGCTGCATCGGAGGGGGGCAGATAAGATATAGCTTCAAGTTGAGCCCCTACATCTGAAGGGGCGAACTAATCAGCTTACGAGCTCCTTTTGACACTTAACTCTCAGTTTTGTGTACTTCTGTATGTACAGTTGCGGCCAAAATAATAGTGCTGCTTATACAAAAACATCTAATGAAAATATTACTCATTTGATTTGACCACTATCAAATTGAGAGCTCTTCAAAATCTTCAACATCAAAAAAACTGATTTTTGATGATTTTTCTTCTACTATTTTCTCAACACTGAGAAAACTTCACTACATTTCCACAACTATTATAATGTTAAATTTAATTTTCCTAATAACTTTTAATGTTTCCATATCTTCAGTAATCTTTAAACAATATTTTAAATATTTGTTTTAAAGATATTCCAAAACTACTATTTTGACCGCAGCTGTATGTGTATACATATGTGTATGCACATAGATGAATATATAATAAAATAATATTCAGTTCGATCGATAGGTATTATATCTTAACGTTAACCCCCTTTTGAAGTCATAAATTGAGCTTGCTAGCTTTGGGGTTTTTCTTTTATCAACATTTTGAGTCACTTCAATTGGCTGGGCAAGGTTCTCAAGTTGACCCGATACGTATTGTGAGATATGGCAAGTCCACATCAGCAAGCTTATTTTAGAGCTGTGATCCACTTATGATAGCCGATAACGATAACGATAACTGACGAAAAAAGGCTAAAAAAAAGAATGATCTAGTCGAGAGAGATCGATTATCAGATTGCATTGAACCCAAGATTTCAGTTAGTTAGTTATCGATGAGCGTACTCGTCATTAAATATTCACATATACGTATATATATCTATAGATATCCATATCTATAGAGAAGTGCTTAAATTCAATTGAGAGCCCCTCAACTGACAAAACTTGGTTGACAAAGGAAGCGCACACAAATTAATGACAATATCATTGTTTCAAGTCAGAGTACAGTGAACAGTGAACAGTGAACAGTGAACAGTGAACAGTGAACAGTGAACAGTGAACAGTGAACAATGAACAGTGAACGGGGAACAATATTAAGTTATTATATACATATATGTATGTGTATGTGTATGTGTACAAGTTGGTGGGCATTTGCATTATGGGTATTCCATGGCATTCTTTTCGCTTTCCTCTGGCTTTTATTATGTTATGAATTTCAGATGCTTAAGCGAGCTCTGCTTGGCTTTTTGCTTTTAGCTTTTTATGACATTTGAAATTAGTTTTTCATTTAAATTATGTGCGTCCCGAATGTTAACCCTTTTTTATGATGATGCTTTTGGCTCATTGTCAGGCTGGGCTCGCTTCGCCAAATGTGAATGTATCTGTAACTGTAACTGTAACTGAGTATCTGTGTGTGTCTGCTGTGTATCTGTGTGCGTCTGCTGTGTATCTGTGTATCTGTGCATCTGTGTATCTTATTCATTATTTTTTTCACGCCCAGCAAATTAAGTCAATAAAATGCCAAAGAAATTTATGCACTGAAAGTGTTAAAAAGCAGCAATCGCCACATTTTTTTTTTCTTTTCCTTTGTGGAAGTGCGAATAGGAAATAGAGCTGGGAGAGGTGGGGGGGGGGGGGTGTGATATTGCTAGATATTGCTAGATGTAGGCGCATTCCTAATTTCCTGTAGGCCTGCTTGGTTGCCTACTTTTGTCTGCCATTTAATTTGATTGTTATTTCCTCGAGCGCCAATTGCCCGGCCAGGAATCCCAGCCAGGAGTGCGGCGAGGCGTCAAAACAAAAGAAATGGCCAAATGTTTGGCCTGCATACAAATTTCGCATTAGCCGGCATCCAAATCGAATTTGGTTTTCTCAAGTGCTGTGTGTGTGTGCGTGTGTGTGTGTGTGTGTGTGTATGTGTGTGTGTTTGTATAATGAAGTTCATGCCGTTCGGTTTGCCTGCTTCTTTGCAGTCAGTATTGAAAATGGGGAACATATTCGACCTGCCCCCTAATGGGCCAGTTGCTGTCCTTGGGGGTTGGCATTGCGACTAAAAGGGGCTGCTGCTGGGTGGGGGAGGGGGAGTGGTGTGTGCGGTTGGTCTTGCTTTGCTTTGGTTTTTCCGTCGTACATGCCGTGCGCCTTTCATTGGCACATTCATCCATCCAGATATTCATTCATTCTGTCATTCACTCATTCATTACGATTGTAGTCGCATATAAAATTTCATTCACTTTCAATCGCCTGGCATTAAAACCACCCCCTCAATATATATATATATATATATATATATATAAGAATAGTCAACCACCCACCCAACTGCCACCCCTCTCCAAATCGTAGCCACCCTTCGCCTCTATAGTTATCGCCATTCTTTCCGAATATCTTGTACAAAATCTTTGCTAGACGAAACGGTTCTGGCAGCGCTGAACCGGTTCGTAAGTTGCTCAGCAGTGATTAGATTTGACACGCCTTTTTAATAGTCGTCATGTGAACAAGAAAACTATATAGAAACTGCAAAATCTATTTCTTGTTTCGATTTTGAGCAATTACAAATTATTAAAAATTATTCTAATAATTATTTTATTTATATGATAAACCAAATCAGGGGTTAAGTTCCGATCTAGACTTAAACATTTTGAATACTAAGGAAAAAGTTAAGTTTGGATTCTTAGCAGTAAAGTTGAGATATATACAGAGAAATAAGTTGGATTCCCATAGGAATTCCAACAAATTCAACCTGAAAATGCAATTCAGCTATATACATATATATATATATATATCTTATCTAAAAGTCGGCTTTCTTTCGTTTCTGCTTGGCCTGTTCTTCGTCTTTCTCATCATCTTCATCTTCTTCTTCATCTTCATCTTCTTCTTCATCTTCATCTTCTTCTTCATCTTCATCTTCTTCATCTTCTTTCGGTTGTTGCTCGTCTCTTTCTTTTGACATTTGCACAATGCACAATGCAGAGACGCATTTGAATTTTATCGCCGGGGGTTATTACGAAGGGGGCGGCAAAAACATGCTCGGATATATATGTACATATATGCTATTAATGGTGGTGGTGTTGCTAATGCTGCTGGGGTGGGTGGCCTGCTGCTGCTGCTGCTGATGGTGGTGGTGGTGGTGGTGGTGGTGGTTTAGAATAATGCACCACCAACTACGTCTTGCTGTGCCCGAAAAGGAACGGCTGTCTGAGGCAAACCGACGATTAAATACACTTGCTGGATCAAAAGTGAAACTGCTGACTTCTAAATTTAATTGTGCCTATGTCAGCTATATGTCAGCTATATGCTAAATAATAGTCCGATATATATATACATATATATATACTTTTAATTCGTTACAAACTACACAAGCGACTGCAAGGATATCCATTGGAGGGAAACATCTCAACTTGTGGGGCGCCGTCGGCAGCAGCGGATATCGTACTCTGCTCTGTAATTTGGTGACGCATCAAGGCAACACCTACTTATGCTACACACACGCACACACACACACACACACACACGCACACAAACTGTCACATTTGTTCGCCTTGCCCTTTGGCTGCTTCGTCTTCTGTTTTTAACACATTTGTCTTAGATTTCCGAGTCAATTACATTTGATATGTGTATGTGTGTCTATGTGTGTGTGTGGCTGTCTATTTGTGTGTGTAACCTTCCCCCCCCCTTCCGTCGCCCGTTTCCGTCTCTCACTTGTGCAACACTTTAATAAATTTTGTAATTTTTCTTGAGCTGCTCGTCTCAAGAGTTGCTCAACTTGCTGCCTGCTTAGTCAGCTGCGACGCCGGCGGCGCTGCCATCAAAAGACGCTGCTTCTCAGAACTGAAGCCAAAACACCCCACCCGACCCCAGCCCACCCCAAAGCAGGCCCAAACAGCCTGTCGTCTCCCTACACGGTTGGCCCGGCCCTGAGGGGACATGCGAATGGTAAGCGAAATCGAGTTGTATATATTCCTTAAGAGGCCCTTTGGCTTTTTTAGACGCGTCTGTGAAAAATCTCTTGCGAAGCTTTTTGCACTCCACACTCCGCACACGCCCTCCCCTTGAGGACCTGCCGTGCGTGGCAAGCGGAAGGTGGACTTGAAATACATTTTTTCGTAGCCACTTCTAGACAAAAAGGCCAAAACAGAGTCGAAAAACACACACTTGGCAACCCGAACACGTAATTCAAATTTTACAATGTTTACATGCCTTACGTGGCTCTCTCTCTCTTGCTGTCTCTCTCTCTCTCTGTCTCTCTCTCTCTCGCAGCAGCAACATATGCTTGATGAACCAATGCTGCTTAAAGACACATACATATAACTATCCCATGCATGCATTTACATGTAGATTCATTTTGTCGTGCTTGCATCTAATCCATTATCAGCGCTCGAAAAAAACCAAATAGCTTTGCCGGTTGGCTGAGGGGGGAGTGTAGTTAGGGGGGGAGGGTGGAGGGGGCGTCTGTCTCGCACATAAAATAATTAGAAAATTAATTGCTCTTGATGGTCATACGGAATATTTGACAAGAGTCCAACTGGGCGACAAGTCGCAGGCGAAACGAAAAACCAACAAATGCCCGAAAAGTTGAAAGTGGAGGCCAAATCAAATACAAGCGGCTAAATAGTAGGTCAGAGTTCAAAGTTCAGTTCGATTTTAGCCATGTGAAAAACAACTTCATCGCCAAAGCACATCCAATTCTAGCCACTTTACAGGGTATTGCGAAGGCATTCAAAATCAATAAGTAAACCAATTGAAAAGTTATTTGACTCTCATCATCACACACACACACACACACACACGCACACACACACACACACATGAAATACTTTCATTTATACAATTTTCTAAGAGCAGAGAAACTCAACTCGACTGCTCACTTCAAAATTCAAAATTTAAAGGAAAATTAATGATTTTCCAAAGTTAAGCTGAAAAATCGTTGAATTTTTTCTTTCGGTATTTTAATGTTTAAATTTTTGCTAAATATGTTTTGAAATTTTAGAGTAAAGCATATAAAAAAAAGTTTCGAATATGCTGCGACTGTGAAAGGATTTAGAATGGTTGCCACTTTGAACCCGAATTTGTGGCAGAAACATTTGCAGCATTTGCAAGTTGATAAAAAAACAACACAAAACAAAAGAAAACAGCGAAAAAAGCAGCTCCGAAATGACGCTTTAAATTGCAATTGCGACTTTTTATGGTCGTAGAGCTTTTAACTAATAACTGTTAAAACAGGCGAAGGAAAGTGCAAAACGGAGGAAGAGAGCAGACAGCAGAGAGTGGAAAGAGTGCAAAGAGTAAAGAAAGACGCGTAATTAGTGCACAGTTTTTGGCCTTGGGCCATCATTTGGGAGCAAAACTCCTTTTGCGCTGTGAATGGCTGCAAACGTATCCCGCACGAGCACCAAATGTATGCCAAAGGTGCAAAAAACACATCAGCAACAACAACAACAACAACGACAACAACAGCAACAACAACAACAAGTTAAGTGAGTAGGTGGCACAGAGTCTCCAGCCACTGCATGTGTGGAAGTAATTTATATGCCACAAAGCGAAAGAAAAACAACACAGTTTGAATACCCTTTGTCAACTACAAGTTCTATATATATATACATATATATTCCATATCCATATGATTTCGTAATCGGATCTGGATGACTTTCAATTCAAGTGTTGGCAGCACATTTTGTTGAGTTTGGTTCGGATAACTGGCTAAGCAGAATTGAGCTAAATGATATAGTGATCCGATCCGAGGAGTCAGTAGTCAGTAGTCTAGCAGAGTTTATTTGTCCAGTGCAGTCGCCCGATTCAGGTTTGCTTCGGTTTATTAAACCTCAACATTTGTTCCACTTAAAAACTTAGCTAAGCAGCAGGCACCAGGCAGCAGGCAGGCAGGCAACAGCAGCGACGTGGCAACTCAAATTGGAATGTAAAATGCGAAATAAAATGTGGCCCGAGAATTGTAAGCAGCTGTTTTTCAGCCACAACATTTACCTCTAAAAGTATCTCAAAAATGTGCAACAACAACAGCTGCCTCTCGATAAAATGTGGCATGATGTACTAGGCAGGCAGGCAGTCAGCCAAGCAGGCAGTGGCAGGAACAGGGGGTAACAGTTCATGGCACGCTTGGTTGGCTTCCAGCCAGGAGACGGCAGACGGCACAAACTGAAACTGAAATTGAGCCGCTCTCCCTTGGCTCTCAGGTAGCTGCACAGTTCACACACACAGCGACGCTCCAGGTAGGTCAGCAGTCAGTCCCTGGGCTCACTCTCTCTCTCTCTCTCTTTCGCTCTCGTCTCGGTCTGTCTGTTTGCGTTTCGTGTCCAATAATTGTGGCAACAGCAACCAATTTGTTTTGCTTTGTTTGCTACCCAACGATCCTAATGTCCAGGCCCATAAAGCCATATATGTCTATCTCTCTCTCTCTCTCTCTCTCTCTCTCTCTCTTTCTGTGTATTTTTCTTTAATTACACATTCACTCTCTTCTCTTCTCTTTTTCCTATTTGGATTGCCATCTGCCCTTTGGCCTTGCTCTCGCCGCTTCCTTTTGATGTTTACATTTTGTATTTCTTTTTTTCTCAATTTTTTTGTTGGTTCATATTTGATAAGCACATGTTCCACATTTTGTGGCAAGTGCGATAATTGGAAATGTTATCTGCAGCCGCGTCGAAACTCAAACTCTCAAAGTCTATACATCGCTCTCATCGATCAGCAGAGACGACAAACATGTGGCGAGCACATGTGCGACGCTGGGAAATATGCACAGCCACAAAGGGAGTGTGAGAGAGGAAAATAACGATAGAGAGAGAGAGAGAGAGAGAAAGGTAGCTGCATGAACCTTGTTATATTACTTATACGAATAATTTTAAAATAAGCCCTTATAATAGGCCCGATTAAGTTGAAAATGTGACTTTTTTTTAATGTTTTCGTTTTTTTCTTTTTTTATGTAATCATTTTTATGCTCTGATATAATCTGATAAGAATATATATAAACGATGAAATCGATCACTTCAAATCGGTAAAATCGATAACTTCAAATCGATAAAATCGATCACTTCAAATCGATAAAATCGATCACTTCAAATCGATAACTGCACATATCTGTAACTATTTTGAAGCTAGATTATATATCTGTAACTATTTTGAAGCTAGATTATATATCTGTAACTATATATTTCGATCACTTCAAATCGATAAAATCGATAACTTCAAATCGATATAATCGATCACTTCAAATCGATAACTGCACATATCTGTAACTATTTTGAAGCTAGATTATATATCTGTAACTATCTATTTGGTCGGCAGATTGCCGGCAATGTCCTTCAAAGATCGGCCTCGTCATCGTCGTCGTCATCGTCGTCGTCATCGTCATCGTCATCGGCCTCGACTAATTAATACTTGTCGTTAACTTTAATGCAATTAAAAGTTAAGCGGCAATTCAAAGTTTTATTTGCTGCAATAAATATTTAAATGTAGTTTTTAATTTCTAAGCTGAATCGGCTTTTGTTTAACTGTCAATTTTGACTTTGGTGTTTTCATTTTTGTTTTGATTTGAGTTTCGAGTTTTGGGTTTTGAGTTCAGCTTGAAACTCCTCAAACTGGTAGTTTCGCAACTGTTCGTATCAAACGAAGATAAATAATATTGTTTCAAAAACTTGGCATGTTTGGCGAGTGTTGCAACTAAACACGAAGCGGGAGATTTAAGTTCTGTGATTTGAACTTTGCTCTAAAACTTTTTTGGTTAACTTTATTCATTTCGGGCATTTGGCAATTATAATAAAAATAAATTATTTAATGGGGACTTCGAGGTAATCATTAGCAGCAACATCAATCTTTGAGCATATGCAACAAAAGTGATTTGATTCATTATGCAAAACTATTTAATTGCCAAGCTGTGCAATTTAGCAATAATTCTACACTGACTGCCAGATGTGTGCGTCCAGGTCCGGTGAAGCAATTAAAAGCTCAAAGTGTCTAAGCTGCTGCCAACTGAATAAAGGTGCGAAGCGGATGATGGGCGGGGCTTAAGCGGAACGTGGGTGTATCATCCAGCTGGCCACACACAAAATACTACGCGCACTACTCGCGCATGCCTGACTACCTGATACCCTGTAACCAGATGACAGACGATATGGGAGACTATTCAAAATCACTCGCAAATATTCGTCAATAAGTTGCCCAAAACAAAAGCTGAGCTAGATTTAAGTTCATACCCGTTTCTCAGCAGTATACAGGGTATTCAGAAAGAGTTGCTGTAGTTGCTTGTGCTTAGAGATTATGCACAACCGCAGATAAATAAATAAACAAGGGTTAAGCTGAAAAAAACCAAGCGGAACAAACCAAACTATGAAAACCAATTTGAAGAGCTTAGTTTGGCGCTTACTAAAAAACTAACAGAATGAAATGAAGCAAATGCTCGACTGCCAAATGCCCTGTTAAGCCACAAAACCGAAGCTCGATGCTGATAATACCATATGATATATATATATATATATATACATATATATGTATATATTTAAGACAAAGAACAAAATGTGCTACGAACCCCAAACAGATGCTTTTTTTATGACACAGTTTTCATTTTTTATCTTACCTGTAAAAAAAGATGAGAGAAAGCAAATGATTAGTAAATGTGTGAAAAATGATTTAATGCCCAAAAAGTGGATGAAATCAAAATATATTCACAGTGCGAACAAAAGGCAAAAATATAACATTTATCAGCTTTTAATTGACATTCAATTAATTAAATTTCCTTACAATAGAAATTAAACATTTTTTGAGAAGCAGTTACAGAGACCGATGTATATATATATATATATATAACAGAAACGAAAACCGAAATAAATTATTTGTAATTCATTTAAAATGCGAATAAATTAAAAAAATCGATATATGAAGTTGGAGGTTTGAAGGGGATTGGGTTGGGTTGCCAGTGTTGAACGTGTGCAGGGCATACGGGAAGAGGCGATGTGTAACATATGTATATCAAAAATATGATATGATAGCGAGCGTAAGACAACAGCAACACCTGCAACACCTGCAACAATAAAATAACAAGCAACAACCACAACAACCACAATGTAAAGCTTAGCCCCAAGCTAACAATGTGGAACGGCTCCGTCCGGATCCTGACGGACGGTTTGACGTATATGTCTAGCCACTAAGTGGGCTTCTCAATGTTTACATGTGTGTGTGTGTGTGTGTGTTATGCCACAAGCTGGCTGTTGGGATACAATTGTCAAGGCTAAAGGCAGCAAAACAACAACGGACATATTGGACTAGAGAGGAGGGTATTAAAAGGTATCAAAAGAGGACAATAAAAAAAGAAGAAAAACGGATTGAGGTCCTTGCAGCACACATGTGTATAGGCTGACATATGTGGCACAGTGAAAGTTGCCACATTTGTAGACCAATGAACTGCACACAATATGAGAATGAGAATTTTAAAATGCCAAAGATATGTTGTTGTTGTTGTTGTTGTTGCTGATGGGGAAAGTATTTAGAAAGGATAACAGACAGGTGTCACAAAATAGCTGAGCATAGAAGACACTACTCGTAAGTAACCCCAGAAATGGGTATACAAACTGAGCAAACTGAGCTCCCTTAGTATAGCCATCATTCTGCAACTTGCTGTGGCAGCTTCCTTACAGCTTAAGCAGTAACTGGCTTGAAATAAGTTGAATTTATTTATTTTATTTTATTCATTGTTATAGGATGAGTGATTGGGAAACTGAGCACGTCTAATGGCTAGTTTGTCTAAGGATTGAACAGACGCAGAAAGATAGCGACATTTGTCTGGCAAATCTTATAAATATTTCTTATTTATATATATTTCATTTATATATCATTTTAAACTTTAGTTTGTTAGTTATTTAAGTTGACATTTAATAAACAAATAGGGAAAGTATTCAGCAGGTATTCAGTCTATCAGTCTGATACTTGTTAGCCAAGCCGATTTACGGCTTAAATGTGTTGAAATTATAGCACTAATACTTCGCACTATATACATATATATATACATATATATATATGCATATAAAGTTGCCATAAAAGCAAACACATCGCATTTGCAACTTGCTGAAGTAAATCGAATCACAATATCAACAAAATCAAAACGTATTCATAATGCATAAAATGTTAACTGGGCTAAATCAAATATGCATCAAGTCGAACACAAATTGTTGTTACAGTTGCATAATTAAATGGCAGGCATGCTAGACATGCATGTATGTGTCTTAACTTGGCCGAAATGTTCGTTTATTACATTGATTGTTTGTCCTTGCGAGCCATCAAATTAAGTACATCAATGTACTTATGACAGAGTGGGACAAAACGATACACAAAACATGGGCACAGCGAGAGAGTGAGGGAGAGGGGGAGCGAGAGCGAGAGAGAGGGATAGATAATTTATTCATGTAATTTCAAGAAAATTTGCAAACAGCAAACGCTTCAAAAATGTTTACATTTTGCGTTAATTAAATTAGGTAACTAAGACCATTTGCTCTCTTCATCCTTTCATCCCTTTATCACTGCCTCTCTCCCTCTCTCTCTCTGGCCTTAGTTGTTGCCATGGCTTTTCAGCTTGCTTTGATTAGATTTATTTTCAAAAGACGAGAGATAGAGAGGGGGCGTGGCTGTATCCATCATCATCAACAACCGCACATAACTATTTCGAAAATTGCTTGAAAATTTGTTCTTAGTCAAAATCATAGACAATCAACGCCTGGTGTGGGGGAGGCAGGGAGGCAGGGAAGGGGATGGGGATGGGAAAAGAGACAAATCTAATTGGAAGCCCAAAACCATGCTCCTAATCGCCCCCACAAAAAAAAGGAACCAAAACTGTGCCCAAGTCGAGGCGGGTGTATTTAATTTCACTTAAATCTTTCAATTAAAACTTTTAATTGATTTCACACACACACACACATGTACACCCACACACATGTATGTGGTGCATAAAAAAAGCATAAAATATTTAAATTGAATTACTCCTTTGCCAATAAAGTTGTTGTTGCTTGTGGCAATTAATTTGTGCCCACTACAAACATGAAATGAGACTCATAATGCATAAATTGTCAACTCCACAGTTAACAACTGTAAATTTGCACATACATTAAGTATGTGCACACACACATTTGTGTTTGATTTAAGCAAATATATAAATGCATTAATATTATTGAGCATATTGCATTATTTAATTCATTTATTAAGCCAATATTTTCATTAAAGTTTCAATTGGGTTTGAGCTGGCGCCATCTAGCGTTGGCTGACGCAGCACTGAAGAGACAATAATCAGCGACAAATGGCAGTAGATATTATATGATATGATATGATATGATAATATATCGAACATATAAACACAACTTGAACAGAACGAAATGAAAGTCACAAGACCCACAGATACCCTCTACACAAGTCATTCCTTCGCGCGTGTGTGTGTGTGTGTGTGTGTATGCACATGTATACAGAAAATGCATTTGTATTTGCTGTAGTGTATTTAAGTAATTTGTATGAATTTTGTACAGTTTTTGAATTTACAACTCCGTCGCAGGAAGCGCTATAAAAATAATGCTCTGCTATTGCAACTGCTACGCAAATAGCTCTGCTCTGCTCTGCTCTGCTATGGTCTGCTCTGCTCCGCTCTGCTCTGCTCTGCTCTGCTCCGTCATTTGCAAGAGCAATAGTAGCAATAGTAGCAGAGCGAGAGCTTTGCTGCCGAATAAAATATGTTAAAAATGTTGTTGAACAGAGTTTGATCAACTACTGGTTACACACACATACACACACACACACACACACACAACTACGTAATTTTATTTGCGTTAATTCAGCTAGTTGAGAGTTTCAGGAGAATTCTTAGCTAGCGGCAAACGGCAAAGAGCAACAATTGAAAGGAAAACACAACAAGAAAAACATTAAATGCATAATTTAACCAATGTAAACATTGAAATAATTGTTGTTTTCCTTTTGAGTGGGAAGCAGAAGCATATGGAAATTTGGGGCACGATTTTCTATGTTTTCAAATTGCGAAAATTATTTACATGCATTGCATAAAATTACGTGCGAAAATATTTGAAACTTGACTTTTTTGGAATACAACCAAATCGATTTGGCGAACAAAAGTAATCGCAGTTTATTGATGACGATGACACATGTGTGTGTGTGTGTGTGCGCGCGAGTGTGTATGTGTGTGGGTGTGTGTGGGTGTATGTTGTGTAATTAAAACGGAACCCTTAGGAAATGCAGATTTCACGCCCAGGTGCTTCGACACTTTTGGCATTGACATATTTGCAAAGGCGAAAAACCCCTTCAAATTTGCATGTGGACAAGAAAAAGGAAAATACACACACACACAGACACACACAGCAGTACACACACACACACACACATGCTTACACAACAAATAAAACAAAACACAAATATGTATAAGAAAAAATGCGACAACTTTTCGATATGCCCAAGGGCAGGGCATGCTGCTCACTGGGCAGGTGATGGAGGAGTGGGAGTGGGAGTGGGAGGAGCATGCTGGGAGGCATGTATGCTATTATTGTTGTTGTTGTTGTTGTTGTTGTTGTTGCAGAAATCAGAGAAGCCGACGTATGTAAGCAAATGTAATAAAATCATCGACACTGCGCGAAACAATCGATTGGATTGTGAAGCAAATTGACGAATTTTAGATGGAACAGCTTTGCAAGAAATTAGGCGTTGAAGAACCTATGTTGAATATACCAGATATATACCAGATATCAATAGATTAGTTGATCAATAATCAATAATCAATCAAATCAATAATAATCAAATATTATTTATGCTGAGTGTTGGTTTTATTCTGCATAAAGTATTTAGCATCGTTGCCCTATGCGCATGGCCGTAGGTGTTTGCAAGCATGTGTGTGTGTGTGTGTGTGTGAGTGTTTGCGTGTGTGTGTGTGTGTGTCTGTTTGGCAACTAAACGCCGTGATAAATTAGTCGGATAGCGCCAATGCTTGCGTGTTTTGCTTTGAGTGTATAAAATTTTCGTGTTTTGTTTTTAGTTTTTTTCTTTGGGTCTCTTAGCCGCTTGCGCTTTTGTACGCCAACAGCTGACAGCGCGCACACACGCACACGCACAGCGAAAGAGAGAGAGAGAGAGAGAGGCTTACATGCATGCCCGCTCCATGTGTGTATGATAAATTAACATAAGATTAGCGATCAGCAGCAGAAGCAGAGCAAAAGAAAACAAAAATTAGCCCAGCGTAAAACAAAACGGGCGAGCCAAAAAATGAGGGAGATGATGAATGGGATGGAAGGGGATGGTGGAATGGATGTTGAGCTGGTTGGGCTGGCTGGCTGCGGCAGGGCTGGGCAGGGCAGGACAGGGGGAAGGGGGACAGGCATAAATGAATAATGTGCACTAAGCGTAAAACCCACATGAGAATTGAAATTAAAAGGACAATAGATAAAACACACGCACAGAGACGTGTGTGACAGTGAGAGGGGGGGGGGGGGGGGGAGAGTGGAGAGTGTAGTGCAGGAGAGCAGGAGAGCACTACTTACACACTCGCACACTCGTACACACACACAGACAGTGTGAAGCGGCTCTTGTGCGTTTAGTTCAAATCGTAAATAAATAAAAATAAAAGCAGTTAGAGAGCAAAGGAGAATGAAAGAGTGAGAGAAAACACAGCACGCAATAAACATTACACAGCATGCATTGTGTGTGTGTGTGTGTGTGTGTGTGTGCAGGACAATTACTTAAGTTTCAATGCTTAAATATTTGATAAGTTCAATAGCATTGATTCACGAGCAGTTTTCATATCCGACAGATTGCAAGCAGCAAGTACGAATGAGAGGGAGAACGAGAGGGATATCGACTAGCGGATACCCTGCAACCAAGTGATTCGCCTGACGCATAAGATTTGCCATCGTATTTATGATATTGCCAAATCAAATTCAAATTCAAATCTGTATTCCCCATTGTGGCGTTGATAGCTATCGGAAATCGATTTGTAACCCTAATGGCGACACGGAAGCAGTTATCGATAAATTGAATTGAAATCAATTTGGGTTTCGACAAAGTTGAGATACCGGAAGGGCACTTCTTCGCAAATAATCGACAGGATATAACATGACCAAAAGTATATTAAATGATTACCAAATTTATGATGCACATAATTTATTGATACGATTCTGAAATAAAATCATTGTTTTTGTAGTTGCCTGAAAGCTCGAACTGGAAACTGGGAAAAACTTGAACAATTTTGCTTAATCACTCTGAATGACAAATGTTACTTGAAGTTGCTGGAACCACTTACTAAACACAAGCATTATACACTCTACTCTACCCTGTCCCTTCCTACTCCTTCACCTCCTACTCCCCCTTTGGATGCCTGCTGCCAAAAAGTAAGTTGTAAATGAGACTGCTTTGGACTTTGCCAAAATGATTTGCAAATTTGTTAATGGCTGCTCAATGTTTAATGGCAGAATATACAAAGAGAGAGAGAGAGATAGAGATAGATGCAAAGGATGAGAGAGAGAGAGAGAGATAGAGATAGATGCAAAGGATGAGAGATGGAGATAGAGATAGATAGAGTTAGGATTCCCAGTTGCCAATTGTCAGTTTTAGGCATATTCTCGAATTTGTCTATTGACGTTTGTTAGTGGTCCAAAAGTTTTGCACTGGAATGAGTTAAGAAATTGTTCTGCGAAAATTGATTAAATTGTTTGCTTTAATTGTGCGTAAATGTTATTGCTTTAGTTGTTCTTGTTCTTGTTCCTGTATTGAGGATTATTTCGTTTATTTAGTATTACGATGAAATATTCACAATCCAGCTGGCGATAAGGCTTCTCATGGCCTTAGTAATTCCAAATGCCGGATTAGACAAGCACCAATGAATATCAACATTCATGTTCAGTGTGTCGAAATGTTGATACTCTTTCAATAACAATAATTACAACGAAAACTGTTCTCTGACTAAATCCTAATTAGACTTTAGTTGAAAGCCCAGTCCCTACAAGGACATTACATATATGATATGTTGGTCAGATTTTGATCAAATTTGCCAAACTTTGATTAGACGAACACTTTGAAGTTACCTGCATCAACTTAAGCGAACCACTTAATAAATAGGCATTGAGTGGCACGATTATAATGCCACGAGAAAGGGGGGAGCACAGATCCAAAGGTAGCTCTTTGTGCGTTGTACCAATATTTACAAACATATTTATATACACGCTATATCTGTATACACGCTATATCTGTATCTGTGGCAATATCTGTGTTTGTTGCATTTCCTGTTAAATTTGCGACAACTGAGCAAATACAAATATCAACAAAAAGCAATAAACTGCATATTTACCTTCAACTGCAAAATGCAATGCTTATCAAAGGAAAATTGAGTGGAGCGGAATGTGGGGGAGGTGGGAGGTGGGAGGGAGCAACGCAGCTGCCAAGGAAGAAGAGAACGGTAAACACTACAAGCAGACAAAACGATTTTACGCACAGCAACCAAAGGCGAATCGCAAACGAAACCAAGAAACGCAACTGAAGACGAACCCAAACCCAAATTCAAACCCAAACTCAAACTCCCAGACGAACCTCAATCGCAACTGAGCCCATTATGAGCAAAGGCGATGAACAGCAATGTCAAGCCTCGACAACAGAACGCCACTCAAAAGGTAAAGCACGCAATTCAAAGCGGTGAGTGGGGAGGGGGCTATTGCGTAAGGCGGAGAGAGAGAGAGAGAGAGAGAGAGAGAGAGAGGTGAGCATAAGTGCCAACTATTGTAGAAGAACGATGCACACAATCAATGCTGGTTATTATGACAATGATGATGACAGCCAAAAGGGGAATGCGAATCGAATTGCTTGCGCCAGACAAACAGTGTGAAGGACAGAGGGGGAGAGCAACAGTGAATTGATGGAGTGTGGAGTGTGGAGTGTGGAAGGGGATGGGGAGAGATCGGGTATGAGCAGCGGGAAACAGCAAACGGCAAACAGCAGCAGAGAAGAGCGAATGGAGTGCGTGTCGCAAACTGCAATTGAAGCCCAACGCACAGTGGCACAAAATGCTTAAGATCCGGAATGGTTTATTGATAGCATAATTCGAAAAACAAGTCTGAAGAGAAGGAGTTGGAAAATTCCTTGTAGTTCTGATCGGAACTGCAACATTAAGTTGTCCAAAACAATCGCATTTTCAGACGTATCCAAACTTTACACTGAACCGATCAATCAAAACTGAACCGATTTTAGTCATCTATAATATAAAATACATTGAATTGAATCTTCATTTCTGTTGTAGTCAATATAGATGACAGCAATTTGGACAATGTGGTTTCTCCTTCGATATATTTGCACATTTTTTGACTTATATTGAAAACAAACGAAAATCGTTAAGAACTGCAAATTGTCTGCTTTCTATAGTGAATCAAAGTAATGTTGTTTTTTTGGGTAAGCTTCAAGTTTTTTTAAGAACTAAAAAATAAGTGTTGCCTGCCAATGCAGTTTGTGCCACTGTGCAGCTATGCAATTATTGCACGACTGGCTGAGCTGCGTCGTCATCATCATTATCATCTCCATCGTCGATATCATTATTATCAGCGTCAGCAACACCATCGATAATAACAACAGCAACAACAACAACAACAACAATGACAACTCCGCCCTTTTGTTGTTGTTGTTGAGTGTTGCCTCAGAACATTTTCATTGCGATTGTCATTTGGAAAAGTCAACTTGCATTTTCTTTGTGCCTGTTGCGAAGGTTGTTGTTGTTGTTGCTGCTGGAGCAGTGCTTATCAGAAGACAAGCACACACACACACACACACACACACACACACACACACGCACTCACACCCACGTTTGAGCATGTTTACTTTTTGGGGTTACCGCTATCTTATTACTTATTGATTTTGTGTTATCGGCGACGACGTCGACGACGAGTTTTTTCCCAAGCAGCTCGAAAAAAATAATCAGAACAGACGAAAAGAGAAGAAAAAAAAAGAACGGTAAAAGCAGAAAATTATGCGCCAGCAAAGTGAAGAGCAAATTGAAAAGAAGATGCCGACGACCCTCAAGAGTTAAGACTCGCACCCCACACCCCACACCCCACCCCTCCCAACCACCCACCTTGCATACGCCAATTCGCCGCCGCCTGCCCTACCGCCCTCCCGCCCTCCCCCTTCTCATCGTTATCATTCCCATTTCCATTTGGAGTCAAACGGCCCGCGCCTCATTACACTTAAAGAAACCTCCCCCACCCACCCCCACCTCCAACCACACACTCACTGATAAGGGTCGCGAAGAGCGCTGAGTGGTTGCGATGGTGCAGGGGGGGAGGGGATGGAATAGGGGCAACAGGCGGCAAAGCGTAAAGATTGTTGCTATCTCAGCATTTTCTTTTTTTATTTACTTTTTTTTTACTTTGTCTCGCTTTTTATACGTTTAAAATTGAAGCGCGTCGTGTTGCACGACTTGCAACTTGCAACTACAAAGTGTGCTGGGAGACATGGAGACATGGAGACAGGGAGAGAGGGAGAGGAGTGAGTTAGTGGAGTTGGTAAACCGCTGATGATGACGCCAACGGCAATGGCTTTGTCTTGTGCCCTTAGTACGTGGAGCAAAAGAAAATAGAAAATATAAAATAAAATAATAATAACATAGTTGAGAGAGAGAGAGAGAGAGAAGGCATGCACGACTAGCAGACGCCCTGTAAGCTTAATTAAACAAGATAATCACGAAAAACGCCATTAATCATAGATTCGAATGCTAATCGATTATTTGTAGTTATCGATAACAATAAATAATAATAGCAAAGAATATATGTATATCCCAACAATATGAATGATATGCCCGGCAAGAAAGATGTGTCGGGTATGCGAATGCGATACAGAAATAACTGTAGTTGCTGTTGTGTATGCCACATTGATTTGTGGCAAGTGTACAGTTACTGTCAGTGGCATGATAATCAGATATACTATCTGCCTCTCGAATCGTATCCCAATCCCAATCGCAATCCCAATCTCAATCTCGAGTGGGCCACAGGGCGCCCAGCTCTTGTGGCATTTACTGCTTTGATTTCAAATGAAGCCAAGGACGACCAGATAAGATTATCAAATTCCAAATCGAATTCATTTAACAAGCGCAACATTGAAATCAATTCAGATATGCTTCCATTGTGAGTTCGTGTTTATCTTTAGGTATTTTCCTCCTCTATGCTTATGTACAAATCGAAATATTTGTCATGAAATGCATTCAAGTCCCAAATCCGAAGAATAAATAGAATCGAAAAAATGGTCGGGGAACAAAGCGGAAAATAATTGAATTGAATTGATTGGAATGGAAATTCAAGTCAGCTGAACATACATTAATTATATGCAATAGGTCCAATTGAACTGGATTCCAGGCATTGTTAGAGCAATATGTATATATATATATATATATATATTTTCTCTGCTACAATTCAATAATTGAAAGTGTAAAAGCTAAATGAAAACCGTTAAATATTTCGCTATATTTCCAATATTTTTGGATCAGCCTTAATTGCCAGATTATACAGATATTCTGATCAGAATAACATAATTCGAATACCTTCTTCAGCAAGTGTGTGTGTGTGTAGATATATATATATATATATATATAGGTATATATCGGCTGCTGCCTTGGGGCAAACTCTATTTTTTTCTAGTTCGTTGCCGGCGCTCGCTTGACTGTCATTTGACATAACGGTATCTCTATCTGCATCCTCTCTCTCTCTCTCTCTCTCAATCTCTATCGTATTCCCTGTCTGCACTTGAACTTCCCACTCCACATACACCCTTCTCCCCCCCCCCCCCCCCCCGCTCCAGACTTGTCTCCAGTCTGCAGTTTTTGGCACTTGATTTATGACCAACGGCACTTGCCGGACCCAGACGCCTTTTTTCATCTTTTGGTTTGTGTTCTGTTAACAGTTTTCAAGCAACAAGTGCTGCTGAGGGCAAAGACAAAGGCAAACACAAAGAAGAAGAAGAAGAAGAAGAAGACGCAAGCAGATAAAGTTGGAGTTGGAGTTGGAGTTCTTCTGCTTCCCCTCTCGTTCATCCAATGATCAAAGCCAACCGTTTGACTTTTATCTGAAGGGCGAATTTCACATTTTTCATTCATTTTGCATTCATTCTGCATCCTCTCGAACAATGAACACGGCTCAAAGTTGGTTTTCACTCTGTTTTTTATGGCTGACAACTTTTCGGTTTATTTTTTATTAATTTATTATTATTTCTATTTCTATTTCTATATTTATTTTTCTTTTCATTTCGTACTCGCACTCAAATTTGAGCTTGCAACATTTAAAGAGTTTTCGAAAAAATGGTTCTAAAATTCATTTACCGAAATCGTATACACAATATAAATATATGTTTAGATAATAATTATCTATGTTATCTGTATAATAATTATCTCAATCCATCTTGCTCAGTCTTAGGAATTTCCACTGGAAATGCAAACCTCAAATTAATAGTTAGAAAATCAATTTTCAGCTCTTTGGTTTCATGAACTAAATTTAAGGTTCAATTTGTGATGAGGAGTGGCGGGGGGGTGGGGGGCGGGGTATTGTTGTTAAGGGGGGAGTTGGCTGGGGGCTGTGCTCTGAATTCTAAGCCCTGTAATCATGACAGCCAAGCACGCCAGTTGAGCTCAAGGAGAAATTTGGCCGAATAGACTCCCCCCTCCCACACCACCCCCAAACCCCCTGCTGCCACCCACTCTTGGCCAGGAATTTGTTGATAGTTTAGTTTTGGTTGTTGTTTAGTTGTTGTCGTGCCTAAAGTTTGTTATTATATTAAAATAATATAATGCTTATTGCCTGCTGCTGCTTCTTCTTCTTCTTGTTGTTGTTAATGTTGCATGTTCTTGTTGCTTGTGGCATGTGAGCATAAATCATTTGAATTCCGTTTTGGTTTTCCACTCGCTTTCGAAGACATTTCGTGTGACGCCATATTTGTCAAATGACGTTTAAATTTATGAGCAAATGATATATGAGTAACAGGCGCACACACACACGCACACACACACACACACACACACACACACACACACACACACAGAGAGAGTAACACTTGAGTGCATTTTGAATGAATGCGACTTTCCTGCTACAGTTCGAGTTGTGCGCCCCAAAAGTAAAGTTCAATAGCCACACACACACACACACACACACACACATGCACACACACACACACGCACACACACACTCCTGCCTTGGGTCTAGACAACATATTTCGCGTTATTTGATATGTTAAGAGGAAGAAGAAGTGGAGAAAAAACATATGTG
This sequence comes from Drosophila nr. perissopoda 5 BK-2023a, assembly GCA_035044105.1. Taxonomy (NCBI): domain Eukaryota; kingdom Metazoa; phylum Arthropoda; class Insecta; order Diptera; family Drosophilidae; genus Drosophila; species Drosophila nr. perissopoda 5 BK-2023a. Next base: position 868,198 of record JAWNMK010000207.1, on the reverse strand, counting down.
GGCCATTTTCTACGTATGTTTGCAGTTCGCATCTTGTCTCCTGCTCACACACACACACACACACTCTCTTTCTCTCTCTTTCTCCCTCATTCACCGTCGTTCGTTTCTTTTGTTACACTTGTTGTTGTAATAAATAATTAACGCCCTCAGCAAATAAGCGGCACTCAAATTTTTGGAGTCACATTTTTTTTTATTTTATGATATTTTCGGTGTTGATGGAGATATACAAAAAAAAAAAAAATGCGGGAAAAAAATACGTGGGGCAAGTTTTTTGAGCTGAGCGATTAAAGTAATAAGAAAAGAAAAAAACTGAAACCTAAACTCACCTTATAATAACTGTTGTATGTGGCAATTGCCTGAAATCCATGGATGAACCAAATCCTCTTAAGGGATGCACAATTTTATATTTATGAGCTGCAACGATCAAAGAGAAGGAGAAATAATTAAATAAGAGCGACAGAGAGTAAGAGTGAAGAGAAGTGGGAGAGCGATCATCAAACAAAAATGAAAACAAACAGTCATGTTCGATGCGGTTTGAGTTGCGTGCGTTGCGTCGGAGTTTGATTGATCACCTTCAAAGAGACAGAGAGAGAGAGAGAGAGTTAGCTACGTTTAGTAGAGATAACTGTGGTGCGACGGCGAACCAGGTAAACGACGAAGAACCAGGTAAACGACGGAGTAAACAAAACGCAGTGCGACGCTGGGAGCGACAGAGATAGCAGCACAAAGCAGGCAGAATATGCCAAGAGAGAGAATGAAAGAGAGAGAGAGAGAGAGAGAGGAGAGTAACTGGCGCGTAGGTGCTGAAGAACAATAAACAATAAAAGTACAGAAATAAAAAAATAATAATAAATAAGTACGAAAAATGTTTAGCGATGAATCAAAAGCCCAAAAAACAAACAGCAACTGAAATTGAAATGGGGAACAAAATGAAGAGCACAAAAGCAGTAAAAATTCGTTAATTTAGGCAAACCGAAAAAAAAGAGCGAATAAGAAGAAGCAGACGAAATTGACGTCTGGCTAAGCGAACAAACGAACAAATGGTTAATGTCTGTCGAGACAAGAATTCCAATTGGATTTATTAACTGAATTCGTTGTCAATTATCTGTGAATCTCATTCCCTCTCTCTCTCTCTCACTCGATTTTGTATCTGACAGATACGCAGTGCAACTCAACACAGATACAAAATGAAAATGTGCAAAATGAATATTTGATGTTTATGAAATGAATTGGACAGTGTTGGGCAAAAAATTATTTTTCATTTGATTTCTGATTTCTGATTAATCGAATTCAATTTTTTTATTTCGAATTGTTATTATTATAAAATATATTCACATTAGCCTAAGCAACTTTAGGCTTCATTTTAGGCCAAGGCTCATAATTCTGGTTTGTAAGAATTGAGTTGAACAGTTAAGACCCAAATCTGTCTGCGTCTATCTCCATCTGTATTCTATATTCCACTTCTTACACAGATTTTGGCAAACACTTTTTCAATTTATTTCAGGAATAATTGTTGTATCTTTGAAGTTGTTTTATATCTTTTCGAACTCATCGATCAGGAAGCGAAGCAAAAAATGACGACAACTGTACAACAACAACAACTAAAACAACAACAACAACAACGACATAAACGTGTACTAAGATGGAGCAGCAGATGCAGCAGAAGTGAACGAAAAGGAAGGAGAAGAAGAAGAAGCAGAAGAGCAAGAAGCTGAAAAAGAAATGTGTGCTGTTGCCTCATTAAGAGGCACGACGACGACGACAACAGCAACAACAACAACAACAGACGACTTCAGGTTCAGCTTCAGTTTTTGTCAGCTGCCTTTTTTTCTTTTTAGCCTGGGCATCCACACAAGTTGTTGTTGTTGTTGTTGTTGTTGTTGTAGTTGTTGTTGTTGTTGTAGTTGTTGTTGCCTTAATCATCGCCAAAAACAAGTTTGGACTGTTGTCGTTGTCGTTGTCTTTGTTGCCGCTGTTTTTGTTGTTGTTGTTGTTGTTGCGTCTTTGGCTTAGCGCGTAACCCCAAACCCCCAACTCCAACTCCAAACTCCAGCAATGCAGTCACGACTCTCTCTCTCTCTCTCTCTCTCTCTCTCTCTCGCTCTCTTCATCTTTCTGTATTCTTGTGTGATGCCCAGAGTCCAGTTTTTTTTTCTTTTTGTTGTTTTGTTTTTCGCTTGTTGCATTCAGTTTTATTGTTGTTGTTGTTGCTCACGCTCCATTTTTGGCGCTGACCACGAAGAAGAAGAAGCAGAAACAATTCCAGAAACATTTCCGTTGGTGTTTGAATTTCTGTATTACACACATATTATCTTATATATATAAGAATACAGATTTATATATATATATTTTTATATTTTTTCTTATTAAGAAAACATTAATTTTTGCCTTTGTCTCTCTTTCTGTCTCTCTTTTTGCTTCCTTTTCAGTCGCACGCGTGCATTAGTGTGTGTGTGTGTGAGTGAGTTTGTTTGTAACAGGAGAGTCGCTTAAGCGATAGTTGAGCCTAAATTTACCCAACACACACACACACATAGACACATATAAAAAGTTGCGAAAAGAGCTTTTCGCATGCGAATCGAAGCCAAAGAAGTTTTAAAGCAGATGCTGGAGAAGCAGAAGCAGATGCAGAAGAAGAAGAAGAAGAAGCAACAGCAAGAGACGAAAACTTTTTTTTAGTCGAGGAGTGAGTTCAAGCAAAGGTCTTCAAAATGGGCAAATTTCAAGTGAATCGTGTGAAGAGCTTTCGTATGGTTTCGACCAAAAAAAAAGTACTCATGGCAGTTTTTTAATGGACCTGCCTGATCGAAATGCCCAGCAGATAAAAAGTAATTATGAGCAAGGCTTTTTCTCATTTTATTTTCTGTTTTTGCTGTTAGTCGGCGATTAGTTCCCCATCAACACAATATGCAAATTTGGTAATTTGCTTAGCAACGCTTTTCACTTAAATGTGAAGTTTAGTTTCAGTGCTTAAATTGTGGTTGTGGATGGAATTTGCATTCGCAATCGAATTCCAAATGCGGATAATTAAGTCACAATTCACTTCAATTATTGAGCATTATTTTTGTTCCGAGAAATTGCATCCTTTTGTGGCATTTACATTTCCATTGCAAGCTTGGGACAAAAGCTCCTCTTCCTCCCCTCATCCAATTGGAAAAAATTGTCATGTCATTTCTTAATAGAATTCACCTCAAATTACACGGGATATTAACATTCCCTTTGGCTACTTCACAGCAATTTTAATTTCTCTTTGGCTTATTTTTGCTTGCTCTCCCTCCTACCGCCCCTGAGCCAAACCCCACTTTACATAGCTATGCTGTGCTGTGTTGTGCTAATCACCTTTGTTATGCTGCTTCTTCTTGCTCTTCTCATTGCCCTCAAAAGACTTTGTCTCTTTTGCTGCTGCTGACAGACGCAACTTCATTAAAAGCACACACACACACACACACACACATACGCAGATGGGCGCAGTGGGGATTTGTCCTTTTTCGGCTAACTGTACTGACTCTCCCAAATAAGAAACACGCAGCAAGAACAACATTAAGCTCATGTCGCGACGTCGCTGTCGATGTCTCTGCCGCTGCCGCTGCTTTCTTTTTCTTTTTGGCAAACGTCAATTACACGCAAAGACGTCGGTGTCGACGTCGCAGCTTTTGCAACAAGAACAAGTTTTTGCAGCATTGTTTTTTCGTCATTGAAACTCTACTGTTGTTGTTGTTGTTGTTGTCGCTGCTGCTGATATTTTTTCGCTGCGTTTCGATGGTCTTTCGTTTTTTCCGTTTTTTTTTTTTTGATTTTGGCCATGCAAAATGCAATTTTCATTGTGATTCATATTGGCTTTTAAATTGGCCATTTTATGCAGTTTTTGCTTAGTTTAAATTATTTTTTTTGTGTTCTGTTTAATTTGTTGTTGTGTTTGTTGCGTTGCTTGTTATTGTTTGCAGACATGAACCGGTTGAACGGGTATTGAGAATAATTATTATTTGAACTTTTGCTGCCTTTTTTTGCATTTTTTATTGTTGTTTGTAATTCGAACTGAACAGATAAAAGAGGATTGTTAATCGAGCTGCAGCCAACAGCAGCTGTTAGTTGAAGAACGAGCACTGTTGTTGTAGCTGTTGTTGTTGCAGTTGGTCTCTTTGTAAGAGAGAACGATCGCAATGCAGCTGGGGAGAGCAGGCAGATCAGATAGCTGCTGATGATGCTGCGCTTGAGAGTGGAGAGAGCGCGATCGCAAGCTGTGTATAGGAGAGCACACTCACGCACACATGCATAAGTCACAGACTGCAAGCCAAAATATAATAATGCTATTGTTGTTGTTGTTGTTGTTGTTGCTTATTTTTTCTATTTGTTATGCTCATTTTGCTGTGCTGCTGCTGCTGCTGCTGCATTTGTTGGCTTAACCGGTTCAACGGGTTAACGCTGCAGTCACACACACACACTCACACGCACACACACTCATACACATACGTCGCTGGTGTTGTAATTTAATTTAATTCCTTTTATTATATGTGTGATTATTTTTTTTGCTTGATTACCTTTTGCCTTAGTCGCTCTTCGCTTGACGCAGCTTCTGTTTTGAATTTTGCTGTTTGGTTTTGCTTTTTGAGTTGCCTTTTGTGATTTATGATTTATAATTTATTGGCAATTGGCAATTGGCATTTGGCATTTGGCATTTGCTTCAGCTGCACTCGCATTTGATTTCGCACTCACTTCTAGATATTAACATTAACAAAAAAGAATAATTGCATTTAATTGGAACTTGACAATCGTTGGTCAATGGCAAAAAAAAAAAACACCCGCGCATTTTGCGGCACTTGCTGTTATCGAATTCGCTTTAGTGCTTGGAGTTGGAATTGGTATTCCTCATCATCTTTTTCGTTATTTTCTTAAGCTAGTTTACTGCTTTGCCGGCGAATCAACGAAACAACGAAACGGAGATTTTACAAGATTCACACAAAAATTTACGGAATTTACGTTCAACCCTCGCTCGAACCCGAACCCGCTGTACGTCCGCGTCGTACGGCTTTGCTTTTGCATCTGCCAACATAGCGGTTACAGTTGCATCTGTTAAGCGGCCGCGCTTGGCCACTCTAGGCGGCATGTTCATGCGGCTGCGCTGTTACGGCAACAGTGGCCCTCCCAACCATGCTGTTAAGCGCGTCGCAACCTGTTAAGCAAATGTTGTCACTCGCTCTCTTAACAAGCATGATGTAAGAGCGCATGGCTCCATGCTCTTAGAACGCAAGCGGCACGAGGATAAACTGTGATTTATGCGTGTGTGTGTGTGTGTGTGTGTGTGTGTGTGTGTGTGTGTGTGTGCGTGCTTCTGTGATGCATTTCATTGTTGCTTCTTTTTCCCTGTTTTCTCTTAGCAATTTATCAGTTTTATTTAACCGTAATTGGCAACAGAAGTAAAAATTGCTGCGGCGGTTTCGCTTGATTTGTTGGTCGAGTGCGTTGCACAATTGCCCAAGGAGAGTAATTCATGCAACACATGTACACACACACACACACACACATACACATTTTAAATTTGTGCACAAATTGAGGATTAAAGAACCAAAAACTCCACAGCTGCAACAAGAGAAGCTTCAAGCAGTTGCAAGTGCCACAAAGGATTCATCGAAAGGATCGCAAGGCAAACAATTTCCCTTTCTCGGTGGCCATTAACTAATTGCATAATTATTCCCGTTATCATCTTTAGTTATTTTGCTAATGGTTGCCAATTGTTGCAAATTGTTGCCAATTGCTGCAAATTGTTGCAAATTGCGATTATGATTATTATTTTGAATTATTGTTACTGTTGCATGTTCTTCAGCTTTCCATCAGCTGCTCTTTTTTACGGTTTGTTATTGAAAACTGAAACCGAAGACGAAATACCCTTTTTGGACTGGTGTTAATCTGCTGGCATTTGGATTTTAGGCCCGAGTTGCACATCAGTTTGGGTTGTCGATCTTTTAAATACCCTTTTTCAAAAATGCGATGTTATCGATTTATATCGATTAGTAATGCCAAGCATTAAAGAGCACAAAATATCGAATAACATGCAAATGAAGACTCGGCAAATGTTTATAAGTAAATACAGGTAAGAATGCCCATTTGCCACAAGTGGCATGCTTGCCATTTTGTCAATGCTAAGCCCACACACCCCCCCTCCGCCTGCCCATGTTTTCTCTGTTGCTTTTGTGGTCGTTGTTGCGGGCAACAAAATGTTGCTTTAATTAACGGCAACGTTGCTCACACAGCTTGTCAATGTGTGCGTGCGTGTGTGTGTGTGTGTGTGGCAGGAGGTTGTTAGGTGTTGGGGGTGGGCGCAAGCTACGGGTCGCTTAGGGGGCGCCGCCCACACGGTGACCTTGAGCTGACTGATAAGGCCAAGGTCCTTTGTTTTGCCGGGCGACACTTGTGGGAGGCGTGGTGGGGGGCATGGGGGCATGGGGGGTGCAGAAGTGACAGGTGCGCCAGGGCGGGGTCATATCAGCACTTCCTGTCAGTGCCACAGCAAATTATCAAATATTGCTGCAGCAACACCGGAAATTTGCAACCTTCCAATTTTTTGTGCTCCTTTTTGCTTGATTTTTTTTTATGTGGCACGTCGATAGCGGTAATGTTGGTGTTGCGCTGCGCTGCCTATTGGCGTCATAAAATTTGTCAATTTATGAAAATGTCGAAATGTGGCAAATACGCAAAAATGCCGCAAATGTTTGCCAACCAAAATACACACAGAGAAACAACAACAACAACGAAATTGACATGAGATAAGATAAGTTGCAAAGCTGATAAGCTGATAAGTTGTTGGGGCAGGTAGCCCATATAGGTAGGCAGATCTGAAGAATCCTTAAAGTATTTTCCCATATCCTATTCCTAGGTATACATTTCATATCCTCAAAGTAAAATATAAAATTAAAAATTGCAAATAAATAAAAATTGAGCAAAAATCTTAATTATCTTAATTATAATAATTAATTATAATTATATTAATTATAATTAAATTCAGAATTGAAGTTTCCTCAAAGTAAAATATAAAATTAAAAATTACAAATAAATAAAAATTAAGAGCAAAAATCTTAATTATCTTAATTATTATGAGTTGCGCTAAATTATATTAATTATGCGTTAATTAAAAGAATTTGTGAATTCGAATTCCATGCTCGGAAAACCGGTTCGTCAAATGTGTTTCTCAGTTTGAAAGCTGAGAAGCTGCTGATTCGCTGCAGCGAGTCGACTCGCCACGTGCAACATTTGTCAAAATAATTCTAAGACAATCATTCAACACTTTTGGATAAGTTTTTGAAATTAATTTGGACACCTTCTCGAACCACTTGCGAAACTTCTGCACTTTTAAGCACATCGAAACCACTTTGCAACTAATTGCGCATCAAGCTGGCAACTTTTTTGAGTGCCTGTTGCATGCTTCTTAATTAATCACTTGGATGCCCGTGTTGAGCCACATTTTGTGTTTACTTTCGAACTTCGTTTCGCTCAGTGTAGACGCAGCGTGTCTTCTTTGCTGGACTTGTCTAAGCGTCATCATTTATATGCTTGTGCCACATACCTGTGTACCTGTGTGGCACGTAGCGCTTCCTTTGGCTCCAAATGCTTTTAATAAAGTTACAAAACTGACAACCAGAATCCGCTGCAATTGTGGCAGTGGCTGAGGGGCAGCTGCCCCAAAGTGTGGCATAAATAAAAATACATTTTATGTGCGCGTATATTCAAAATTATTGAAACAGAGACTGACGGCAAAAAACCAAGTGACAACATTTTATGTTGCCGTTGTTGTTGTTGTTGTTGCTGTTGTTGTTGCTGTTGTTGTTGCTGCTGCTGGAAAGGGTATTCAAATATTCCCTTCAGCTCTTTGTTCGAAAGGATTGCGAAAGGAAACGTTCAAAATTATTTATTTATTTATTTTTTATTTATTTATTTATTTAATTTATTTATTTGCCAATTAATTTATTATTTATTTATTTATTATTATTATTATTAATATTATTATTATTAATTGTTGGGTATTCAACTGGATGCAAAATATCCTTTGAAGGATTTCGATTTTGTTTGGCCTTCAAATATTTAGTACAAAATTTCAACTTGAAACTTTATTTTTCTGGCAAATCAAATTGAGTCCAAGAAAATCGCAATTCTTTCGCTCTCTCTCTTTCTCTCTCTCTCTCTCTCTCTCTCTCTCTCTCTCTCTTTACATATATATATATTTTGATTTCTTGTTCTCACTCTGAAGAAAGAGCAACTGCAATTCGGTGTTTAAGCCTTGTTGATTTCGCTTTCATTGTTTCTGTTAACGCGTTTGTTTTTATTAATATTGTTGTTGTTGTTGTTGTTTGTTGACAGAACACACACACACACACAGTTCGCTTAACGACAATTTCTGTCTTTATTGTTGTTGCTGTTGTTGTTGCTGTTGTTGTTGCTGTTGTTGTTGCTGTTGTTCTGGTGTTATACGCTGAACGCATTCAAAATGGGCATAAGGAGTATAATGAAGTTGTGCAAATGTGTGTGTGTGGGTGTGTGTGTGTGTGTGTGTGTGAGGCAGAAGGAAGCAGCAGAGGGAATATATATTAATATATATATATTCCTGATCAATATCTTCAATGGTTCAGACGATTTCGATGTGTAGAAAAGTGTTGCAGTTTCGGAATGTAGGTTTCATTTGCTTTGATCGATGACAGCACCCGTTTCGCGTATATCGATATATATCGATTTCCGATAGCACTGCATATAGTTCCCCAGTTTATACAGAATATTCGCCAACCTATAAATAGTCGAAACCATGGTCTCATATGGATCTCATTACATCTGTGCGAAAGAGATGGAAAATGTGTGGGCTTATTCTGCAGTGCACCGATATCGACGATATGAATATATATTGATATATATACATTTGGGTGTGCAAGGATGTTTTATGGGGTGCAGGGCATCTCGTAGTCGAGCTCACTCGACTATAACATTCTTATTTGGTTTTTTTCATTTATTCATGTGGCCACGTTTATTGTCTTTCGACGCATTTGCCAATACCCGCAGAGCAGCAGCAGCAGCAGCAGCAGCAACACCAAAAAATGCTGACACAAAAGCAACAACAACAACAACAACAGCAACAACAGCAAGAGCAACACGCAAATTGTTTGTCTCAGCAATTGGCATGGGTTTCATTTTTTCTTCTTCTTTTTTGTTGCTTTCGCTTTTTTATTTTCTTCCGTTTTGTTGGTGTTTTCTGCTGCTGTTGTTATTGTTGCTTTTATAAATCATGCCTACAAGTATGCAACGCAATTTTTTTCAATTACAATTCGCTGGCAATTTACTTTTCTAGGGCAGCCTGTAAATGGGGCGTGGCTGTGAGGGGGAGGTGGATGCTATGATGCTGCAAACGCTGCCTACGCTGCGAAATTCCTTTTTGTTTCCCTTTTCTGCAATTGCAATCGACAATTTATGTGGTTTTCGGTTTGTGACAGTGCTTTGGGGGGAGGGGAGGCAAGCGCAGCTCCTTCATTTTGTATGAGGTGCAACTGCTCATTTCAATGACACTCGATGCGCATCGCATCCAATTGAATAACATGAAAAAGATTGAATCGAGCCAAGCAAAATTATGAAATGAGTTGAGATTTGCAACAACAATTGACATGGGTTTCCGTTTTTCTTCTTCTTTTTGTTGCTTTCGCATTTGTTTTCTTCCGTTTTGTTGGTGTTTTCTGCTGCTGTTGTTATTGTTGCTTTTATTAAATCATGCCTACAAGTATGCAACGCAATTTTTTCCCATGCGAAAAGTGCTAACAAAATAACTGCGAGTAATAAGCTGAAAAAGTAAATAAACTCAACTTCAGATTTGTTATTCACATAATGCGTAATAATTATGCAGTTCTTCTTCTTGCTTTAATCACTTAACTATTTTCTTAACTGATTCTCTGTGAGGTGCAACTGCTCATTTAAATGACACTCGATGCGCATCGCTTTTATTAAATCATACCTACAAGTATGCAACACAATGTTGTTCAATTTGAAAAGTGCTAACAAAATAACTGCGAGTAATAAGCTGAAAAAGTAAATAAACTCAACTTCAGATTTGTTATTCACATAATGCGTAATAATTATGCAGTTCTTCTTCTTGCTTTAATCACTTAACTATTTTCTTCTCTGATTCTCTGTGAGGTGCAACTGCTCATTTAAATGACACTCGATGCGCATCGCTTTTATTAAATCATGCCTACAAGTATGCAACACAATGTTGTTCAATTTGAAAAGTGCTAACAAAATAACTGCGAGTAATAAGCTGAAAAGTAAATAAACTCAACTTCAGATTTGTTATTCACATAATGCGTAATAATTATGCAGTTCTTCTTCTTGCTTTAATCACTTAACTATTTTCTTCTCTGATTCTCTGTGAGGTGCAACTGCTCATTTAAATGACACTCGATGCGCATCGCTTTTATTAAATCATGCCTACAAGTATGCAACACAATGTTGTTCAATTTGAAAAGTGCTAACAAAATAACTGCGAGTAATAAGCTGAAAAAGTAAATAAACTCAATTTCAGATTTGTTATTCACATAATGCGTCATAATTATGCAGTTCTTCGTCTTGCTTTAATCACTTAACTATTTTCTTAACTGATTCTCTGTGATTCAGCAACGAATTCCAGCTGGCAAGTAAGATATGTTCAAGTCTCTAGACAAATGATGGCACACTTTCAAGTTGAGATAAATATTTCAGATATATGTATACATATATATGTTCTGAGTGGGTGGGAGGCGGGTGTGAGGGGTGTGTTCCCCTGTGTAAGATTGCAAAAATGACACATTAAATAATTTTGGAGCGCAACCCCGTCAGAAAGAACAAAAACAAAATCTGCTTTAATTTAATTAAAATGTCATTATTATGCTGCATCTCTCTCTCTCTCTCGCTCTCTCTCTCGCTCTCTCTCTCTCACTCGCGACACTTTGGCAGTTCGCAGTTGACAGTTAGTCAGTTCATAGTTTTGCAGTTAAATGCCAAGTCAGAGCCCCTCCCCTCGCGCACTCCACCGCAAAAACAGTTGAAATAAAAATTAAAAAAATGTCGCCTATGTGTGTGTGTGTGTGTGGCATGTGTGTGTGTGGCAGGTGTGTCATTTATTGTTGACATTCTGGCTGACTACAATGAAATATTTGCAGCTTTAGCCGACTTACACGTCGCTGCTGTTTGTTGCACTTGCTGCCACTTGTTGTTGGCAGCTTTGCTGCATCCATCCCATGTTGCGAGAGCTCACCTTGCACCCAAGTGCTTACCACCTGTCATAAACCGCACACATCTTAGATATTCAGAGCATATATGTATGTAAATACCTTTTAACACATTTTCGATGTGTTCTCGGCACAAATTCATCAAAAACAATAAAGTTGCTGTTGTTGTTGTTGTTTGTTGTTTGTTGTTGTTGTTGTTTGTTGTTTGTTGTTGTTGCCAGCTAAAATAAGACGACGACAAATACTTGATGGCTGCTGCGACCTTCACCTGGCTAACCGTCCAAGTGTTGCGCCCAAGGAAACACTTGACTTGCCCCCAGAATTGGCCAAAACAGACTCAGACAGATGAGGCAGAGCAAACAAGATGAGAAAACATTGAGTGCAAAGCAAAGGGGAGTAAAGCAACACATAAAGAGCAATAAAAGTCTATTTATTTATTTATGATGATTGAGCACAAATATATAAATATTTTCGAAGTTTGAAGTAAGTTTCAAACATAATCACAAAATGATTTCTTTTGAAAATCGGAACAGTGGCTAAGTGAGACAATGCCTGAACAAGAATCCTGAAAAACACTCAACGAAAATCATTTTTCAATTATGAAACAATTTGTACAATATTCCGATATATCTTCCAGTCAGGAGAAAACTGCTTTGAAGCAGCTCAAAAGTTTGAATATTTATTATTTGACTTGTTTCAAGTTCTGTCTAAGCTCTCATTCAGATCAACTGTCACAAAATTCGAAATTGAATAATTAGTTTTCCGCTTTGACTATTTGAACTCGAAATACGCAATGACAGGGGAGACACAGGAGGGCAAAGAGAACTGGCTGCTGACCTCGACACCGGTTGCAGCTGGGATCCAGCCCGGATCAACAGAATCAGGACTCCAGCATCTGAATGTGGGGTAAGCAGCAGTAATTGTGAATCCGTTTAGCTAATGGCCTCGGCAAGTTGCACTCAGTTGCTCTGGGTCTGGGTCTGGGTTACATCCGAACGCATTTGCCACACTGCGACTACGTCTCGAGCGGAGCAGCGATTTGAAGGGCGGCCAAGTGGACGCCAGTTGCCCAGCGCCAGTCACCCACCAGCAAACACGGCAAGCTGTCGCCCAACCACGATGCATCAGCAGTTGGCTGGACACGCTGGTGACAAACAGTCTGCAGCAGCATCGTTTGACCTTTGACCAGTGGCTGCTGTCCAAAAAGTGAGCCCAACTTTGGATACCATCAAATATATATTCCTCATGAAGTATGTAAAAAGCAACTTTGATCCCATCAAGTGTATATATGTACATATATATATCATCATCAGTAGCCGATTTGATATAGCCCATGTCTGTCTGCTTGTCCGCTGAAATTTATAATTAATTTATTATTTAATTTATAATTAAATTTGGATTATTTGCACACGCAGGAAAGAGGAGCTGTTGCGTCGTTGTCGATTGCGGCACGAGTTGCAAGAACAGAATCAGGTGAGGCAGCTGCGCAAACAGATGTCGGATCAGTGCTATGCGGATTGGCTGCACCAGAAGCGCCGCAGACGACTGTCGGCTTCGACGGCGACGTCGACGGCGGCGTCGGTGTCGCAACGCGCACTGGTCGCAACGACGTCGGAGCAGAGGCGCCGCTGCTTGCGGCAGTGGGAGCAGCGCAAGCAGCACGAGTCGCAGCAGAGACGCGAACAGAAGCTGCGCGCAAGGGAGGAGCAGCGAATGGACGAGCGGGTGCGTGAGCAGCTCTCCCAGCTAGCCTGGCAGCGTTGGCTCGGCCAGCTGGCGGTCAAGTCGCTCCGGCCTCGATCCGAATCGGGGCAACCGGGCAGGACCAGGTCGTCAGCTGGAGGAGCAGCTGGGCCGCCAATGACCCAGCAACAGCGCCGCAAGCTGCAGCAGCACCTGACAGCCAACACCTTCCGCATGCCACAGCGTGCGCTGCAAGCGCCACAAAGCTTCTATTAATCGCAAAGCTTTTCTTTTCTGCTTCTAAAAGGAAAAAAAAAACAATGTTTAAGAAATAATATACAAATTTGAGAGCTTTTGCTTAAAGCTCAGCGAGGAGCTTTGCGCGTTTTGCAAAGCTGCTGTTGAAGTTCATTCAACTTACTTTACTTTTGGGGCTGTGACTATTGGCTGCCGGGCTGTGCAGCAGCTGGTGGATAATATCGAAGCAAGCTGGACTCAAACAATGTTGGCGAACAGGTGCGAGTTCAGCTCAAACACAACCATAGATAAGGTGAGGAGCTTTGTGAAGCTGTTGCCTGCTTTTGTAACCAAAATCAGCTTCCAGTTGTTGCTTGTTGCATGTTGCTTGTTGGTTAATTCAATTAGGGACACAAAAGCTGAGGCAACTTGATGTTAGCCGCTGACATTGTCGGCAGGCTGGCAAGCCCCAGTCGCAGTTCTAGGCCAGACCATGAGGTGGTGGCTTAAGGATGATCCACAAGACCGGTTCCACCTGTCCACCTGTCCACTTGCCCACTTGCCCAGTTGCCCACTTATCCTTTTAATCCATTTTCATTGTATCGCTCAGTTAGATTTGTTGGTCTGGCAAAACAGGACACACAACTTGCCTAAACTGCTTGCCCTAAACACACTACCTGTGTCGAATCGATGCCTCAATACCCCAGAGAGAGAGAGAGAGAGAGAGAGATAGAGGGAGAGGGCGAACGATTGCAGCAGCTGCTGCTGCTGCTGCTGCTGCTGCTGATTTGAGTGCCGGATAAAAGGGAACCCACATTTTAGCCAAAAATTGCAATGTTTCCCTCGACACTCTCCCCTTTTTTTCTTTTGTTTTGTTTTGTTTTTGTTTTCGGTATTTTGGCCAACGAATTTGCTTGTGTTTGCCAGCCCAATGAGCTGCTTGAAGCAGCTTCAGCACCAGCTATGACTTCAGCTGCAGCTTGCAGCTCCTTGCTGCCTGCTTCATTTGTTGAGCTGAGTGCAACAATGCTCGTTCATCTCCAGGGACCAAACAATGGCCACAGATCGATGGGGAAATTGATGTTGTGATCATATTGACCAAGCCCCAAACTAAGACCAACACAATGTACACGAACCTTTTGAGCTTGGCCAACTGGCTGACTCACTCAAAACTCATCTGAATGCACTCAAATAAGATGCATTCGCCGTCGCCAGTCCATCAGGTCTGTTGGCTTTTCGAATTGGGCGGAAGGAACAGAAGTGAAGGCTAGAATTATTAATAGTTGTGGCCCATTTACTATCCATTTCTTGGCCCAGTTAATAAAGTGTTGAGTCTTGTTTAAGAATAAGTTGCATTTAATCTGTGGTATTTCATATTGATTCTTTGGAGATGCGATTAAAACTTTTCACCCTGCGGCTTGATGGTGATGTTCTGAACCTGTCATAATTAAGAAGAGGCGTTTGTAAGTATTGAATGCCAGGCATTGTCCATTAAATGGTCTCACTTGCACATTGGATGGCGTGCCGATGGTCCAGAGTACGGCATCTGCGACATCCTTGCAGCTCAGCATCGGCATCTGCTGCTTGATGATGCCTTGCAGCTGCTCGGGCAGGATGTCCGTGTCGACAACGCCCGGACTGATGGTCTGCAATAGCGAAAAATTTGACACGTGACAAGAGCAGCGGGGCAGGTGAAGGTGGAGGTGGCGGAGGAGGAGCAACAGGCAGGGTGAAGGCGAATCATTGACCTCTTTTCAGAGCACCTCACAGATTTCTTGTGATTTCTCTTCCCCTGTCTGCTTTCAGTCCGCCACTTTGAAACTAGAATAATATTGAAGCATATTTTTGCTGCAGACAAGACAAGGAATCGGTTCACTATATCAGATAGCTGTTATGGGAACGATTGTTATGTGAGTTGTACGAAGACAATCGTACAGTTGCAACAGTTGCAGGGTATGTAATCTGCGACTTGCCCCACTTGGCAAGCTGGCATTTTGTGTATTTGATGTAGTTAAATTCGAGGACTCACCGAGACCCGTACACGGGTTTTGTGGCGCTGAAATTCCTGTCGATAGGTCTCCTGCATGGCGCGCAACGCAAACTTGCTCGCCGGATAGATGTTGAGCGATGGCAACAGCGGCCCCAAATTGGGCACCTGCTGCCCAGCGACGCTATTCACGATGATCACGTGACCCTCCTCCGTCTCCCGCCGGCGCATCGATTGGAAGGCCTCACGTATGCAGTAGACACTGCCCATGATATTTGTGTCGATGGTGTCGCGTATACCCTGTGTATTCGAGGCGCCGCTCAGCTCTGTGCTGGCTGCCATGATGCCCGCATTGCTGACCAGCACATGGGCGCCGCCCAATTGCCGCTGCGTCCACTCAAATGCCTCGAGCACCTGCGATTCGGACGTTATGTCGCAGCGCAATGCATGCAACCGATTCTGTTCCGCGTGCGGCAATTGCAAACGCATCTGCTCGATGCGTTGGTGGCGCCGTGCCAAGCCGACAACCACCAGACCGGCACCGACCAGGGCCCGGGCACAGGCAGCACCAATGCCAGCGCTGGCGCCGCTAACCACGGCAACTTTGTTGTGCCAACGTTCCATTGCTGTTGATGTTGCCGTTGATGTTGCTGTTGATGTTGCCGTTGATGTTGCTGTTGATGATGACCAAACAACGTTCCGACGACTAATGCAAAGATAAAGCCAAAGGCAAAGGCAACCAACCAACTAGCTGGCCACTCGCTCGGAAGCCCCAGCAATGACTAAGCCGTATCGATTCATGAAACCAAACCAAACCAAACTAAACCAAACCAAAGCAATTCACTCCCCAAATCCAAATCCAAGCCCCCCCACTCCCTCCCTTGGGGTAATTGTCTATTGCGACATGCTTTCAATTAGTCTGCAGTAATGGCAGGCATCCTTAGAGCCCTGTTTTATAATTATAACAAGCAAGAATGCTCGACGGAGATATACCCTGCTGCGCCCAGCTGTTGAATATATTCTCGTTTCATTGGCAAATTCCAAATCTTCTCAAAAAGTTTTGCCACCAAAATGTGGGCAGCTCTGCAAGAAGAAGAATAAGAGAGGAGTACAAAAATCGAATGCAGATTTTTAATCCCGAACTGATCCTAACTCTTCTTCTTCTTCTTTTTGTTGGTGATCACAGAATTGATATGGATCGACAACGATATGTTAATGTTAATGTTAAATACACAATTGCATGTTAGCTTACAGCTGTTAATTTACAGTCTTAGTCTGCTTGCTGCAATACACAGTTACATGTTAGCTTACAGCTGTTAAGTTACAGTCTTGCTGTTAAGTAACAGTCTGCAATGCACATACGTACAGACAATCGCAAGTAACGTGGCTCTGCAGAACACAACTGCAATCGAGCTGTTGCCAATAAATCAAATATTTGCATTTATCCCAGATATTGCCAGAGAAAACCCAGCCGCTATAAACAGTGATTGGAAAGGTTCGCTTACTTCAATTAACATTAATATATAGATTTATCGTGTTTGTTGATTGTTCATTTTGCAGCTCTGCTATTTGCTGCCACTTATTTTTTATTTTTTATTATTATTTCAATTTAACAGTCTTTGCGTATAAGAAAATATGTAAATGTCTATATGCAGCCTGATGGAAAGTTGGTTGTGCTGAAATCGTATTCAATTTAACGCCAGTGTTTTGCTTGCTGATTCTTTGATTCCTTGAAGTTGCATACCTTAATGTTGCTGGCGCCTCCGTTAATCCTACGGCCCGACTGAGGCTGCGTCTCGACACATTCAGGGAGACTCGACTTGGCCTTTCCTTCCACATTCACTTTCACTTTTACTTCTACTCCATTGTTGATCGCACTTTGTGGTTCTTTCTTCAGCTCCGTTTTGGATGCATCCTGCTGCATACAGTCCTTGCCAACCTTCAGCTGATCCTTGTCCGATTTGACAGCTTGGCGCACTAGCTGAGTATTGTTCTTCTTCCCAATAATGGCACTACGAATTGACTCCTTCTTCTGCTCCTTCCCCATACTCGGCAGCTGCTCCTGTTTAGCTCCTAATATTTTGATTGGAGAACTGCGCACCTGTTTCAGGCAATCATTGTGCCCAATTTTGTTGGCCACTTGGATGGGCCGACGCGGCTGCGACAGTCGAAGCAGGCGCTCGTAGTCTGGGATCGAACGCGGCGTCTTCTCCATCGATTCCAGGGGAATGGGTTCCGCCAGCGACGTGGACACCAGCGACTGCCACTCTTTGGGATTGGTGTAGTGGGGCGCATTCGTGGCGCGCAGCGAGTCCAAGCCACGACCCATGGCCACTGGCTTGGGCCGGTTGCGTGCCGCTTCCTTCCACTGCTGATAGGCCCCGCTGCTGAGCTCGAGACGAGTCGCCTCGATGAGCTCCTGTCGCGTCTGGCGTTCCTCACGTTCCAAGCGCTTCGCTTTCAGCTCGCTCAGCTTCTCACGCTCCCAGACGAGCAGACGTCCATGTGCCTCTGCTGTGGATATCGATTGGCGCGAGGTGTGCCCGTCGATCGATTCCGACGTGTAGCTCATCTCGGATTTGGAGCGACGCAATTTGGCTTTGGTCTGATACCAAATCCGGTATTTCTTATCGGCCATTTTGGCGCGTTCCAATGCAACCTGATCGTCCAGTTGGGCGATCAAGCGGCGATCAAACGCCTCCTGCTGCTGTGCCTCACTGGTGGAGTAGGTGTGTAGAGGGATTTAATAGCGAGTAATTAAGGAGTAAGTGCCCGCAAGGAGACAGCATAGTAAGAGTGAAGAACGTACGCGGGAGGGAACTAAGTTGAGTAAATAACCAGTATGAAGGAAGTACAAAGAAATAGGTACAAAATAGACTAAATTAGGCGTAGATGGGACTCAACCCGTAGTTGATTGGAATAAAGTAAGGCAAGGGCTGTGAGTATGTCGAAACTAGGCAGAAATCTTATAATCAGATAGAGACAAGCTAGCAATTGAGCCAGAAGTAAGCATGATATGGAAGGTATTGTGTAAGCACAAAGTATGTAAGTCAGTAGTTATTGATGACGAAGTCCTTACTTTTTGGCTGCCAGCCAGGTGTAAAAAGGCGAGTCTTTCGAAGCGTCGACGCTTTTACTTCTTTCTAGCTTCTCCGACTGTGCGTTCTCCGACTGTGCGTTCTCCGGCTGAGGCTTCTCCGGCTTCTTCGGGTGCACCTGCAAAAGTTGCCGCTTCTTACGACGCTGGTCCACTTGCTCCATATGCTGTGCCTGGAACGCTCGCATGTCCGGCCAACGATCGTCGTAGGCAAGGTTGTGAAATCGATTCAGATGATCAAAGCGACCCGGACTGCAGAACCGATTCAATAAGAGAGAGCGAGAGACACACGCACACTGAAAGAGTGAATACTTACCGCCAGTAATCTGGGGCTGTCGATGTGTGCTTCGGATAAAGCATTACGCGCATTGTCTGCTTGCCATTCTTATCGATCCTGGCCATAAACGCCATGATAAAGAGAAAAGTCTGAAAAGTCTGAATAATCTGAAAAGTTTATAATTGTCACGTGATTTGTTTTTCACTTGTATTCTGCTTAAGCTGTTGAGTTTGAATGAACTGTACGGAAACGATGTATTGCAGAGAGCTCTAGGATTGCAATGAGAAACTAAACTAAATACAAACAAAAACAAACTGAAGCATCAAACCTACTCTGATAAGTGAGACTTTAACGAATGTATAAATAAATATTTGTAGAGCTTTTCTCTTCTTGTTTTTCCATTAAACTTTCTCTAATTTTCCGTTGGTCTTGAACACTGTCAGTCTTCAATATTTGATGTATGTTGCCAGGTTCCTCTAATTAGCACAGGCTTAATGGAAAAAAAGCAGCTTGGCATTTTGCGACAAGTTGCCAGTTGCAGTTGCAGGAGTTCCACTTAATTGAACCACTTCCCCCCCCCCACCCCCCCCCCCCACCAGCCTTCCACTGCTCAATAGTTTAGTTGGTTAGCATTTAATGTAGCAGCTACCTCATAAAACTCTAAGTGAAGCATGCAGCGACATCGCCAATTTCCGGCTGCACTTGTCGGCAAAAGGTGCTCATAAACAAATTAATATTCCTGACACAGAAACTTTTCCTTTTCTGACAAAGTTTAGATTGGATTAACCAAAGAAATTTAAATTCAAGAAAAAATGTAAAATATTATAGCTGGACACAAAGCACAAATAGTCGAAATTATATTGCGTATACGTCGTGTTGCCTTAAATATTTAATCAAACAAAACACAAATCGAATAATATATATATATCTATATACATAAATGCTCAGCTCTAATTATAATTATAGTAAGTGCTTCAAAAATGTTTTGGCATCTCAATAATACCCTTTCTTTGGGTATATGAAGGCAAATGCGAAAGCGGCAACTCATTAAAATATATTTGCACTGAGTTCCTTTGTGAAGAATGTGACAGACAAGCATTTAGCCAGACACACTGTTTCCCTTTCTCCATCTCCAACTCTCTCGCTCTCTTTCCCTCTCTCTCTGTCTCTCATTCTCTCTGCTGTGCTTCATAAAATTGCGACAGCAAAGTCAACGTCAAGTTTTATCTATGCAGTAAAACTAAAGCTTCTCTTGTACTCCCTTTGACTCGCACCCAAATTCTTGTTGTGACTGCGTCTAGGGTCCTTTAGCTCGGTGTGTGTGTGTATGTGTGTGTGTGTGTGTGCCGGTCAGGTCCTTAACTTTTAATTATGCCACCCAGCGTAGCGTGTCAGCGGCAAACCAGTTGACCAGCTGGACAGGTGCCACGATTAAGTCGAGCAACTTCCTCCCCCAACCACCCCACGTTGTGCCCCAGTGTGTTGGGTGTAATTATGTAGCGCGGCACTCGAGTTGCCAGCGTGCGAAACAAATAATAGCAGCTTGCAAATGAGCCACAATCAAAAGCACACTATTTTCCCATTGCTATTGCATACTTTTGAGCGCAATTTGTGATTTCTTTTTCCCTGCTTTAGCTCTGGCCTCGACCAGAACTCGTCTGTTAACCAAATAAGTTCGTTTTTCCCAACATCAAATTTACAAGTCCAACAAATTTGCATTATCTACATATACATACAGAGTATATTTACACTTAGTAGCCATGTATATACATAGTTATAGCCGCGGGTATTATAATGTTCATGTCGTACATTTAGTTGAGCACTTCTTCAAGTTCTCGCCAATTTGCGATGGTTCTTCTGCTACTGCTTCTGCTTCTGCTTCGTCTATTTTTTTTTTCATCATATTTTTAAGCTACATTCTTGTTGTTGTTGTTATGCATTTTACGTTCTCCTTGCACTAAAAGTTGCTCATTTTCATTTTGTACCTCAAGTTTTGATACCCTCGTGAAAATGATGAACAACGAAAATGGGTATTATCAAACAGTCACAAGCATCGACTGATATCATATATTTTTCACTTCATCGATAACATACACTGCACGAAAATAATCGAAATAACATTACATTTTGCTGAGATATCTGAGAATATTTGTTCTTATCTTACATGGAAAACCGATCAACTTTATTTCCACTTTTTACACTCCTTTTTAAGCTGCTTTGTATGCTTTATACTCATGCTTACTTTTCTTTTTATGCAATGCTAGAGTATTTGCTAGTTGAGTTATGGAGTGTTTTTGAAAAACACTTTTATTTGTGTTGTGTTTATTGTTGTTGCCGCATCCCAAATGATTTTCTGTGGAAGCCCAAAAAACTCGACTGTCATTTAAGCATTGAAGTGCATTTTACTAGAACCGAGGTGGGTGCAACATGGGGTGCTGTGTTGTAGCAAATGTTGCAACTGTGTCCCAACTGTGCACGGGGCTAATAACATAAATTGTTGTTGTTGTTGTTGTTGTTGCTGTTGCTGTTCTCGTTGCTGTTGTTATTTTTGTGGTGTTGTTGTGTTTTCTTCTTGGCTGGTTTCCCTGGCAGCTACTTTTGCCAGTTGTAAATAATTCGAAATGCTCCAGCAACATTTTTAGTCGACGTCAACTTTCCAATGGCATCTGTGTGGCATGATGTATTTCAAACATTTCAGATATAGCACACACCCACACCCACCCACACCCACCCACACACACACACACACACACACACACAGTTGCCAAAAGTGGCAATTACAAAATTTATAAATTGCATATGCTCGTTGCTTCCACAGTAAATTGAAAACTGACCACTTGAAAACCTGACCTAAATTAAACATGCTACACACACTCACACACACACCACAGCAACAACAACAACAACAACAAAAACCAAAACAAAAACGCGCTCGTCCTGCAAAAGTGGAAAATTTGATTGGATGCTACTTTCTCAGTCTCCGATCGACAGCGTCGTCAACTTCATTGTTCCAATATTTGATTGATTGACCGTCGTTGATTGATACTCAAACTTGTCTGTCTCAGTGTGTGTGTGTGTGTGTGTGTGCATGTGTGTGTGTTTGTGTTTGCTTGTGTGTGTGCCTGTCATTACGTTTGTGTGCCGAGTCATCAATGCGGGCCGCTTCGAAAACCGACAACCGCACAGTGGAACTTTAAGCCTTTTTTTTGTACACATTATTATTATTATCATTATTATGCAAAAATGTAAAAAAGAATTATTAAAATAAATAAATTTATACACATAAATAAAATAAATATAAATAAATACAAATTTGACATCTGCCTTTAGCATTAATTACAATTGTTGAAAATACATAAAATACTTGAATTTATTCCTTTAAATTCTGCACATGCCTTTTAGCTGTCTTTGTATATCTAATTATATTTAAATATATATAATTATAATTACATTATATATAATTATTTATAATTATAAATAATTACATTTCTTATTTCATATTTTGCGTATAATTTATTTATTTTATGCGCATTTTTATATATTATTGTGACGGTTTTTAAAGTGGGAAAATTTAATTAAATGCGTTTATATTAACTTTGTTGACGTGCTCTCTCTCTCTCTCTCTCTCTCTCTCTGTCTCTCTCTCTCTCTCTATCTCTCAATCTCATTAAAGTTAAATGTGATTTACTACTTGATCTCAGCCCTTTGCGCACTTGAAAGCACACAGCGAACATTGTGGCAAAAGCAACATGATGCCGTAATTGTTGTTGTCATTGTTGTCGTTGTTGTTGTTGTCACTGTTGTCGTTGTTGTTGTTGTCATTGTTGTTGTTGTTGTTGTTGTTGGTGAACGCGGGTGGTTAAAAGTATGTCATTTATAAGCGACTTCTTGTGGTTTGATTGCTGTCGCGTGCGCACACACACACACACCATACACACACACACACACACACACACACACACACACACACACACACACATAGAAACACAGGCAAAGAGTGAGCAATATAGTAAGCTATTGGGATAACGATTTTGAAAGCGAATTGATGTCCCTTTGCCGTCATTCATATACGTCGTTTGCCACGCTCGCCGGTAGATAAAGTTGCATCAGCACCAATACACTCACTCACACACACACACACACACATATTGCATGACTTTGTGTGTGGCTTCGCTTTTTTTGTGTCCAGTCCAGTCGACGGAAGTTACACTCAAGCGAAAACTAATTTCATTTCATCAGAATTTGACTGGAACTTTTCCCATTTACTTTACGCTGCTACGTGATATCGCTTAGTGTCACTCCACTCCACTCCCCTCCTCCCCCCACCCCCTTCCCCAGCACCTTTGCAACTTCCATGTGGCAGCATCAACAGCAACAGCATAAGAGTATTGGTTTGACTTGTGACGCGTAACCGTCGCTCCAACGCAGTAAAAGGTTAACTAAATAAATGCGTTCGCCTCTCTGTCTATCTGTCTGTCTGTCTATCTGTCTGTGTGTCTGTCTGTCCGTTTGGTGGCCTTGGGACGTGGCTGGCGGTTTTCTGGTCTGCTGCTCTCTGTCTATATAGACATCACGCCTGCAGCACAACTTATGACCCAGCATTATTTGCCGATGCTGCTGCAGCAAACGCAAGGAG
This sequence comes from Drosophila nr. perissopoda 5 BK-2023a, assembly GCA_035044105.1. Classification (NCBI taxonomy): domain Eukaryota; kingdom Metazoa; phylum Arthropoda; class Insecta; order Diptera; family Drosophilidae; genus Drosophila; species Drosophila nr. perissopoda 5 BK-2023a. The sequence continues at coordinate 845,050 of JAWNMK010000207.1, read as the reverse complement.
CGCCAAAAAGTGCGCTACGAAAATTGTTGGTTGCCACTTTATCAAGGACACCTTTCGTACACTCAACCAAATGACTTACAACTCTTGCCAATGGCTACAATTTATCCACCAAATTATATAAATCAAAATATGGTTGACTGAAAAATGCATATCCATCAATCAGCTTCGAGTTTATAGATTTATTTCGATGATTTTTAGAAAGTGTCCAAATCCATTCTTCAAGTGTTGCACAAATATTATATGTTTATTTGGGTTTATTTGTGGCAAACTCATATTTTGCAAGCAAATACATTCTATAAATATTTTGTTCCAATTTTCGTGAACTTCTTTATTTATTTTTTTGAGTGCAGCACTTAACTCGATTCGAGTGAACTCAGCTCATTGCTGTTGCCGTGGTTATCGTCCTTGTTATTGTTCTTGTTCTTATTGTCGTAGTCACATAACGACTTTTGGTTCATTTATTGCTCAAGTGATTGGCGATAATTCGCCGCGGGACCTGACGACCTGGCCTGAACCAGGTGAGCTGAGCTAAACAGCTTAACCTGGTCGCTAGCGTGCCAGAACCTGGTTAGCCTGGTTAGCTGCCCAAATAGCTCGCCCGCATTTCCCTTAAGCGTTTTGTGATTGCTTCCCACTTTTGGGGTCACTAATGAATACTGAGACAAAGAGAGACAAAGAGAGAGAGGGAAGAAGAGAGAGAGGGAGGGGGAGAGAGAGATAAAGGGAGAGAGAGAGAGAGAGATAAACAACAAAGACAGATGATTGCAGCGCAAAGCACCACTAAGGTTCCAAGTCAGCTAATTAACCGCCGATTGTTGCCCTTTACATTGTTTTAAAATTCAAATGCCTGATTTAAGTGGATTTGTATTAATTTAACATTTGTTAACACTCCTGCTTCAATAACATTAATTCAAGTGACTACAAAAAGCAGCAATTTTGATCAACAAATTTGTATATGCTATAAATTGATAGCATATTTATACTATATATAGCATATGGAGTATAAGCATATATATATATATATATACATATATATATATATATCTATGTATATATGTATATATATATATATATAAAGCTATCTCGTTTACAAGTCTATAAAGTATCTGATCAATCTATCATTAATTCATTATGATTGGTCAAATGCGTTTAGTTAGGTATATGTGTGATGGAAGCACACACACCCACACCCACACATTCACACAGGCTCACACACACACATCAGGCCTTTAACCGTTACGTAACTGGCAATCACAATTTTTAATACAAACGAGACTTGTTTCCTTTGTTGCGTTTACGCTGCAGTCCTCTGGTAAGCCACACAACACACACACACACACACACACGTATGCACATACACATACGTGGCATGCTGCTTTCATATTCAATTTTCAGTTTTATGCATGATTTATGCAACATTGTCCGGCAGACCGACTCGCCACCAACCCCCCATTAGCTGCTCCACGAACCTTTTACATGAAAGCGAAACGCAGCAACGTATCCAATGCCAAAGCGACTAGCTGCGGCTTCTGCTGGCGCTGCTGCTGCTGTTGCTGTTGCCCATTCCAATGGGTCTCTTTCAGTGACACGCCCACAGGCGTGTGCTGTTTAGCATTCTATTTATGTCGGAGCATCGCCTGGCCAGCACCGAAAAAAGAAGAGTTTTTCGTTCTCCTTTCCTAATCTCAGTGTTCCCCGCCCAATGCCCATTCAAGTCACACACACACACATACATACACACACACACACACACACACACATGCACCACAAACACAGATTCATATATTTTTCGGGTGGTGCCTGCTTATCAGTGCACACACTTTATACACCACGGCCACAAAAGATGGCGTTTGCGGTATTGGCAACAGCAGCACTTGGCATTCATGTGAGCGCGCACACACACACACACACACACACATATATATATACATATTTATATATATATATATATATATATATATTTATATACATATAGGCACGCATACAACTGCATTGCCAAATCTAACACATAAACTCTGCATGACTTGCATAGACAGAATACACTCAAAAAACAGATAGCCGAAGTAAGCAAAGAATAAATAAATTCCGAATTTCATAAAAACAAAAAATCGTTTAGGAAATGTTAGCTGCTGTGTTCGATATTTAGTTTTATAGTGATATTCTTGACTTATTATCTTATTCACTACAATTTGGAACCTTCTTAAGAATCGATATTTTACTGACTTGCAAAGGCAAGAAATGAACTTATTTTCAAACAAATCATAAAATCATTTTTCAAACTCGAGTTTTGTTCATTTCTCTTTACCGTTGTACTTTGAATTATTTCCCCAATTACTTTTGGGCATGATTGAATTTTTCCTGGTTTTTCCTGAATTCATGCAACAAATGTTGAACCATTTTGCATTTATCCCCTAGAAATCTTATAAATATTTCTTAATTAATTTCAGATTGTATTTTTAATATAATTAAAGTCAATTTGTTACTTTTTGTATATTTGTTTGCGCTCAGTGTAGCTCTGTTTGGCCACTGGCCATTGGCCAATTGCTGTATTCACGTGAGTTATGTACCTACACTGAAACTACTCACCTGCCTCTCCCCTCTCTTACTCTCTTACTTACTCTCTGTCTGCCTCTCCCACTGCCACTCCCACTCCCACTCTCTCTGTCTGTAATCTGTGATTTGTACTTTGTGCTTTGCATCTGCTTGCCCAGCTCCAAGTCAAAGTCGCAGCCCAAACCCAAACCCAGTCCGTGTCCCCAACCCAGTCCGTGTCCCCAACGCAACCCAATCTTATTGCTTTGATTTCGATTTAGTCGCTGGTTAAAAAGGATCTCCGAATTCCGCTGTCCGATTTGGCCACACATCTGACCAATGTGTATTAAAATGCTGCCACTCTAATCGGATTTGGTGTGATGGAATTAGGCAGCATTATGAAGCGAAGTCAAAACAGGATAAAAGATTTGACTACGCTGCGACCACATCAATGCCAGAGCAAATATTTCACACATCCTTCACTCGACATATTTTTATTCGCAAATTGGAAAGCTGAAGCAACTTGAAAAATGCCCACAAGATTCCCACTTCTATTTCTGCAAATTACATAAACAAATTATTGGAAAATATTTTGGTAATATTTGAAGAGCACTTGAAGAGAGTAATTGCATCAAAATCTAGACTAGTCTTTGGCCTAATTGCATTTTTGATGCAACTCTCGGCAACACCACTCAAAAGTGCAACACACAGATAACTTTGTGTGGAACCCTTTTTTAGTTTGAATATTTCGATGGCAGATTCAATTCAATAAATCCATTCAAATGCATCCAAATCATCAGCTCTATTTGAGAGTTTCTTTGTGCACCTTCTCCACTCTCACATGCATCATTTGTGTTTGTGGATGCGCGTTGGCGCTTTCATAAATCTGCTGGATACGTTTCGTGTCGACTCTAATCCGGGACAATGGGACATCGGACATCGGACATCGGAGAACGGACATCGGATATCGGATATCGGACGCTGGACAGTCGATGCCACTGACGTTCCAGGCGGCCTTCAACTGTTTGGGCTGTTTGTTTGGATGCAATGTTCAACACAAACTCAACTGCATTTCTCTTATTTACCCTAATACACTTGTGCTCTGCTCAAAATCTCCACAAAGCCCAACCCCTTCAATAAAAAAAGAGGATTATATATGGAAAGTAAAAGAAGTGAAAAAAAATCCCAACTGCCACAAAATAGAAAATAAAAATCTATTCTTTTTGCGGCATGCGCGCTTGAATGCATATGCATGCATATTTCTACAACGAGTTGTTGTGGTTGTTGTTGCTCAAACTGTGTGCGATTGTTTGCCACCTGGCACAAACACCCACACCCACACACACAACCACACACACACTCAGAGCAGCTGCTTGAAATCGTTAGTGGCTTCAATACACCCTTGTCTGAAGAGAGTATTATAATTTTATTACGCCACGTGCAACACATTCAAACACACATTTATGAGCTTTTGATGTATACACACACACACATACACATATATATATATATGGATAGAAGTATATATTCGTAATCATATACGTATAAAACTCATAGAAACAATCTTTAAGGAATTCGATTTTACTCTACGAATATGCAAGGATATTTTTAGGATCGACTGGGTTGCAGGTCATGATCAAGAATATATATACTTTATGGCGGACAATCAGTTATGCCTGTCAGGAATATACTCACGTATTTTTCCAAGAGTTTGAGAAGAGAGTATTGGAAAAGTTTAGGTACCAATACGTGACCAAGATTAAAAAAATATCGGAATCTCTAGCGGAATTTTAAAAAATCTTTCGAAAACTCAAACTGATCATAAAATGACTTTTTCTGTATGTAGCTGTAGTTGAAGTTAAAGCCAGCTCAAAGTAAGTTACAAATTTGTATTTTAGGAATAAAAATCTGGCTTATTTTGATTTTATGTCTCAGCAAAGACTCAAGTAAGATTTTCCGAGATTCAGCTATAGGGACTTAAGCAAGCCGTTTCCGGACTTGCTTTTCTTATACTTTTTCATTGATTAACTGAATAAAGTTATGTGGTTGGCTCAGCATTGCTGGAAATATGTTGCATGCCTTTTGGCACAGCTGGGAAATGATAATATCAGAGTGCCAGTAAATACCTGGTGTGTTTGTGGCTTTGAAATCCCTTTAAAGACTTGCCTGGACACCACCACATTGATTCAGCTTCTCAATTTGACTTTGGAATATACACAAAATTTGGCAACAATTCTTCAGTTCATTTTTGCTGCTAGGCAGGGCCCGTTCAATTTGGCTAACTGGATAAACTGCTGATCCTTTCGTGGAACGAGAGAGGCACTCATTGCCGGGTTGGGATGGGTTGGATAGGGCTGGGCGGGAACTGATGACCGTTGCGATTGAAAATCGCTTGGTTTGATTGACTTTAGACCCCCGAAAGTCAAATATGCAAATTGAATTAGTTTTTATACGACTTATCCCGACACGCACACACACACACACACACATACACACACAAGCTGAATTGCGCACATATGTGTTGGAAATTGGCCATTGACCACTAACAAAGTTGTCACCTTTTTCTGTGCATGGCGTTTGCGGCCTTTGCATCAATTTGAATGCCATAAATCACGACCGCACCCGGAGCCACAGTCAGAGCGAGGCTCCAGTTTGGGACCCCGGAGACGGACCCCGCTTCCGGATCCGCACACGCACGCAGACCCGGACGCAGCCATGGCCAAATGTCGAAGATGCGTTTCCGCCGCCAAACCGGAAATGAGTTGTGAAATGAGACGCCAAGAAACAAAGAACGACAGCAAACAAACAGAGAACAGAAACGTAGCAAAGCTAAACAAAAACAACAAAAAAGAACACAAAAGAAACAAAAGAGAGTCGCCGCCACAAATGATTAATTGCTCGGCATTTGTGCGGCTCGTTAGACGGCCAACATCAACAAAACAAAGCGAATCGAAAAGACAATAAATACCAGCTCGGTAAACCGAAACTTGAATACCCTCTCCAACACTCCATACTCCTTGCTAGCCAACTGGCATGAAAACGAAATGCAAATGCCACACACATATTTAGTTGCAATTGTTGGTCAAACTGCGCCAAGCTGGAGGAGTTTCCGAGTCTTGCCCAAATATTGTAATAAGAAAACACATTTATACAAAATGTAAATGTTGCTCAAAGAATGCGTGGCATGGGGCACGATACATTCAGGATACATTTTGTGTTTGGAGAGTGTTAACTGAGAGGGAAAGACTTGTTGTTGGCTTAGACACACACATCAGACGGCGACTGTTGCTGTTGCTGTTGCTGTTGGCCTTGTGGCGGGGTTTTTGGGGGTCAGCAATGGGTTAATGCAGCAAAACAATTTTTCAACATGCTTTCAACTTGGCCTAATTGAATTGCCAAAAACTAAAGCTGTCAGAAATGCGTTGGCCCAAAACAAACGCAGGCCAGCCGCAGAATATACACACAAGCACACACACACACACACTCACACTCACACACACACTCACAGACAAGATTAATGAGCATAAATCATTTCAAACATTTTTCAAATAATTTATGAAAATTTCTGCACTCCCAGCGGACTCGTCGGTGGAGGTCGCCAGCATTTTCAGGACTCATTCATTGTTGGCAGTTTTCGTCCTTGTTTTCAACTTTGTTTAATATCGCTTTATTTAATTTCGTTTTGTGATTTTCGCTTTTCGTTTTTCGCTTTTCGCTTTTCACTTTTCGCTTTTGCCCTTTTCACTTACACTTTCTGCATTTCTTTCCGATTTGTGTGCCCCGCAACCATTAAAATGAGTCTCTATATCTGTAATTAGGTACACCCTTCATTTTGCATATATACTTATGATATATATATATACTTATGATATTATGTACATAATAAAAAAACACAAACAATTGAAGAACAATTTGATTTATTTGTTGCCTTCTTGTGAAAACTATTTACGTATCTGGGATTATTATTGATATTTTGTGATGTTAATTTATCGAACACAATATTTACTCAATGAATGACTTTAATTTGAATAATGAGAATTGGTTTTAACATAATATTAGGGATAAGATGTATATGTTTGAATCCATTGTAGATTATAATATTGAGCTTGTAGCAGAGATATGAACAGCAATTTATATCACAAACTCTGCTCTGTCTGACTTAAGTAGTTGCTGCAACGCGTTGAATATGCTAGAAATGTGTTTAATCAGATGTCAGTTGCGCAGTTCAAGTACTGTAACTACAACTACAACTACAACAACAACAACAACCAAAAGCAACAACGAACATCGAACAACAACAACGACGAAGCAGAGCCGTTGATTCGACTGTTGTTGCACAGAGCTGAACTGACAGTGGCACTACAGGTTATATATAGAGTGTAGATTGGGGTTTTTTGGGAGTGGGGAGCGGTTGCATCTGAAGTTGTTTGTGCTGCAAGTGAAAGCCAACTTAGAGTTGCACATAAATCTCGTAGCAAAAGGAAATCGTGATGCCAAATTTGGGACTCATGTGTACCAAAATTACAGAAATCTTAAGCTCTAATACACAAGCAATTTGTGTTTGTAAATACCCAAAACTATATATATACATAATATATATATATGTATATATATATATACATTCATGGTTGCCTTGCATGTAACTGTATTTTAATATGTATTATCTGTCGGATGTGAATCTATTCATCTTTGGATGCATCTGCATCCATACCTGCTTGCCATCGTATCTGTGGCATCTTTGCACATAGTTCTCTGTGTGGGATGCATCTGTATTGGATTACATTAGTATTGTCACATCTTAATTGACTAAAATACCTGTCTGTGCTGTTCACATCTACTTCAGGTGTGCAATTAATTAACGAAATATAAGTAGCAAGCAGCAACTGAATCTTAACTGTGCAGCAATATATTCCCTGTTAATAGTTATATTTAATGAAGCACAGCATTAATTTTACTTACTCTGATGCACATAACAATCGCATGCGTTAAAGGCTTAATGATTGCATATGACAACAGCTACCAAAGTCCAGCAGAACACGCCAACAGTTTCAACAGTTTTTCATGCTTTAACTGGAAAGCAGAGTGGGTCGGTCAGTAAGTGTTGAATTTAAGAGGCATTTGCATTTGTTTTGGTACGCTTACCTACTATAGAATACCCACTGTGGATTGCTTGTTTCACAGTCAAATTTTAATACCCGTTTGCAAGCGTAGTTTTTTGCATTATGCCTGTTATCCTTGTTGTTGTTGTTGTTGGGTGTGCCAGAGTCAGTCCATGCAATATTTTGTTTCCCCGGCTGTTTTTGTGGCCAAGTGCAAAAATATGAATGCACACCCAGCATTTTTTCGAGATAGTCAGCTGGTGAAGGGAGCATGGAGAAACGAGTGGGAGGCTGGCTGAAATGGGTGGAAATGGGTGGACTACAGATCCTAGGTTTATTTATAAATGCGCATATGCTTTGACGACGAACAGCAACAACAATATTTGGGAGAAGCATAGGAAAAAATAATATGTACATGTGTACATACATATGTGTCTATTTGTATATTTACACATACGTATGTATAATACATACATATATTACATAAAATATTCCATAATTCAGTCTGGTGTATTTTGTATGCATTTCAATGAAATTTACATAAAATAATACCAGAGAGACAGAAAGTGAAAAAAGAGAACAAAATTGTTGAGTTGTTTTTGGGATTATTGTTGGGTTCTGCCTGGGTGATTCATCAACACGACAAGCAAAGGCAAACTGGCTAACTGGATGCAACCAGTTTTCCAGTTAGCCAAATCTATTTGTGTCGAATTCAGTTGTTCTCAGTTGGGCGGGCATTCATGCATGGTGCTAAAAATTGATGCTTCCGGAAGTTTACATATGCCACACAATCGCATATCCCTTTCCGCATTTAGTTACCGAATACTATCTGTCAACATTTGTTGCACATTTTTGCGATTGTGTTGCACAAAAAACAATGGCAACAAAATGCAAATGCAAATGCAACTCATCTCAAATGTGTACTCGGTCCATTTTTGATTTTGATTACACTTTTTAAATGCATTTACCATTAATTTGTGGTAACAATGCAGAAGGATGCTAACTTTGCCAATGGCCACACTTTCAATGCACCCGAATGAATAGATTTGTTGTCTATGCAGCTGGAAAATATCAAAAAATAAATATTACAACTTTAATATACATTTTCATTTATTATGTTGAAAAATAATCAGACTGCAATCGGATTTAGATTATTATATGGTTTTGAATAACAAGCACAACAACAACTCAAAGCTTGTTGTTGAGTCCAACTTTTGGCATTATCTGTTCCGAGTGCGACCCGCAAATGTCGCTGAGGCATTAAATGCTCGAAATATTCGCGGCAGAATAACGCTTAAATGAATGGGGTGAAAAAATAGCACTGATGAAACATTATTTATTTATTCACACATGCAACTGGGTGGACAAACAGAAATTGCACAAAAACTAATCACAGAACAACTACAGCAAAAAACAACAACCAAAAATTAACTTTGCCTTCTGTGTTATCATTTTTTTGGCGTATGCAAAAAAAAGAAACTTGGGCGGCAAATTGCAAAACAAAAATGGGCAAATGCGATGCTTAGCACATTGTCAAAACAGCTGGGTGGGCATGTGTATGTGTGTGTGTGTGTGTTCTTGGTATTTGCATAAAATTTAAATTTCATTTCGTCGATTTGGGCCAAGTCAACGAGGCAACGAGCCAACGAGCCGAGGGTCGCTTTAAGGCAACGATTTGTATGCACGAACGTGCAAGCCCCGAATCCCATTTACAACTCAATGATTTTGCAAATCACACACACACACGCACACACGCACACACACACACGCACACGCACACACACCGAGGGAGAGCCACGTTGCGGATGAGCAATTTGAAGCGCATTTGCAAATGTGGCACGACACGTACTTAAGCAGCAACATTTGCGACAGAGTCGCACACACAGAAGGAGTGTGAGAGCGAGAGAGCGGGAGGGAGAGGGAGAGAGAGAGAGAGAGCCAACATAACGGCTAATTACACGAAAATTTCAATGATTTTGGTGCGCCCTTCTCGGCGATTCTCACAAGCATTCCCTTTGTCAACGCGCAACAGCAGTTGGCCTCGTTGCTTTACGACTGCCAAAAAACACATAGTCCAAAGAAGAAGAAGAATGCCATTTGCAGACCTTAAAGCCAAGCCGAAACAGGTCTATGCCAGGATGTCACCCTGTAAGCAGACCTTTACTACGCATACATACTTTACAGCATTACGACTGGAATACATCCTGCAAGCATCTTAGCTTTAAGCAAGCCAAAAGTAAAAATATTCAAATAATGGTTTTATTCATTTTTCAGAAGAATGTACTTGAAACTTCTGGACTATGAGATACCCAGTGATAAGTTGAAGCTGCTGTACCCTAACAATACTTTTCTTATCTTAATACTACAATGTGAATAAGAGAGTCGGTTGAACTTACAAATCTCCATAAATATATATAAAGTATTGCTTAACTTCTTCCCTTGGGTCACACATAACCCAGTACACCTCTATATATTCCCACAAAATATAATATGGAAATTATCTTACAATAGAGTATGCTTTAGTAACCCTTTCACACACTCATTTGATAGCTGCAGGGTATAATAATGTGAGAAAATCTTTTTGGCTTGACCTCTGGCAGGCAGTGTTAAGCTACGTGTGTGTGTGTATGTGTGTGTGTGTATGTGTGAGTGTGTGTAGGCGTATCTCACGCACAATCAACATGGGCTCGCACTCACTCGAAAACTCATACTAGTAGTAGATCCCAAGACGACACCAGTCCCTTGACAAACCTCGCCCTCCTCCTTTAAATGCTGTCACTCCATCTGTGCTGTTGCTGTCGCTGTTGCTATGGGTATTGGTATTGGTATTGCTATTGCTATCGCTATTGTTATTGTTGTTTTTGTTGTCGTTGTGTTTGGTGTTGTTGTTGTTATCGTTGTTGATTCTTAAAGTTTATCCGATTGTTTAATGAGCTCTGAACGAAATAGAAATCAATGATGCGAATTTTATGTGCCTTTGGCAGACCGAACCGAGTGGACAAACTGGACAAACAGACAGAGAGAAAGAGATAGAGAGAAACAGAGAGAGAGAGAGAGAGAGAGAGAGAGAGAGGGAGAGAGAGGGAGGGAGAAACACGTCACGTCAATATTGTTATGCTTTGTGTTAAGATTGTTTGGACTCTGGACCACGCTGAAACACACATTTGTCGACAAAATAATAAACAGTTTGCAAACACAAAACAGCAAAACATGTGAACAAAAGGCAGAAATAAAGAATACAAAAAAACAACAATAAAAAGTGGCAGGAAAATGGAAAAGGAACGTTCCTTGTTCAGCTGCCTTACGAATCCCCATCCGAAATTCCCCATTGGACTCGGACACCAAAATTCACACTCGGACCTCAATGCGAACCATTTGAGCAGGGGAGCAGGGGCCACTGGGGTTGGTTGGGGAGGGCTGTCTATGTATTCTGGCAACTCAATTGCTCAATGAGTTGCGAGCGCAGGAAAATGTTGACATATGTATATGCCGAAAGAGAGTTTGTGTGCGAAAGTGCGAAAGGGCACACAAAAATACATAAAACCAGTTTCCAGCATACCAGCACACCAGTTATGAATGCTCCGGGTCTGATTCTCTCACGATAACAACTTTTTCACACAAGAAATGATAACAAAACAAAAAAAAAAGTACAAATACACTGAACGAAAAAAGAAAAGGCAATTGCCACTACAACAGCTGTTCTCTTTATTATTTCAGACAATTTCCATTTCTCATGTTACTTTCATGTTAAAACGTGAATTAAGCAAAAAAAAAGTGCGCAAAGTTGCCATTCATCAGAGACTTTATGAAGCCCCATGAAAAAAAGTGAAGGATTACCAAACAGTAAGCGTATTTAATCATTTCTATGACACTGGATTTGTGTGCAAAACTGCAATATTATATTAAATTTGAAAGCGACTACCATTAAATAACTAAACTAGAAGTTATTTTTTACCATCTGCGATTTAATTGGATTGCGTTCGTGTCCTTATTCTGAGTCTAACAATGAGATATATCAAATATCACATCATTACGCCCGGAACCATTCAAGGAAGTACGAAATAAGCACACAAATAATAAAAATAGTAAAATATTTCTAGTTTTCTGAATTGAAACTTTAGCTTTGCTTCTCGATGAAGCTTGTCATAGTTAAAAATAATTGAGAGGATCAGATGTACAGAGGTATGGAGAGGGAGAGAGAGAGAGAGCGACAGATAACGAAGGAGGACACTAAGTAGGAGTGGACCAAGTGATGTAAATCATAAAAAAGGGAAAAGGAGAACTGGGTCACAGCCTGCCAATGCTATAATCGCCCTTTGACCTATCTCCAATCAAGCGGAAATAAATTATTTAAGATATGCTACACATTACTCCATCTCTCTCTCTCTCTCTCTCTCTCTGTCTCTCTCTCTCTCTCTCTCTCTCTTTGGTGATCCCAAGTGGCTTTCAATTGGGGGCGTTTTTTGTCCAGCTTGACATTTAGATGTTATAAATATTTTAAATATATTTTACAAGTTTGAATTTATTTCACTGTTTGCTTTGTTGCTTCTGTTATTATTTTTATTTATTCATTTTCTGCTTGGCCCATTGGCTAACTGGAATATATGTATGTAACTACAAGCAACAGGGGACTGGAGGCGTACCAGTCGAGGACTGTTGGACTGAGATATCAAAAAACAGGTCAACTGGAAAAAGCGTTCAGGGTCAATTGATTCTAATTACTTGGCCAAGAACTGTTTTTAGGCAACGGAATGCTTTTCCGTTGTAGGCGTTGAAGCGATTCATGCATCCAATTGGAAATACATGTTAAAAGTGGCAGCAGAACAGCAACAAGACGGGCTGTGCGCAGAGGGGGCAGAAATTATCGAGGGAGTCCACCTTTTGGGGCGACCATCGCCGGACCTGTAACAGAGTCATAAAATATGAAAATCAACGAGACGCCTTGCGACAGGAACTGGAACTAGAACTGGAACTGGAACTGGAACTGGAACGCCAAACAGCAAGCTGCCTTTTGAGCTGCCTGCGACTTGCCCTTTGGGGAGCTGAATGTGTTTATTTCAACTTTTTTTCTTTTAAGAATGTAATCATGTGTATTCTGCTGTAATAATTGAAATTCCATTAGGCCACATCTCATATTTTGGGCTGATTTGCATAAATTTAAATCTTGCTCCACATATCCAGGCCTATCTTCCAAATGGTGCTCGATGGAGCGAACTTCACACAGGCAATGCGAGAATATAAAATGTGGAGTAAAATGCGAATGAGTTGAGACCGATTTCAAACAGAGTTCATCTGCCATTCAAGAGTAAAAGTTAGCTTACAGCTAATCTAACGACTGGTGCCACCATCGATTACGAATGTGATAAGAAAGCTGCAAATGAATATATAATTTTGAACACAAAAAGAGTGCCAAGCACTAGTCCTGAAGACTTCTGCTGATGTGGTTTTACCACAAGTTGCTCAGATTGTTAACTTAATTTTCCTTGGCTATCAAGTTCAAGCAAGCCACTTTTGCACCATTCTTTTCTGTTGTGGTTTTGTTTTGTATATTTTTTTTTTGTATATTTTTATCGATTTTCATATCGATACGTTGCACAGATACATATGTAGATACTATAGTTTCAGCTACAGATACTTACATGTTGTTCGCACCAGTCTCGGCACCACAAATGAGGAAAATGCAAATTGCATTTTCGCACTTGATGCTGCCTTGCTCTTTGCTATTTGCTATTTGCTGTTGCTGTTGCTGTTACTGTTGCATATTTTGTTTATTTTTCTTATTTGCACAATTTATTTTTGCAGCACATTATGCGGCGGCAACGACAGCTTCTGTTGATGCTGCTGTTGCTGCTGTTGCTGATGGTGTTGCTTACTGCCCTTTGCTTTCTATGCAGCTGCAGCATTAAGTTGTTGCCACACAGCACACACAGCACACATACACACATACACACATGTACTTATAGAAATAAGGTCAAATGTCTGTATTTTTCAATATCACTGGCGCCAACTCGTGGCTGCCAACACAAACACACAGAAATGCAGGCACAAATTTATGTGAATCTGGCAGAAAGGGTTTGCCATGAGTATTTGCACGCCATGAACTTAATGTTAAAGCCTCGAGGATCGTATATATATATAAATATATATATGTATATTTGTACATGCTGTCAACAATGCAACAAATCCATGTTCAAACACACACACATATTAAATACAATTTAAGCACATCTGAGTACAACTAAATACATATCTGAATGGGTGTACAAAAATATAAATATCGAAATGCATTTTTATTACAAGACCCAACAAAACTGCAGAATTAAATATTAAATTTGAAAGCGACTACCATTAAATAACTAAACTAGAAGCTAACTTTTACCATCTGCGATTTAATTGGATTGCGTTCGTGTCCTTATTCTGAGTCTAACAATGAGATATATCAAATATCACATCATTACGCCCTGAACCATTCAAGGAAGTACGAAATAAGCACACAAATAATAAAAATAGTAAATTATTTCTAGTTTTCTGAATTGAAACTTTAGCTTTGCTTCTCGATGAAGCTTGTCATAGTTAAAAATAATTGAGAGGATCGGATGTACAGAGGTATGGAGAGGGAGAGAGAGAGAGAGCGACAGATAACGAAGGAGGACACTAAGTAGGAGTGGACAAAGTGATGTAAATCATAAAAAAGGGAAAAGGAGAACTGGGTCACAGCCTGCCAATACTATAATCGCCCTTTGACCTATCTCCAATCAAGCGGAAATAAATAATTTAAGATATGCTAAACATTATTCCATCTCTCTCTCTCTTTCTCCCTCTCTCTTCTTCTTTGGTGTTTTTATAAATATTTAATGGTATATTTTATGGTTGGCATTGTTGCATTTTCTATTATTAGTATTTTGTAATGATTAAAAGTTGGCAATTATGAAATTTGAAATATAGTTTCTTAATTTTCGATTCATGAGACATAAGCTGCGCCGAAGTTTATTATTACAGATTTAATTGCAAGAAATCGCATGCCACAAATGCATTTGAGTTAACTGCACAGCTGGTTTTATGTGCCTCTAAAGCTCTTCATGACAACTGGGGTTCAAAATAAACAAATGTGATTAAGGTGTGGACATAAACATCAGAGTAGGGTTTTTATTGTACATCACAAAGTATGGATCTGGATATGATTTTTCATGCATGCAGCTGTTTGTGTTCTTGGATGTTTAAAGCAGTTAATGTCAAACTGATTTGAATAAAGTTTACTTTGTATTTGAGCTGTTTTCCACAGCCTTATCGCTTCAAGTGTTGCACAAGTCGAAAGGACACCAAATACATTCATAATTCGCATATGCACTGAATGTTTCCACATTTTTAAATATATTTCTTTTCATTGTCCGATTTATTTAGTATTTATTGATGTGTAAATGTATGTGTTGCATTTTGTGTGTGTGTGTTTGTTTCCAGAGTTGACTTTATTTTCATCATGTTGCATAAATTTTAATTATCCTGTGCTGAGCTTGCACTACACTGCCTGCCCGCCCCCCTTCCTGTCCCTCTAGTTTTATGCAATGTTATTTATATATTTTTCACGCATGCATTGCAAATTATGAAGCTTACATAGCTTGCCACACAGTGTGGCACAGCTCTGAGCTCATGCACATGTTTGAATAAACCAGCAACGATTAATACTTATGTATCGCTACATCGATTAATATCTAATCTCTGGTCACACATGTGTTGTGTGTTCTCTGTCGGATTGTAATCTTCCAAGTTAAGTTGCTCGCAATCCTTCAACAAGTCAAGTCGCACTCACGCATAATAAATATAATCCTTAATCGTTATTTACAACAATTTCGGGTTCTCTTATTTCTGTATATATATATATATATATATATATACATATATTCAATATATTTCGGCACTTGCCAACGATTTTGATGCAACAAACACAAAGTGAGCGCGTCCAGTGTTCAATTCGCTTTGCTGCGCCACTTTCTGCTGCCCTTCACCCCATTTAAAGCAACACCCGCCCCAGGGGCACATCCCCTCGCCACTCTGTGTTCTTTGCATGTAAAATGTGTTGACCTTGGAGGTGAGGCGAGGCGCGCAGCGTGCGGCATTTGGCAACCTTTATAATGGCAGCTTAAATTCATTTACATATCGTATAATGCATGCTCGTATCATCATATTTGTACAGCGACTTGAATGTGTGTTTAATTACTTCGCCAAAGCACACACGAGCCAACAACACACACACACACATACACACCAGCAGGCATACACACACACACACACACACACCCTCTCCGACATCCACAGCTGAAGTTTTAAGCCTTGCATGGCACGCGAACGGCTAAAAGTATGCAGCAAATTTGTTAAGCCGCATTTGTGCGGAAAATCTGTCAGGCCCAAAAGGACCCAAATGCCCCACACCCCAACCCCCGGGAGCCCCAAAACACATTTGCCAGTTTAGCACTTTGCATTGACGAAAATGTACAATTTAAAGAGAGTCGCGTAATTGGCGTAACTTTCCTTTCATCCAATGCAGTCATTTCTATCGACAGAAATTAATATTAATATTTTTGTTATTATTATTAAATTGAACAAATTAAGAGAAGTATTTAGGCAACTTAAGCTTATACCTTGCTACACAGTTTCTTGAATACTTATAGATAGCTCCTATAAAATAGCAGGAAATGAAAAAGGAGGCGTTATTTGAATATCCGGATACGTTTGAGCCAACTTCTTTAGCTGACCCAGTAAAAAGTGCCAATACCAAAAAGTTGAAACCAAAACGGTGAAAAGAAATTATGAAGCACGAAATTGAAAGCTGAAGTAAATGAAATAATCGAATGAAAATGCGAAACGAACGAATTAAATGAATGAAGTGAATGAATGCAGTGAGTGCAAGCGATGAGCTGATGAGTCCAGTGAATGGACCAAATGCTTGAACAGAAAACGGCCAGCAATTGCTTTAAGCCATAAGTGTGAGAGCCAAACAGCAGCACTGGGCGACAGAGTGCGAGAGAGAGAGAGAGAGAGAGAGAGTGTGTGTGAGAGAGAGAGAGAGATAGTCCATGGATGTAGGTAAAAGCAAACAACAAATAAATTTGATAGGAAAATCCGAAAAACTAACTCGCTTAATAACTTGCACTTGAGTGGCAAACGCAAACACAGTCGCAGCGAGAGTTCCACAACTTTTCGACTGACCAACAACAGTCTCTCTACACTAACACACACACTCATATACACACACACAAACACACATGCAAGCACACACGCGAAAGTTTCGTAGGGCAAAATCAGTGCAGAAGTCGCAGGAAACATGGCTGCGCTCCCTGGATTATTGTGGGTGAGGTGGTTTTGTGAGTTGGTTGGGTGTTGTGGTAGTTGGTAGTTACTATTCTGCTTATACCCTTGCCAAGGGAATGCTCATTTTGTTAGCAATTGTGCAACAATTGGAAGCAGATATCTTTTACCTGACTACTACTACTACTATTTTATATATGGAAATAATACATAATTAACATCACTGTGAAAACTTCAGCTAAATATTTGCAAGCGTGTTGGTCCTTCGACAATTCGATGTTGTATCCTTTTTTCGTGGGTTGCTGTTTTCAATTGTGCAGGAGCGTAATAACTTTAAGCTGCAGGAGGTCGCTCGGTTTGCTGCGCACAACTCAAAAGCCAAACTAAACCCAAGCAAAAACCTGCAAAGTAACAACCAAAAATACAAGTCCGACAAAATAAAAACACGTGTACGCACACACCCACGCACACACACACACACACGCACACAGGCGAACTTCGTTGGCTGTGTGCGCCACCTGTCGTTCGTAGATGCCATTTTACGACGCTTCCTTTCTCTTTCTCTTTGTCTCTCTCTCTCTCTCTCTCTCTCTCTCACTCTCTCTCTCACTTTGTCTTTTGTCTCGTATGCATGCAAAGTTTTAAATTTGCTTAATCAACAAAATGCAAATAACAGCTCGTCAGGGATTTTTGTTTAGTCTTGTTTATGCTTTATTTACCTACCCTCCTCAACTCACCCCCTCTCTCTCTCTCCACACACCTCTCTTGTTCGCCATGTGCTTTTTCCCCAAATAGATTTCAACAATCGTAACACTCGTATTCGTAGCTTACACACACACACACACGCACACACACGCTCACACTTACAGGCACTATAAAAGGAATGGATTTCAGCACCCGCACACACACCGTACGTGTGTATGTGTGTGTGTGAGTCCTTTGTTCCTTTGTCTCTCATTTATAATTATGAATAGCACAATTCTTGGCAATTTTACTTCAGCTTTTTTCTCTTTTTAGCCTGCAGATAATAAGATTGTGGATCTCTAATTCTAATACGATTTGCATTCAAAATAATATTTAAGTTAAAAAACTTGTACTCTCTACAACCAGTTGAAATAACTTAAATACACGCAGCAGGCTAAGGGAGACACCTACATATATTGCTATATAATTACGTATATATAATATAATTATAAATAAAAAATAAAAATATTGAATAAAAAGGAATACAAATTGTCTGAGCTGTCTGATCTATATTCATATTATGTTGCCAAGAGAGAATTTACATTTTTCAACGCTTTGAAACTAGTTACTTCAAACATCAAATAGCATAGTCTCTGCCTCTGCCTCTGCCTCAAGTTGTATGTCCTTGAACTGCGTTTTCTGTTTCTTAACTAAATTTCATTGGCTCGATATTTGTTTTTTTTCAAATGACGATCGTTCTGAGGATTTCCTTGAATCTATTTAATCAATTTTTATAACTTATAATTTTTGATTTATTTTTTTGGAGCGTCCCTCTGTGCTTGGCATCAATTTCACTCTTAATTTAATGTACACTATTTTGGCACACACATTCGCATTGATTATCCTTCGCCACCAGGCTCACCCCCATGCCAACGTTTACGACTGCTGCCGCTCCAATTACTTAACATGTTGCCAAAGTACTTAAGCGAAATACAAAAAAAAAAAAACAAAAAAAAATGGGGCAGCAATAAAGAAGATGCAACAAAAAGGCAGAAAATGTTGCCGAAAAAGCCGAAGGGTGTCCTTTGCAATCTGCCAAACATTGCAGCAGAGCATTGAGCTTAACTTTCACAATTGCAATCGCATTGGTATTGTGATATTCACTTTTCATATTGTGACCAACCAGGCCCCCTGCAAGCTCCTAGCAGGGGCGTGGCCAGCGTTGATGCTTTTGCCTGGTCGCTGAATTGGAGCCGATGTTTGGTGGCGCCACATGACCACAGGCTATAACTCATGACGTTTGTTCAGCCCAAGCCACCCAAAATCCACTCAACCCACCCAAACCCAACTTCTTTTCTATCTCCCTCCCTCCCTCTCTTCCTCTCTCTCTCTCTCTCTCTCTCTGTGTGTGTTTTGCTGGAGCTTGTTACCACTTGGCGTCATTTTCATTCAATTGTCACAGTTCGCAAATGCACACAATCTTTACCCCCCCGCACCACTACACCCCTGCATCATACTCTCCCTCTCTCTCCCTCTCTCTCTCTCTCTTTCTCACTCTCTATGACACACACTCTGCCTGTCTTATTTGGTTTTGTCGCTTGGCGCACTGTTTTCAATGTCACTTTGTCAACTTATTGTTTCGTATGCCAAACTATATCCAAAGTGTATATAAAAATCAGAATGCACATTTTCTTCGCACTTTGTCCCATCGAATTTTGAATACTCTATTGCAGCAACAAAAAACAAAAGACTGTAAAATATCTTTGATTGTTTTGTTAAGCTTTCACTTCAACATTCTTGCAAAATTCGATATTGTTGCCATTACCTACCAATAATAATTGTTCGCAGTTCAAAAAGTTCATTCCTCAAAGCGAAAATATTTATTGAATGTATTTTTCTGGACCTTTGCACAATCGGAACGCAAATCAAGTCTCAATATAAAGTTTGATTGATTGATTGATTGTTTGATATTTATCTGTTAAGGCTTAACTCCTCGGTATATATTCAATATATGAATAACTATTCATATTTTAGATATGCTCTAATCAGATGCAGTGAAATATGTGAATCGCATTATTCCCTAATGAAATAATGTGTTCAAGATAAGTGCTTAAGAGCATTGTCCAGGATTTATACAATAAACTCAAAATGACATAATGCAATAAAAAGTATAAAATGAGAAAAACCTACTAAAAATATTTCGATGCTGTCAAACATAATATTATTCGGATGCTGTAAGTTTTTTGATTTGGCTTTCGCCGCTGCCTGTTTAGAGGAGCTGCGATGACAATTGCCAATAGTTGAGCATTTCGCTAGGGTATTGTAAAAGGATTGGGCAATGCGAGAAAATACACGAGAAAAATGCCAACGAAAAAAGAACAAAAAAACAAGGGAATAAAAAAAACAAGAAAGAAAAAACAAAAGTGAAAAATACAATGGGCATGTGGTGTAAACAGCTTTCGGGCCATGTTTCTATTGTTGTTTGCTTTTTGTCGCCTTTTGTGTGACACACACACACACACACACACACACGCACACACACAGACATAAGCGCAATATGTGGCATGCATGTTGGCATTTTGTTTTTGACTTTTTGTGTGCACACAGCAACAGCAGGGTGAGAGAAAGAGCAGGCATGCTGTAAAAGAAGCAGTGTGTAAAGTGCAAGTTGGCAGCTTGGCCGCTTCCGTTTCCGCTTTAGCTTGGCGTCGCCGCCAGCGGCAACAGCAGCAGCAGCAGCAGCAGCAACTATAACAATACCCGCAAATGGTGTGCGCTTGCAACAGCAGTTGACACTATACACGCACACACACACACACACACACACACACACACACACACACACACACAGCCACATGTGCCGTGACAGTTGATTTCTTGTTGCCCACTTTTTGGCATTGCTTGAAATCATGACAAAAGTTGCTTGCCACAGGTTGTTGTTGCTTCTGCTACTGCTTCTCCCAGACAAACAACCAGCAGCAGCAACAACAACAACAACAACAACATCAAGAACACCAAGAACAACTGCAATAACATTAATGTCAGCAAACCGAACAACAAACAGCAACCACAATATCTTTGAGAAAAATAAAAAAAAACAAAAAGTTTATTTTTGTTTTTGTTGTTGCCTTACGTTGCAGGTAAAACTGCTGCAATTTGAAAAGTGAAATACTTTTTGGCAGCCACATGCACCACCGCCATTTATTGCTTGCAACACGTTAGTTGGCAGCAAGTAAGGCTTAGACACAAATGGAGATGCCAATAGTTGCATTCAGAGTACCACAAACATATATGTATATAAGCAGAGAAGACTATTCCATCTCTGTCTCTGCAAACTTATGCAAACTGATGAAATTTTATATTTTTTAAATTGAAATTGCTTTTCTATCAAAAGTTGACTTTCAAAGGCCAGTGAAAGAGAGAGAGAGAGAAAGAGAGAGAGGCATAAGCATACAAAATGAGGAGTTGGTAATCTCTTCTAGCATCTTGAGAAATCCCTCTATATTCGATTTTTCATCAGCAATAATAAATCAGTTTCTGCCTTTTGCATAATCTGAGTATTCTCATTATTTTAAGACTTGTAAAACCAATCGCAATTAAACCAGAAAATTATATGTTTGATTGGTTGGTTCATGAAGTGATTGCAGAAGTCGATATGGATATGGAATAATTGCTGTATTTATTGCATTTATTCAGACAATAAACGCTGCTCGTCTTATCTGCAATCAGCAGCTGCTTCGTCGTCATATTGACTGTTGTATTAAATTTGGCTGGTTAAATGAATTATGCGTTGTTAAATGGATTTCGGTGCGGCAGTATCATAAATGTGGCATCGATTGCCTCGTAATTATCATAATAAGCTGGTATGCACTCACGCACATACGCATACATGCCATATAGTGTGTGTGTGTGTGTGTGTGTGTGCCTATGTGTGTATCTTTGTGTAAAACAAAAGGCTTGCGTGGTGGATACACAATATTTGCTTAAGCCACTTGCAAACAGTTTACTTGAATGTAACGGCTGAAATTTAATTATTTTTCAATCAACAAACACGCCTCCTACTCACAAAACACTCACTACTCACCACATCCAAAAAAAAACATTCATCCATCCCAAATGTTTCCCTCCCTTCCGCTCAGTCGTATTTACTTTGCGCTCGGCACGTCCAACAATTTAATGACTGCTTTGTGACAAAGCGCTGCAGGTGTCGCCCAGAAAAAGCAACTAACGTAAAAGCGACCAAAAAAAAAACAAACAAATACAGACACAACCTGAAAAGCGTATGGGACAAGCAGTGACAACCCCGGACCGTCCCATGCCGGAGCACCGGAGACACTGATGCAGTTTCATTGCGTCGAGCAGGAGAACTCTCCCACAACGCTCTTCGCCACAACGCCCACGTTTGCTCCATTTTCAGGCAGACATTTTAATTAAATCCCTAAACGAGAAATTCGTTCTCTCTGATATCCTACACAATATCCATTTGCCACGTTGTTGCTGCTCTGCTTGCCACTGTTGCCACTTCAGTGGCCTAGAACAGGCTTTGACATTGGCCCAATCTCTGCATTCAACTCAATCGACAGCTTCCAAAAATGGCCTGCCGGGCAGAAATGTAATCATCCGATCGCATACCCTCGACTTCACATGAATACTTATTCAAATGGGTTAGTTAAGAGTGCCTTTAATTAACATTCTCACTTTGCTCTCAGTCATAAATTCTTTTTAAATTGTCCAATGGCAAATGTATTTCATTAACGAATCTCTTTTATTTCCATGCGATTAATATATATATCTGAAGAACAAATTATTCGCAAAGTTCGTTTATTGAATTATTCAATTCGGATTAAGTGTTTTGTGTGGAGCTTCAAGTGACTTCAACAACAATCTTCTAATCGTACTTTAAGTACTTTTAGTGGAAAGGAGAAAGACTGCATTACGCTAGATTATGATAATAGCAATGATGAATGAGGAGAGAGCTCTGCAGTTGGCTTTTGGGATTTGAAGCAGAAGATTAAATTCGAACGCAGACAAATAATAATAATAATAGTCATAATAACAACAATCTGATATTGAGCGATGCTCAGACAAGGGTCTCTGTATTTTCAATATGTGTTATTGTGTTTGTGTTATTGCCACAAAAGGGTTTTCGTGCGGGGCACTAGATGATGAGCTGCTTGTAGCATCTTGTGGCATAATTCACTGTGGCAACACTTTTGAATTGTTTATTTATAGGCAACACCAACCAATCAAGTGCCTCGCATCCATCACAGCACATCATAGAAGTATTATAGGAAAGCGTTGTCAGTTTCAGTTCAGTTCAGTTTCAGTTTGAGTTACAGTTTGAGTTTTAGTTTGAGTTTGAGTTTGAGTTTAAGTTTAGACTTCGATTCGCAACTTACCAAATATTGTTATCAAAACAAGCACACATCATATTGTTTGTCCTTTCGCAAATTTTTGGCCAACTTTCGTCTAACGATTGTAAAAACCGTCATCATCATCATCATCATTACTCTCATAATGATGCCCAGTTACCCACTGAGTCCCATTGTCCTTCAGCCTGCCTCCCTATGTGAATTGGTGTCTCTGTGCCTGTCTTCTTCAACTGCCAACTTTGTCTCCTGCTCTTCTTCTGTCGCTTACTTATTATTGTTGTTGGCCTACATACTTTTGGCATATCGTTAACTTTGTTTTGGCCTCGTCTATGCGTCTAGCTGTCTGCAACGCTCCAGCTTCCCTCTCCCCCTCCCTCTTCCTCTCACTCTACCCATACCATACCACTTAACCCATTCAGTTCAGAAGCATCCATCCCGCTGCGTAGCGCGCTTGTTTGTGCTTATGATCACATCAATTCCTTTTCTATGCCACCTCACCTCTTTCCCCACCCTCCCTCTCGTTCAACCTGACTCTTGGATTCTTGCTGACTTGGTGTCGCCTTTTGAGGCACATCATGCTCAAAATCCAGGGCTGCACACTCTTCACTTACTTTGCTTGTTTGTCGTTTCGAATGATTTTTTCTTCTTCAAAAATTGTCAACTTTTGGCATGGTTGTTTTGATCAGCTTACGTCTTCAAAAGTTCGCCAGTTCGCAAGTTCCCGAGAAGCCAACAAAAAAAAAGTTTCTTTAAACGCATTTAGCAAGTAAATGCGTATTTTAGAAGTTTTGATCAAAATAAATTAGAATGTTTACTCAATGTCCACTTTGAAATGTGCACTGTAATGAATATATTCGTTTAAAGAAGATTTATTATATACACACAGTCAGAAACAACAATAAAGCCAATTGCAATATTCAATTGAAATCGTTGATCCTTCAGTTGCTCAGATTTGTCTAACAAATATCTCTTCCTCTTATTTTGAGCAACTGTGTTAAAATTGATGCTTAAGTCAAGTTTAGCTGCATGTTGCGCAGCCCTCGCAGCAGTCGCAGACATTGTGGCCTCAATCAAACCTCACGCTGCGCACCATATTACAACGCAGGAGACGCACCAGCATTTCCATGGCACCACAGTGCGTATGAGTATTTTGGCGCAATTTATATTGCTTCCAGCTTCCTTGTGTAAGTGTGTGTTTTTTGCTTAGTGTGTGTGTGTGTGAGTGTGTGTTGACTGCTGTTTGACTTTGCTTGACTGCCCGTCGGAGGCTGAATGTGGCCGCCTCTCCGGCTTTGACTTGGCTCTCAACTTTTTGTTGGCCATTTCGTTGGGCCTTGTGTTGTTTGACTTGTCTGTTGGTCTGTTTTGTTGTTTGGTCTGTTTGGCTGTTACGTTGGCTTATCACACCACTCAGCACATCACACCACACCCCGCACACCCCATACACCAATCCGCCAATCCGCCAATCCGCCACTCTCATCTCCGCTGATCAAAAACTAAACTGCTTAACTTGGGCAGTGTCAAGACAGCGACTGCTGCAAATCAATCGTAAAAGTGCCAAAGGAGGCGCTTGGGGGTTGCTGCTTGCTGGTTATGAGGGACGCATGGGCGTATGCGTAATATTGAAACAGTTAAAACTTTTCTGCCGCCGTGCGAACGACTGATGGCCATGATAATGACGCTTGAGTGTAATTTCCAAGCATGTTCTTGTTGTTGCCAGCAAATTTACGACTTCCAGTTTGAAAGACACCCCACACCCAAAACCCAACACCAAACACCCCATTTCACCATTTCACACAGCAAAACCACATTTAAGTGCAAATATTTGCTAACTTAAAGTTTTAATTTGATTTCATTGCTAATTCATGGAAACTTTCCCTTATCCCTTCCTTCTACGCCTGTCTTGGCCTCCAGCTGATTTCAAAAAGAGTTTGGTGTAAGTTTGTAGTCCTTTGAGCTTCCTCCCCATCCCCCCCCCCCTCCACACACACACACACACACATACACACCGCTTGCACAATTATTAGCCTCAAATATATATTTGCTAATTTTGCACAAAATTGATTATAATTGCACAATTTGCATACAATGCACGAAATACCAGAAGGCAAAACACAAAACCAAACTATCTTGGTAATCCCGAATATAACATACCCTTGCAGACCTTCTACACTTCAATTGAAGGTTGTATGAAATAGTTGAAATATAATAACTATATGATATGGCCGGCCAGTTATGGCTGGGCTGCTGATTCAGAGTACCATTTATATATCTTTAGCAATGAGGGAGAGACAGACCGAAAGGCGGACAGAAGGACATGGCCATACTGACTCGGCTACTGATGTTGATCAAGAATATATATGTATATACATAAATAATGAGAATACTTCCTGCTAAGCTATAGAAACCGTAGGCAGTATCAATAAATTGTACAATTCTTCTGGTTGAGCACACTGGACGAAGGACTTTCGATTATTAGGCACACGCACACATGGAAATTAAGCAAGTGGTTTGATACGTTTCCTCCTCTCTCTCTCTCTCTCTCTCTCTCTCTATCTTCCACCTTCATCAAGTGCAAATTCAGCAAAAGTCATCAAACTGCTGGTCAATAACAATAGCCAAAAAGATTTCCATCAGGCCAGCCAAGCCAAGAGTATCGGATTGCTAAACTAGATACTGGGTGTGTTTTTTCAGTTGTTGTTTTTTGGGTCCCATAATTCTTTGGGGGCAGCTTGATTTGCCATGCGGTACACGTATCATTTTTATTGGCCAAGTTGGGGTCGCGTTTATTGCCGCATAATTGAGTAAATATTATGAATGAAACTGATAATCTGAAGCCATTTACCATTTACCATTTACCATTTACCATTCGAAGCCACACTGTTGTGTGTGTGTGCTGTGTGTGTCCAAGGGATGTGGGCATTGTATGTTTGCGCACACAGATGATTGACAATGCAAATGAAAACATGCTGTGCATTCAGAGCTATGCAATGGCGATAAAAAACGATGAGAAAAAAGCTCAACCTCTTGACGAACCAACAAATCAAGTGATAAATGCATTCCTTGCCCTAGGAAAAAGTACTTTAGCTATCTGATCATACGAATAACTCTAAATATTATTAATTGGAACTATAACAAAGTTTGTAACTATATTATGATCATTTTATTTTCAACATTTTTTGAACACATATCATCTGCACTACATTCCAAAATCATTTTTGAAATTTCTGTTGACTAAGACGCCTTCCCATATACAGTAATATCAACAACTCATTTGTCTAGATATTTTTTTGAAAATACTAAACATTTCTAAGACATACTTTTACGACACATATAAATCCAAGAAAAAAAAGAAAAGTGAAACTGAAATTAACCTTTTAAAAATATTTGGATTTTCTGAATTCCAAGATTTTTTCTTAAAAATCAACAGCATATGTACAGGAAAAGGAGATGAAGGATATCGTGTTGGCCGATTTCAGTTCTGGGGCAGCAGCTGTGAATATTTGTTTGCTGAAAGGCCAAAGACGTGCCCATTTCCGCGGATTGTGGCCCCTGGCATCAGATGTCTGTGCACCGCATAGACTGTGTGTGTGTGTGTGCGATTGATGTCTTTATGCTGGTAGCACACACACACACACAGACACACAGAGAGAGAGAGAGAGAGAGAGAGGGTCGCCCAGCTGGCATGTGTATCTAAGCAAAACAATGATGATTGAAATGCAGCGTGTGAAATGTTTTAGCAAGCGAAATGCGCCAATTTACAGTCAACACACGCATCGGTGAACACAAGCAACACACAAAGAGATAGGCTGAGCAGGACCCTTGACCGGCAGTCGAAGGCAAGCATTGTATTTTGTGTATTTAGTGGGCGTGGTAGGCAACCGTCATATGCGATCCGCGTTAGCATTTGCAGAAATGTGTGAATTATTAACTGGCGTCTCCCCGTCTGCCTGCCTGCCTGCCTGCCTGCCTGCCCGCCTGGCTGGCTGGCTGGCACACACTTTGCCTGGCATCTCGAATTAGCACAGGCAATCAAATTATGCATACACTTGATATTGTGCCAAAGGGAATGAAGGCGGAACGGGATGGGGATGGAGATGGGGACAAGTGGCTGGGGCGACACTCTGCTGGCGGGCGTCGCGTCGCGTCACACGCCAGCAATGCCAAAAACTATTTTCACCCACTTGAAGATGCGCTAAGGAGAGCAGCAAATGAGCCGCAAGTTGACAAATGCGAAAAAAAAGTGTAGGGGAAATCAAGACCTCAGGCTGGGCTGGGGGGTGGCTTGAGGTTGCAAGGGGGGAGGTGCAAGGGGGTGTTCCTCTTAAACATCGTACTTATCAAAGCGTGCTTTCGATTCGGCATGCAAATGGCAAATGGCAAACGACAAACGGCAAACGGCAAACAGCGAATGGGGAATGGGAAATGGCAAAGCGGAAGCAAAGAGCAAAGCAAGCAGCAATAACTAAGGACAAGAGTCTAAGTAAGAATCGAGGGTGGGGGGAGGGGTGAGTGTTTTGTGAGTGCGATTCGGGTATTCGCTTGTGGCAACAATAATATTTGAGTGTTGCTTTGTTTTAGACTCTTAACAAGTCGCCATATTATGCGAAAGCCATGAAATCAATTTGCTGACGAATTCCCTTTAAATTTCATCACGAGGGAAACTTGAACTATCAACAAAATGTATCTGCCACATGAGGATGAAAGAGTACATTTATCTATAGGTTGCTGGCAGTACAAAAATATCTAACTAACTTAGCAGCAAATGAACTAGTTAAAAGAGTTGTATGCATGTTATATGGATTTATATATATCTGTATGTATATATTACATTATATATTATGTGCCATAATATGTCTATTGAGTGGTTACCTAGAAAGTTTTATTTTATTTTATTTTTTTTTTGCTTTATTACGTTACAATTAGCGTCCAGCTGTCCAGAGGTCGCTGGTGTGGAGGAGCTTTAAGCGTCGACGGGATGTATTCGACCCTAGTGAGCAGGCCAATGGGTTGACATGGTTATGCAACCGGTCATTGTAACGACTTGTATGTCGGTTTATTTGACTAAAGACTGACGGTACACCGAAGTCATTGTGTGCAGTGTCATATTGCTCACATAGGATGGAGCACCAGAGATGTATCTTAGCACCATGTTCTGCAGAACTTGAATGTGGTTAATCCAAGTTTTTGCCGCTGTGCCCCAAAATGGAATCTCATATGTCCATGTGGGCACGGTGATGCTCCCATACACCAGCAGCTTGTTGCTCAAGCTGAGTTTGCTGGATGGCTTCAGCCTTTTGCGCTTGCGTCACCCAGCAAGGTACAGGAAACAGGCATTTTTAAGTGCAGATCTCGATCCTGTGCAACCGATCACATCTATCGCCCCTAATGAGGTCCGCTTGCAGATTCGCAGGCTAAAGTCCACTAAAGCCCCTGGCTATGATGGCGTCGATTTTCAAAAGCAATGGATGTTAATGCATCATCCCATTTTCGGTCAGAGATGATATGTATTTATTTGAAATTCAATCAAGCCACAAGTGCAAATATGAACACAATTCCGACGGCTCAGAGTATGGCACAAATGTTGCAAGCATTTGCAGGAAATTTGACAAGGTCAATGCTGTACGAAGAACTGGCAACTATCTGCAAATTGCTTGCCTCGTTGCCTGCAACAAAAAGTGGAAAAAATGTTGGTCTCCAATGCCCACATAATTTGTTGTTTAATATCCTACACGGATGAGGGGACTACAATGGGGCATTCTGCGAATATTTACCTAAATCGGTTAGATTTCAGAATAATCTTGGAATGCAGAATCAATTCCTTAAAACAATAAAGTAATCTTCAAGCAAATTGCATTTGATTAATCTATGTTTATAAGAAGAAATTGACATCTAAGAGTGGAGCATTGAATAAAGATTGAATGAAAATTACTTGAAAAGTTTAAAATTTGATAAAGGGTATCTCTATGTCGAGCGCCGCGAGCTGATTTCGCCAGCTAGAAAGACTTCTGTTGCTGGCACAGCACTGTTTATATAATGTTGCAGAGAATATTGAATTCATTGTCATGAAGGAGACGTCTCTGAGTCTCTTTAGATGTAAGCAGGGCGAATCAGGTCTGTAAGGGTATGTTGTATTCGGTGTAGGCAGGAGAGCCGTTCCTTCTTTCTTTGGGATCGTTGTTACTGCCTGGTTGCGCTTCTGTGTGTCGTATCATCAGCATTCTAGTTGTTGTAGCTGGCGCTTTCACATGAATGAGCAGTCATTCCCAAGGAATACTTGGGGCATGTGGCAGGCGAGCAAGCAGCCTGCAGCCTGCAGATGCAGCTATCTGCTTGCAGCTCCTGCCAACTGACGACAGACGTGAGTGGAAGTTGCCAACTGGAATTTGTTTTTGGAGCTGCTGCTGCTGCTTTGCGTATTGGCTCATTTTGTCCACACAGCGAGAGTGACGCAGAGTTGCTGGGGCGGGGAGGGGGGGAGTCGAGCGGGGGCTGACATTGGCATCTCTGGCGCCTTCGACTATGACGTCAACGATTTACTCGCCAAGTTGAACTTCTGCGGCGTGCAAGAGAATTCTTTAGGGTTCTTCTCTTTTGGCAAACAAATCGCCTTCCCCACTCCCACACACACACCCACACCCACACCCACTCCCAGTTCCCATAAATAGTCACGTTATTTTTCGGCTCTGTGACACCTCTTCGAGCAGTCGTTGTGACGTGTGCAAATAAACCAAATTTAAAGCCATTTTTTTTATTGATGTTTGGGTGCAAGCTGCAATGAATCACAACGCTTGCCACATGTGAGCCGGGAATGTATTTGCTGTTGGTGACTGTGGACATGGCACTTAACTGTTCTAATTGAGACATATCAGAAATCGACTCTTCTATACTGTGCAGAGTTCAAAATAGGATATAAAACGACGCGCATTTAACCTGTAATCAAGTCATAAAAATAAATAGCTATATTTTGGAATAATCATCAACCATCAGTTTGCATATTAGATAAATTTGTGCAAATTGCAGTTTTTACAGGGTATTTACAAGAGCTTGTCAACGTACACCCCGTTGATCAAGAGATCATATAAAAGAAAATAGGAAAAAAAGAAAACAATTGATCATTCTAATCAGTTATCAAGTTATTATATTGCCTGCGAATGCATATACCTTTTGTCTCATGCTCTAGGCACACAGGGTATCAGGCAGGAGTGTGGCACATATGAAAGGACATTGATACCAGTAGCTCAAGTGTTCTTCATAGTTTGCTGCATCTCACTTGATTTAACTCTCACTTTTAACACACAATTTGTTTTCACTTCGTACAGCAATCAGCGAAGTAACTTGCAGACAGACAGACAAACAGAGAGACAGAGAGAGAGTAGGGATGTGGCAGTGGGAGGGGGCGTAGCATTTAAAAAAGTTAAAATGGTAAAGCATAAAATACGCGGCACAACGAAGCAACTACCGAAGAAGCAGCAAAATGGCTGCAGGATATGCAAAAATTAAAAAAGTACGAACTCAAATGAAACCAAATAATGAGATTTCAGAGTCATCAACATAACGAATACGAAATACCCTTTCGACATTGCATGGCCCACTCGACTTTATAATATGCTAAATTATTCATACTTAATAACAATTACACAATTCTAGAAAGACATTCAAATGATTTGAAGCAATGCCTTGAGTTAAGTATTATTTTTGGTCTAAGGACTTATTTCACTCGAAAATATTTTGAACAAATGATTACTAATTGATGTACTTTGATTTTCCAAATAACTTAACTATTGTTGCACACATATTAAAATATTTTATTAATTATATTATAATATTAACATAAATGTAAGCAATGAGTTAAAGCCAACATTGCGAAAATTGTTTTTTGTTCAACAAAGTTGTACAAATTTGAACTTGTACCGCAAAACAAAGGCTTCCTAAGATATTCAAATATATATATATATACATATATATATATATATATATATATATAGCGATATATCATATTCAATTTAGTATTATTTAGTAAGATGCAATCATAATTACTAAGCTGTTGCTTGGTTATTAATTGTTTGTAAATAACTTTAAGGATTCCAGAAACATTTGTTATACTCTTCTTGCCCAAGCCAAAAGGACAGCTGTAAGCAAGAGGAGCGCTGCGGGATGCAATCATGCTAGGCGAGGAGGCGGCGGCGGGCGGGCAGAGGCGCCACAAGGCAGCGCAGCAAGCGGAAATGGATAAAGCGTGCCCCGTTGTTGTCCATAAATATGTATATAGATATATATATGTGTATGTGTGTGTCTGTGTGTGTGTGAGTGTGTGTGAGTGTGTGTGTGTGTGCATGTGTGTCCTGTCGCATGTCCTGTTGAGTCGTATCGCTTTGTAGCTGTTGCTAAAGCTGTAGCTGTCTGTCGCTCGCCTTATCGCTAAATCCAAGCCAAGGCGCTCAACATTTCATTTCATAAATTTCGTTTTGGGAGCGCTTCAAGGCTCGAAGGCTTGCAGTTTCTGCCTGCTTAATTCCTTACATATTGCGCTGTTTGCTGTTGTTGTTGTTGTAGTTGTTGTTGTTATTTGCTATGGTTGCTGGTGTGACACAAGCGGAAGAGTGGAACCTCAAGCACAGTGATCAACTTTGTCATGGAGTTTTGTACCGACACTCGAAAAGCCATCGCCATCCTCCGCGTTTCACAGGCGTTTTTCCATCAAAAGTTCTCCGAAAATCATCTTCTGCTTCTTTCGTCCTCCCTCCCCAACCCCGCCCCCTTTCTACCCTTCTACCCATTGCCCAAATTCCCCATTTGTTTGCCTTGTTTTGGCTCTTTTGTTTTGCTTCACGGGCTTCACGACCAAAAACAAAAGCAATAAAAACCGGAATCTACTTAGCTGTTAAGAATCTATTATATGAAGCCACTCGGATATTATGATATGTATATGTATGTACGTCTGGGAACCACATGAGAGGAACCCACATATATTAACGTAGAGCGAGCGAGAGATAGACACAGCTCTTCCACTCGCTCACTCAATTTGCGCTGTATCGTCGAAAACTTTTGGGCGCCCAACTCAAGAAATTCTCATTTCGCTTCTAATTTTTTATGATTTTGTTTTCTTCTTCTTCTTTTTAATATACTAATTGGAAGACAAATGCAGCGTTTGACGGAAGCAAAAAAAGGACATATTTTCAGCACATCAATGTGTGGTTGCCTCTGTCCCTTGACGAGTTCTTTGAAGTAATCACAAATCTGGCAAATACATATTGCTTTCACTTTTTTCTTAGATTGATTTATTTTACTTATTAATAAATACTTTTATTTCCGCATTTCTTTTTGATCAACTTGAATCACTGAAGATACTTTCTTTGCACACTCACTTGCATTATCACATTAATCTACTAACATATGAGTGTTCTCCATGGTCAGTGGATTAGGAACATTCCGAGCACTTGGATTATAATTGTATATGTGTGTGTGTTTGTGTGTCTGAAAACAAGTCGCTGAATAAATACGAGCAATTTCCCCAGAATTTTCGCCATAAAATAGCCAACAAGAAAAAGATGCAGAACCCACATCGCAAGTCTTAGCAGCTTTAAGGCCGCAAATGATATAAAATATGTCGGATATTTGTGTTGCTGTTGTTGCTGTTGTTGCTGCTGTTGCTGTTGTTGCTGCTGTTGCTGCTGTTGCCTGTCGCTTAACTCATTTGTATTGAAAGCGTTGACTGGTGCTTGGTTCTGTTTGGCAACTTGTTGCTTTCATCTGTCAGCTTCGGATGAGCCTCAAATATGTAAATAATATGCGACGTGCAACATTTGCTGCTAATCCCCAAAGCGAGACACATAACCCCTCCATCTCCACCTCCACACCTCCCGCCTAACCTTCGAACAACAACAATGGCAACAAAACCCGATTACTAACCATAACCACTTACATACACACACACACACACACACACACACACACATGCTGACACGCACAGGGTTTTATGAATATTACACACAAAATATGCCACTTGAATGAAAAGTCTGTAAATTTGTTACAGCCAGCAACCAACCCCAAAATGTTCCGAAACGTTTGAAGCCGCCCCAACGGCTTACAAATGTATAAAAACAACAAAAGCAAATGTGTGTGTCTGTGTGTGTGTGTGTGTGTGTTGAATATTAAAGTATAACGCGGCGTTTACGCAATATGCCTGTCATATATACAAATATATATATATATATATATAAATATATAGCGCATACGCCGCATTGTGTCTTGACGACAACTTGTCACTCACTTTACAGTTTGATGCTCACCCTTTGACAAGATGAGTGATAAATGCATATGATAGGGAAGAACTACACCCTTGGGTTGGGTAGCGCTGTACACGCATACACACACACACACACACACACACACACACACAGACACACACGCATAGGTGGGGGCTGGCCTGCTCTTCAATAGGTTCTTCTTTCCGTTTTCTGTGACGATGGCAAATAAAACGTGACTAAATGCATAACGATTATTCAAGTGTGCCAAAGGCCTCGAATTGCAAAAGTTTTTACGCCGTCTTCAGGTGCAACTAAGACATACGCAACTGCCACACACCACACATCACACGTGGCACCAACGTTTGTGCTTGACACATTGAAAACAATTGCTCTGTGCGCACCTTTTGTGCACATCTCTAGCCTGAGCCCATCGACAATGGCTACAAATGGCATTTTGAAGTTGTACAATGGTATGTGGCAGGCAGACGGCAGCATTAAGTATATATATATATTCTTGATTAGCATCAACTCGACGATCTCCGAGAGTGTAACGGCTCGAGTCTTTAAACCTGCAGAATAAAAATCAATAACCGACAATAAAAATAGATGTGTATTTTTTTGGTTCAGAGTATCTGCTAGTCGAGCGCTCTCGACTAGAGCGTTCTTACTTGTTTTATGCTGGAATTTAAAATCCTACTCATAACTGTGTGCATGCCTGCGTGTGTGTGTGTGTGAGTGTGGGAGTGCGTGTGTGTGTGTGCTTGTGTACTAGGCATATGTGGAGTAGGACAGCCAAAATGACGACGTTGACGTTCTCATCAAGCCTCACCGTCTCCGTCGTCGGCGACTGACATTTAAAGGAGCATAAAAATAATGACAAAGTTGACGCGGCATCAGCTGCAAACGGCATCATCATCGTCTCACTTTCTGTCTCTATTTCTCTCTCTTCTTAGTCTCTCTCTCTCTCTATCTCTCTCTCTCTCTCTCTGTGTGTCTCTAGTCTCTTTCTCGCTGCTCAGTGCTTGCTTAGCTGGATGCCTGTCATTATTGTTACATACATAATAAATATGCACACATCCTTAAATAACATTCATTTTTATGACAAAAGAACCTGCGCTTTTGGCTTAAGATAATTAAGGCCTCGAAGCCAGTTCAAAGAGCGTTTGGCGTTGGAATTCGAGACATAGTCATTTAAGGTCGGCAAATTAATTGAATTATCTATATTATTATCACATTATCTATATATGCCATTTAACAATTTATTTTTAATTTTTTTGTGTATTCTAAAATAGTGATATAAGAAGATTGCAAGAATATCGACAAAGATGACGACGATTGCAAAGAGAATAATATATAAAATTGTGAACTCAAATTAGGCTTAAAGCCTTTCTCTCCCAAACAAAGTATTTGGTGCTCAATAATTTATTTTTTTTTTTTTGTTTATGTAGCAATATTAATATGTTACAATATTACATAACATCAAATATAACATTTGGTGCTGCTGCCGTGATCTGTATGTGTTTGCGCCAGGTAAGTTTCCTGTCCAGATACATACCCAGGTTGCGTACCTGGTTCACCTGAGGGTGTTCAATATTGAATAATATATATATATATATATAAGGCTAGGATTTTTTAAATAGAGACAGTTCGATTATAGACCTCGACTCAACAGAACTCGAAATTACAACTCGACTCAGCGGATTACCATAAACCATAGAGTTATTTCGAATTTATCAGAAAACAACAAAATTGGATTGCCATCTAGCATTTTGACACTGACTTAACTTCATTTAGTTGGTCCATTAGCTTTTTGGGCCCACATTCAATGGTAAGCGAAAATAGAGTTGATAAATCCACCTGTAATCCGTTGTTCAGCGACACAATGCTGATATTAGCTATTTTATATATATGGAAGATAAATCCAATATTTAGAGTCCCAGCGCACACCAACTAGCTCATTGGGCAGAGCTGATAATCACACACACACACACACACACACACACACATACACACACACACACACAGTAACAAACTTTGTTTCAAGCTTTTCATGCTTATTAGTTGACACTAAGGCCGTAAATCCAGTCACGCCCTCCACTCGCTCCAGTCCTTCCACTCCCTGGACTCTCTGCGCACAATGCAGCAGCACAAGGCAGCTCGACAAGGATTCAGTGTATATTGAAGGCTGTAGCAAATGATGCCGCAGCCGCCGCTCAGGTGCCACACGTGGCTGAATGCGATTTGTTGTGGGCTTTTGAAAATGCGCACTAAGGCATAAAATATCACGATTATAAAATGCAAAACAATGTTCGAGACAGCAACAACAACAACAACAACAGCAAAAGCAACCATCTCAAAAACAAACAAAACAAGTAGGAATGTTGCAGTCGAGCGAGCTCGACTTCGATATACCCTGAACCCAGCTGTGTGGCAGTCAAAATTGAAATATCTTTCTTTTAAAGCACGTCTGCTCTCTTTTCCTTATTCTATATATGTATGTATATATACATATATACATACATGCAATCGTATACTATATAATATATTTGCGACTACAAGTTGTCTGTTTCTTATCCGATCTTGGTAAATTGTATCCATATCCGAGAAACGAAAGCAGTTATCGATATCGGATATACGATAATTAATATTCCAAATTTGAAGTCTCTTTGGTCCGCGTGTCCATGGTTATATCGACTTGGCAGTTCATCCTGATCAAGAATATATAAACTTTATGGGCTCGAAGATGCTTCCTTTCCCCTATTACATAAATTTGCACCTGACTATTATACCCTAAGGAGGCATATAAGTTTTGCACAACGAAATCTCTAATGTAAAATATATATATACATATATATATATTTATTCAAATATATAGTTATTTTTGTTTTGTTTTTGAGTTCCTATGAGTTTTGTTGTCTTTCCATAGATAATAATTTATCTTGAATAAATGAATTGAAAAAAGAAATGCTTCTGATCAGGTGGGCGGATAACCGAATCTTTATGCACCTCGCCCAGCTCTAGTAAGGAGATCCAATTTGCTGTTGTATTTCATGTGTACCTCAAGTATATTATTAGAATCCCAGCCGCTGCAATCCTAGATAGCTGTGCTCCCGTGGCCAACACCTCGAAATCGTGCATAACTCTCTATTAATTCTTAATTCTCAGCAGGCTTCTATATATCTTATTTGGATTTGCCTGTGTTTCTCTAGGGTATATAATTTTCGATGATAAGTCAATCTTGACTTTCGCTCTGCAAATTTAGATGAGTATATATGAGTACATAAATATGTATATGCATGTGTACATATATATATATTAAATATATATATAAATATATATATATATACATATATACAGACATACATATATATGTATGTATTTGCTTAAAAGTTCCATGTTGGTGTTGACGCGGTTGTTGTTTAGTGGCTCACACATGCCACCACCTGCGTCTCCTTATCACCCCTGCCCCCTCCCCACTCTGTGCCCCCTCTTTTCTTTTCTTTTTAGCACCTGCTCAATCCTGGCTGCCTATCTGCGCTTTGCTGTCTGCCACTCACGCTGTGTCCATGTGATGGTCCAATAAATAAGTAAATGCGCGGCCTACAATACACACACAAAGCCATGTGCGTGTGTGTGTGTGTGTGTGTGTGTGGCACCTATGTGTGTTGCCAGAATCCTTGAGTTGATTAGAAAGTATGCAACGGCATTGGCATGACGGTAACAACGTAAATCAATTAGTTTCCACATGACAAGATGATGGTAAAGTCCCCCACAAACACCCATATAAACATCACCATAACCACCTGTATGCCTGTGTGTGTGTGTGTGTGTGTGTGTGTGTATGTATGTGTGTGGTGAACTTTGGAGCAAAAGTTTACGGCAAGCACCTTAAAATCCCAGCCAACCATATTAGCAACAACAGCAGCACCTTAAGAAGCATTATTTGGGGCATAAAACAGCGTAAGCCAACCCCACCGCCCCCTTCTCCTAAGAAAAATGAAAATGAAAAGCTTCAAACTGACGAAGATCAAATACCCTTGCAGTTAGATAACAGATAATAGATAGTTAGGTAGATAGATAACAGATAGCAAGGCCTGACAAGCTCTTATTTAATTAATTTAAGATGAATCTCCATTATTATATTTTTAATATTTTGAATATGTTTATTTGATCTCGATTTATCAGTTTTTAATTAATTTAATATTATTCTAATTATTTACAAATTAGAAACAAACAAAATAATGTAAATTATTCAATGCGTTACACATACCTTGACAAAATCGCAATGTCCGTCTGCAAGGATTTTGAAAAGAAAAAAATAGAGTAAGCAAATAAAAAACGAAACAGGAGCACACACACAAGACAAAGAAAAAGAAAAAAAAGAAAGGAGAAAAGAGAAAACAGAAAGAAATAAACGAAAACAAGGCCAGGCAGTGAAAACTCATTAAAATTAACACTAATAAGCTTTGTTACGCGGCCCAAAAATGAAACTGCAGCAACGATAACAAAGTTGCTGCAACAGCAGCAGCAGCAGCAGCCACAGCGGCAACGGCAACAGTAGCAACAAATGTCACTTGATGCACCTCCTTCCTCAGATTGCGTTTCGTTTCGTTTCGTTTGTCACTGGGCAGCTATTTCCATTTGTAGCCGCCACGCCTGGCCTTTGCCCAGCCGCCTCTCGTTCGTGTTGTGCACAAAAAGGATTCCGTTGTCCAGCGTCGAGTGGCAACTTTGTTTGTGCAGGGTCAGTCGAGGGGTGGGCGGCAAGGCGGAGGCAGGCGTGGCGTGGCGCAGGCAACATTTGTTGTAAATGGCTCAACAAATTGCGCAAAACAAAAACAAGCGCCAAAAAAAAATGTAGTTGAGTGGGGAATAGGACAACGAGCACACACCGAAAACCAGGACAGTACAGGACAGGACAGGATGTGGCACAAAGCAGCAAATGATGTGCAACACAAGCGCCTCTTATGTGGGCGTGTTACGGGGCGTGCCAAAAGTGTTGTCGATTGTTGATGTGACCGCTCAAACAAAGGACGCACAGCACGAAGGCAGCAGCCACAACCACAACCACAACCACAACAGTAACCATAACAATTGTGGCTAATTATATCCAACTAATTGATACAACTTACAGGTATTGTCCGATCCCACATCAGATAATACAGTCACTTTGACCCAGATAATGCATAGCTGACCCATGCTAAGATTTACATAAATGCTAATGGAGTTACTTCTCGGGTTCCATGGATTACCTTTGATTTGTGGAATGTGGACAATTTCATTCGTCACTGAAATCTGATTCCCATGAAAAGATATGCACTTGAAGTAATTTATTTTATAGTTTTCGAACTCAACTTACTAACTGGATAAATGAAGAGGGGAAACTCTCAACAAATCAAACATCAAGTGGAGAAAAAAATGTGAAATTGGAAATGGGGAATGGGGAATGGGAAAGGGGAAATAGGAAAATGTAAGCTGAGAACAACATAGAACATCTGAGAAAAAGATGCTGCATTTTCTGCAAATGTCGACTATTTTGTCGCCAAACAAGGACAAATTAACGTATTGAGTTAGCTGTAGCACGTACTGAACACAATTGGCCATTAGGAAATGCCTCACCCAACACACAGACACACACACGCAACCCACACACAAATGTATATACATATACATACACGGAATGTCTTGATATTTCTATCAGTTAAATGGAGAGAGTCAGCTATATTGGACCAGTGAGTGCTGGATGAGAACATGTGGCCCATGGCTCGTACATTTGGCGACAAGGACAAACAAGTGACATCGTCTTAAAATGTTGAACATCATTTTTTATTGCATTTTCAGAGTATTTCGACTGGGTCGCTGGGGCGAAAAGCTTGGACATTTCTTCTGTTACTAAGGGTTCCATGATTCCAATTGGGTTTGCCTTTGGGTTTGGGGTTAAGTTTTTGTGTTTTCTTTTTTTGTTTTCGTTTTTTTTTTTTGAATTTCTTCCGCTCAGTCCATGAGTTGGGCGTAAAAGTTTTCATCGTCCTGCGTAGTGTAGGCGTGCCCTCTCTCGACATACGGCAAAAAGTTTGCTGATTTTAGCTTCTAAACATGGTACTGCTAAAAGAGTTTAACTACTTTTGTGGCCAGCACAGAGCTACCAAAAATTACCAAAAGTTGAGAAAGTTGACGAGCAAACTTCCATGACCCCTTCTCCTGCTTCGCCCATCCCCCATCCTCCATCCCCGAGTGCCCAGACCCATAGTCGCCCGACTCAACCCGATCCCCAGAGATACATAAGCAGAACTCAAATGTCAGTTAGTATATGATTCTACACACTAATATATATATATATATATGTGTGTGTGTTCATTTGTTCACATGTGCGAATGTGTGTGTGTCTTAACCCAAGTTTGTTGCTTGCGTAATTTAATACACTCTTCCTAAACGGCTACTCGATTTTTGTCAGACAGCCTACACAGTTCAGTGTGTTTGTTTGGGCCAACAGCTAACTGATTTCATACAAATACATATACATATATCTATATATATATATATATATATATATATACATACAAGCAACAAATTGGCAATCACTTAAGGAACACATAATCGGTAGTATGTCACACATTGAGTAAGGTTAACCTGGAAAAGATAGAACTCATTTTGGAGCCCACAATTGCACATCTGCTGGCAAGGGTATTTTAATTTCGTCAATCGAAAGTTTTCTGTCCGGTTTTTTTGTTTGTTTTTTTAGTTGTCATCTAGCCCAGTTATTACAGTGTTTGTGCAACATTTGAATGAGTTAAGCTCATTTGATTTGATTCTTTCAATGCGGCTTTTATTTGCGCCAGTTGCCATTTATTGTTCATATTTCTAAGCGACCATGTTGTTTCCGTTGCTATATATGTATGTACATATATGTTCTTTGTATGCTTTGTTTTAGTTGTATACACAAAACGTGTGATTAACGGAAACAAATCGCAAGTTCCGGAGGCACTTTTTAAAAATCTGTATCTTGATAGGCAAATGGCACAAAAAAAAAAAGCTAATGGGAATGAGAATGAAGCTGAGTAGTATTGAAACAGTTCTAGCATCGTTTGCTGATTAATAGCTAATTATGTCACGTATTCATCAAACACTGCAGTTGCAAACAACTAAAAAATAATCATTTTAAATATTGCTAAGCAAAATGTGAATTTATTTATTGTCGAAGCCTACAAAACTTGAATTCGCTCACACATCTGATCTGGAATCATTAAAATATTGCAAGTAAATCTAAAAGTATATTCTGAAAAATTATTTTGCTTTTTTCAATTATTTCTTTGATATTTTTGCTATTTCGATCAAAACAAAATCGAAGTGGAGAAAGTAGTATCAGATTTATATCAATTGATAATTGAAACCATTGATTTACAGGCAAACTCTGTAAGTTTCATGTTGGAGTCGAAATTGATGCTTGTACGGAACTGAACAATTAAAATGTTGCATGCAACATTTTTTGGCGCCGCTCTCTTAAGGCCAAACTCGGCGCTCTTCTATGCTCGCTCGTCGAAGCTGCCTTGTTAACAGTGTTGAGGCAGGACCCAAAGGCCAAGAATTTCGCTAAGCCAAACTGTAAATAACAGGCCCAACATCAGGTTTTAGATATGTTTGTATATGCTTACTTTTTGTTTTTCCTTTTTTTTTTCAATTTTGGCCAAAAGCTGAAAATAAGTGGGGAAACTGAGCACAAACCAAGGAACGGAGAATCAGTGTGAAAATGTGGCTTAATTATGGTTTCTGCGGCCAGAACCAACATCGAAATTTGGTTTTAATTCGGTTGTGCTGATGCGCCTGCTTTTAATTACGGCAAGAACAATGATAACGATGATGATGTTGCTAATACGATGCTAATGATGTTGCTGAAATATGTCACACACTTCTCATGCCTATACCCAGGTGCAAGGACATACGCATGGGGCAAGATAGCTTTAACGTAGACACAAAGTGTCTTGGATTAAAATTTATTAATAAGAGAAATTTCACTTTAGCACCTTCGTTTACGAAATTCAGTGTCTCCTTCACGGCAAATTGCCAGTCCTTGTTGTCCACACAATTACCGCAAGTGGTTGCCACAATTATGAAATCCTTAACCGCATAATCGCTCGGCGTGAAAGAGTACAAAGCCGCTGGCTTTTAGGCTGTTAGGTAAAGGACCATGTGACAATATAAATCAAGCCCAAACAACCAATTGAGAACCCTTCATACCATCCAGATCCAAGCCACGGCCCAAAAGAACAGTTTGCCTCGGTTTTTGTTTCTTGTTTTTAATATACCCTGTCGCAAAGAAGTGCATCAAAGGGCGTCCATAAATGTATATGCGACCATTTGGGGCACTATTTCTGAATTTTGAAATTTGTATATAATATTCAACTCAATCTACAGTCAGCAGTAAAGCAAATGGAACTTTACATGGTATATACGACGTCACAGAGTAGAGAACAGTCGATAGTCAATAGTCGACATACATATGTATTGATGAATTACTTCTAAGACTAAATTGGATGAACTATGATATGCTTTAAATAATACGATATATATGCGATGAACTTTCCATTCCTATACAGGGTATATAATATGGTTTAAAACATATTAATGATATATCAATTTTCGGGCTATAATTTTTACTTGTCTTCCGACCTCAAATTTCGTTTTCAACTTTAAATGTACGATTGATTTAGGGGCAAAACTATGACCAAAAAGCCTTCGCTTTTGAAGATACGTTGAGTTTTGACGAAGCTATGGCATTTTGAAGTTTCGACCTATGCCCATACACCGATATATCGATTTTCGGGCTATAATTTTTACTTGTCTTCCGACCTCAAATTTCGTTTTCAACTTTAAATGTACGATTGATTTAGGGGCAAAACTATGACCAAAAAGCCTTCGCTTTTGAAGATACGTTGAGTTTTGACGAAGTTATGGCATTTTGAAGTTTCGACCTATGCCCATACACCGATATATCGATTTTCGGGCTATAATTTTTACTTGTCTTCCGACCTCAAATTTCGTTTTCAACTTTAAATGTACGATTAATTTAGGGGCAAAACTATGATCAAAAAGCCTTCGCTTTTGAAGATACGTTGAGTTTTGACGAAGTTATGGCATTTTGAAGTTTCGACCTTTGCCCATACACCGATATATCGATTTTCGGGCTATAATTTTTACTTGTCTTCCGACCTCAAATTTCGTTTTCAACTTTAAATGTACGATTGATATAGGGGCAAAACTATGATCAAAAAGCCTTCGCTTTTGAAGATACGTTGAGTTTTGACGAAGTTATGGCATTTTGAAGTTTCGACCTATGCCCATACACCAATATATCGATTTTCGGGCTATAATTTTTACTTGTCTTCCGACCTCAAATTTCGTTTTCAACTTTAAATGTACGATTGATTTAGGGGCAAAACTATGATCAAAAAGCCTTCGCTTTTGCAGATAAGTTGAGTTTTGACGAAGTTATGGCATTTTGAAGTTTCGACCTATGCCCATACACCGATATATCGATTTTCGGGCTATAATTTTTACTTGTCTTCCGACCTCAAATTTCGTTTTCAACTTTAAATGTACGATTAATTTAGGGGCAAAACTATGATCAAAAAGCCTTCGCTTTTGAAGATACGTTGAGTTTTGACGAAGTTATGGCATTTTGAAGTTTCGACCTTTGCCCATACACCGATATATCGATTTTCGGGCTATAATTTTTACTTGTCTTCCGACCTCAAATTTCGTTTTCAACTTTAAATGTACGATTGATATAGGGGCAAAACTATGATCAAAA
This sequence comes from Drosophila nr. perissopoda 5 BK-2023a, assembly GCA_035044105.1. Taxonomy (NCBI): domain Eukaryota; kingdom Metazoa; phylum Arthropoda; class Insecta; order Diptera; family Drosophilidae; genus Drosophila; species Drosophila nr. perissopoda 5 BK-2023a. The sequence continues at coordinate 802,002 of JAWNMK010000207.1, read as the reverse complement.
AGCCTTCGCTTTTGAAGATACGTTGAGTTTTGACGAAGTTATGGCATTTTGAAGTTTCGACCTATGCCCATACACCGATATATCGATTTTCGGGCTATAATTTTTACTTGTCTTCCGACCTCAAATTTCGTTTTCAACTTTAAATGTACGATTAATTTAGGGGCAAAACTATGATCAAAAAGCCTTCGCTTTTGAAGATACGTTGAGTTTTGACGAAGTTATGGCATTTTGAAGTTTCGACCTATGCCCATACACCAATATATCGATTTTCGGGCTATAATTTTTACTTGTCTTCCGACCTCAAATTTCGTTTTCAACTTTAAATGTACGATTGATTTAGGGGCAAAACTATGATCAAAAAGCCTTCGCTTTTGCAGATAAGTTGAGTTTTGACGAAGTTATGGCATTTTGAAGTTTCGACCTATGCCCATACACCGATATATCGATTTTCGGGCTATAATTTTTACTTGTCTTCCGACCTCAAATTTCGTTTTCAACTTTAAATGTACGTTTGATTTAGGGGCAAAACTATGACCAAAAAGCCTTCGCTTTTGAAGATACGTTGAGTTTTGACGAAGTTATGGCATTTTGAAGTTTCGACCTATGCCCATACACCGATATATCGATTTTCGGGCTATAATTTTTACTTGTTTTCCGACCTCAAATTTCGTTTTCAACTTTAAATGTACGATTGATTTAGGGGCAAAACTATGATCAAAAAGCCTTCGCTTTTGCAGATAAGTTGAGTTTTGACGAAGTTATGGCATTTTGAAGTTTCGACCTATGCCCATACACCGATATATCGATTTTCGGGCTATAATTTTTACTTGTCTTCCGACCTCAAATTTCGTTTTCAACTTTAAATGTACGATTGATTTAGGGGCAAAACTATGATCAAAAAGCCTTCGCTTTTGAAGATAAGTTGAGTTTTGACGAAGTTATGGCATTTTGAAGTTTCGACCTTTGCCCTTACACCGATATATCGATTTTCGGGCTATAATTTGTACTTGTCTTCCGACCTCAAATTTCGTTTTCAACTTTAAATGTACGATTGATTTAGGGGCAAAACTATGATCAAAAAGCCTTCGCTTTTGAAGATACGTTGAGTTTTGACGAAGTTATGGCATTTTGAAGTTTCGACCTATGCCCATACACCGATATATCGATTTTCGGGCTATAATTTTTACTTGTCTTCCGACCTCAAATTTCGTTTTCAACTTTAAATGTACGATTGATTTAGGGGCAAAACTATGACCAAAAAGCCTTCGCTTTTGAAGATACGTTGAGTTTTGACGAAGTTATGGCATTTTGAAGTTTCGACCTATGCCCATACACCAATATATCGATTTTCGGGCTATAATTTTTACTTGTCTTCCGACCTCAAATTTCGTTTTCAACTTTAAATGTACGATTAATTTAGGGGCAAAACTATGATCAAAAAGCCTTCGCTTTTGAAGATACGTTGAGTTTTGACGAAGTTATGGCATTTTGAAGTTTCGACCTTTGCCCATACACCGATATATCGATTTTCGGGCTATAATTTTTACTTGTCTTCCGACCTCAAATTTCGTTTTCAACTTTAAATGTACGATTGATATAGGGGCAAAACTATGATCAAAAAGCCTTCGCTTTTGAAGATACGTTGAGTTTTGACGAAGTTATGGCATTTTGAAGTTTCGACCTATGCCCATACACCGATATATCGATTTTCGGGCTATAATTTGTACTTGTCTTCCGACCTCAAATTTCGTTTTCAACTTTAAATGTACGATTAATTTAGGGGCAAAACTATGATCAAAAAGCCTTCGCTTTTGAAGATACGTTGAGTTTTGACGAAGTTATGGCATTTTGAAGTTTCGGTCTTTGCCCATACACCGTTATATCGATTTTCGGGCTATAATTTTTACTTGTCTTCCGACCTCAAATTTCGTTTTCAACTTTAAATGTACGATTGATTTAGGGGCAAAACTATGATCAAAAAGCCTTCGCTTTTGAAGATACGTTGAGTTTTGACGAAGTTATGGCATTTTGAAGTTTCGACCTATGCCCATACACCGATATATCGATTTTCGGGCTATAATTTGTACTTGTCTTCCGACCTCAAATTTCGTTTTCAACTTTAAATGTACGATTGATTTAGGGGCAAAACTATGACCAAAAAGCCTTCGCTTTTGAAGATACGTTGAGTTTTGACGAAGTTATGGCATTTTGAAGTTTCGACCTTTGCCCATACACCGATATATCGATTTTCGGGCTATAATTTTTACTTGTCTTCCGACCTCAAATTTCGTTTTCAACTTTAAATGTACGATTGATTTAGGGGCAAAACTATGATCAAAAAGCCTTCGCTTTTGAAGATACGTTGAGTTTTGACGAAGTTATGGCATTTTGAAGTTTCGACCTTTGCCCTTACACCGATATATCGATTTTCGGGCTATAATTTTTATTTGTCTTCCGACCTCAAATTTCGTTTTCAACTTTAAATGTACGATTGATTTAAGGGCAAAACTATGATCAAAATGCCTTCGCTTTTGAAGATACGTTGAGTTTTGACGAAGTTATGGAATTTTGAAGTTTCGACCTATGCCCATACACCGATATATCGATTTTCGGGCTATAATTTTTGTTAGAGATGGGTTGGGACGTCTGCAGTAGTCCAGATGTAAATGATAATAAAAAGGCTTTGTAACTGGTCATTAAACATGTTCATGAGAGAGCCTGTAATGCAAAGAAAGAGATAGAGAAAGAGATAGAGAGAGAGAGAGAAAGTGAGAGTGACATAATTACAATGTGGCCAGCAATTACAAGAATATCCCCGACGGCTTGATTAATTGCAGGCAAAAGGTAAACTGCCACAGAAGGCAAAAGCAATCCCTGCACTTGCCACCCAATGAGCAGCCAGACAAGCTGACTGCCCGATTCGGCGATTAGCTCCGGAGCACAACGAAATGTGTATCAATAAAGCTTGTGTTGTACTTGGTTCCATTCAAGGCTCTGTAATTATTCTTGAAGTGATAACATTTGAACGTGACTCTCAAAATAAAGCTGGTTCATCGGAAAGTTCCCAACTACTAACAGATACATCAATCTCCTGGTTGTGTGCGTGTGTGTGTGTGTGAATAAAATTACATAGTAAGTGCACCTATTTGAGCCCGTCATCAGCATGCCAAATTTCAAAACAGCAATGTCTTGAACCTTAAAAAAAAAAAAGACAGATGGCAAGTCTCATCAGTTATTGCTTAAAGTTTACACAAAGCAGAAATGATTTATTTAGATTACACTCACACACAAACACACACACACACAACGAGAAACATAAAAGAAACCTGTGGAGAAAGGAAGACTTGCAAAGTCTAATTGCAACTGACACCTGGCATGAGCTTCCCTCAAATTTGGATTGCCTATTTTGCTATTTGGCTATTTGGATTGCAGTTGCAGCGCACAAATATGCAATGGGCTTTTCATGTGGGTTTCTGGGAATTTGGTTTCAGACTTACTGGGTTGCTTGTTTCCATTGGGCTCCGACTCCGAATTGAACTCGAGAATGTATTTTGGCCTATGATTTGAATCTTTCAGCACTCTCTTTGATGGGAAAATCAACAACAACACGCCTCAGCTCAGCCAGATAAGTGCTGAGTGCTTTGACTGGCGTGCCCAACTTGCTGATGACCTGTTTATCATGGATCCAAGCATTAGTCAGTCACATGTCGCAAACAAGTAGAGAAATCTGCCAATAATATTGTTAATAGTACTCAATTTATTGCTGATGTATGCTGAGAGCAGAGTTTAGTCAGATTGATTTGATGTGTCCAGCTGACTGCGTCTGTCTGTTGCCCGATTACAGGATATAAGGTGCTCTGGTCCTTATTGCCTTTTCTCTGATAGGTTTGTTTATGATTTATGTATTTGCATTTTGCAATTTATGCGACAACTACAGCAAATGCAATCATTTAAATATTTATTTACAAATTGTGCCAACTTGCGGCTTTGCTTGTATGCAGTGGCCTTTACTTTTCAACAAAATGTTGCGCCAATCCCCAAAACCACTCACCACGTACCGTTGTCCTGTTAACATGCCGCAGGACATGGCCGCACGAACTCGAACGTGGTTTGATGCGGCTTCGAACCAGTTGCGCTCTCGCTCATTCTCTTCTTCCTTGGTAAACACTTTGGTTTTGGGCCAGTTAAGAGCATGCCAAGGCTTTAACATAATTGCCATCAAATGGCCCAACAATTTGTCTGGCTTTGACCGCCCGCCCGCCTGGATATGTGTCACTGTGTTATCATTCCTCTATCTACCCCTAAACTGCCGCTCCCATGGGTTGGGCCGGGCCTCAGTCAATCAACAGGTGGACGGGCGCATCGCTTCTAATGGAACTGATAATACACAAGTGGAATTCATAACAAGCAAATTGAGTTGAATCTAAAGCTCGATTTTCATTTGGTTTATATTTTCATATACAACAGTTGTTCAAATAAAAAGTGTTCTTAGTTTGTAGTATTTAATTGCTCAATATTTAATACAATTTTTATCCTATGAATAGCTTATGTAATTTGACTAAATTCTACTATCGCTGTGGTGTCATTTACTAAGAGTATTACGTATCTATCTGTCTATCTATATATCTATCTAGTAACCTCTGGTGTTGGCTAAGAGTTTTCCATTAGCAGGTCTCCTTCTATCGTAGTTACGATTAATTAATTAGCTTGCTATTTTATTGCAGTTCCCAGAAGATTTAGCATCAAACTTTTCGTTTCCCCACTTTTAGTTGGGAAACAAGCTATCGAGAGTTCATTATATGAGAGAATGGTAAATATATGGTATATACTTATAATTATTCATTTATTTAGTTACCAGCATTTATTTAGTAAGCATTTAGGAGCACCTAAGGAAGCTTATACCATCTGTCATCAACTTTTGATAATGATTCTTTATGTACATCACAAATTTTGAATAATGAAAAAGATTATTTTCTCAATTACAAGTCGTACATCTGTTTTTCATGAATGTTCACAGATTTGTCTACTGTTTCCCAGACATGGGCTAAGAACACATAATAACTGCACAAACTATGTTTAGGATAAGTCATAATACATAGGCATTTTAATCTGAAGTTTTAGTGAGCATACCCACTTGGTTATGACCAAGTGTCTTTCACTCAGCAGAAGCTCTTTAATATGTGTAACTTAAGTTGCTCCACTAAAAACCAATTAAGTGTTTATGTTGCACATTTAAGTGCTATAAAATGCAAATATGTAAGACTCATATTTGTATTTTTGCTGAGCTCTGCGATAAATCATTTACCGGTTAATAATGGTAGAGGGGGGGGGGGGGGGGGGGGAGGAGAACGGAGTGCGGTTGGGTTTTGGGAAGGAAAACCCATTGAATCGAATTTATTCACATTTAACGGCACTTTGCAGCTTACTGACGATGTCTGGAGCAACGCTGGCACCGGATAACGGTAACCGAATTGTTGACAAACTTAAAGCCAAGTGCAAAGCTTGCCACATATTGTGGCAAATTATCATCATAAACTCGTTTATTGAGGACACCTTGAATCGGGTCGAGAACCAAGCAGCAGTTATTAAATTCTATTTAAACGTAGTTCCTAAGACAAAGCTCTCCCCAAAAGCTAACGACCCCAACTTGAAACACACCAATTGAGACAGAGCGATAGAGAGAGCGATAGAGAGAGAGAGAGAGATAGCTAGAGAAAAGGCAGCAAAAATGTTGTTCAAATCACTTGTTAATTAAGTTTATTGCGGCAGAGTTATTCGCCTCGTCTGGCAAGTTTTTTGGTTAAGGGTTGGGTGCTGCGACCCTTAATGGGGGTGTTTACTGTGTGGAGTGGGGACACTTGCTCGTTATTACTGAGCCTGTTGTGCACTTAAGTAGCCATAATAGTGTCATGCGTATGATAAACGATGGCCCATGTTCAACTTACGCACACACACGCACAGTTACCCACACTCAGAAACACACCCGTCGGCTGTGGTTGAGGGCCGTGCAATGGCCACACAAAATGCGTGTACGCAATATGAGAAATCTCTTCAAAAACTTGCACAAAAGTGCATGCCCAATTTAAATGTCAAATGCAAATGGCCTCAACTATAATTCTCAGTGACAAGCAGCAGTTCCTCGGCGCACCCTTCTCCTTCCCAGCCAACTGCCTTTTATGAAACCTTAATGATCGTGCATCATAAATAAAGCTGTGAAATTGCCTCTGCATAGAGATGACATATAACACACACTGGTCATCACACACACATCCACACACAAACACACATCCCCATCTCAGTTTTTCCCCACTTCCGCTGAAAAGTGTCAATTTCTTTTTGACAGACTGTAGTCGTTTTACTGTGGGTGGCAGTTTGTTCTGTGTAAAGTCAACATCTCAGAATGAATTGTTCGCCATGTCACACAGTCAAGTAAATATATATTTTTACGCATTCAGCGGCTATTTCCAGCCGTTGCGGTTCCCCTCTCCACCCTCTGATCCCGCAGCGCTCAACGCTCTAACGACTTTGTTCCTTATACCCGCACCAAGGCAGTGCATCTACTGGCTAAGGTATGCTCCACTACGGTTCAACTCAGATTTCGATAGCCACAAAGGCATTTCTTGCCGAAAGGTATTTAATAAATAATGAATAGACCAAAGGAAGCAAGATAAGTACTTGGAGAGGACTCATTTCCCTCTAATTAAGTTCAGCTTAAACTGTAAAAGTAAAAAAACCATTTTAATTGTCAGGCAAAAATTGCATTTGAGGAAAACTAGCAAACTAATCAAAGTATGCATAATTGGGCTTAGCAGGCTTTTGTCGCTCTTGAGGCCCGATACAAATTATCGATTATTCTGGGCTTTAAAAGCACTTCAGAGCTTCGGACATTCCGGATTGGAAATTTAATCTATTCGAAATATTTCGAATAAAAAAAATGTATACATGGCGAAAGCTAAGAGCTCAAAATTCAAAGTTAAGATGAATGTTGAGTTGGAAATTGATAGTTGTGCAGATGCTTAGAATGGTATACTCAAGTCGAGCATTGTCGCCCCAGCAACGCTCAGCGGAGCTTGGCCATTTCCGAATGTCCATTAAATAATTTTGTTGCAGCGACAAAATGTGTGACATATTACATAATAATTTTCGCATTTTTATCCTATTAACGTCAGCATGGCAAAAATAATTGGACATTGTCGTAATTCTGCAAGCGATTTTGATTGGAAGTTGTGTGTGTGTGTGTGTGTGTGTGTGTATGTGTGTGTGTGGGAGACATAGTTAGCAGCAATAGAAAAGAGACAAATACATTGGCAGGCAATATTAGACAGCCAACCAGGCGATAAACATCAAGCCCAAGGCAATTAATGTTAAAATATTTATACATATACATATATATATATATGTAAGTGTGTGTGTGTGTGTATTTTATATTCAACGGTGTATGTGAATGTGTGAATTGAATAATGCTCTTGTGGCGCAATGAATCAAAGCAGCTAATGCAGACAACAAAATGCACTTGCACAAAAATTGTTGCCATGACAATGGCAACAGTAATTGGGGCAGTGGCAGAGACAACAATTTGTAATGGCCATTGGGCTAATTAGTACGTTTCTTAGACACACATGTGTATTAAATGAGTATGTTCGTGTGTCCGTGTATCTGCATTGTATTTGCAACAGTAAATTACGTGACAAAACTAAGCAAAGCTTGTTTTAATTAGAGACTATTCTGCCTGCCGCAACAGCAACTGCGACAACAACCACGACACCAACAACAACAAACAATGACAAACAATTAGAAGCAGCAGCAAAACGCACACGAAACAGTCGCTAGAATTCGAAGAAATATCTGACGCATAAATATAATATGACATTGGTTAAATCTTTTGGCATTTCAACAAATATTCAACCAAAGTTAGCCAAGATCAATGGCATTCAAATTTATAAGCACGATTCTGGATAAACAATTGAACAGAGAATTATTCAGTAAAAAGTGGAAGTTTTTAAAAACCTATAGAAGGGAACAAATTGTGTATAAATTTAGTGAGAATATTCATTAGTTTGTGCAATAATAACTTCTCGTTCAGTTCATATGTTCGAGCTGATTGTATGGCTGAAAGGCGAGATTATGCTATTAAATTGTAATTAGGCAAATATTAATTAAAGTGACACGAGTTCAAAGAACTGGGACAAAATGCTTTGGTATTTGCATTAATACAGTGCAATACATAATGTGGCAGCCTGACTAAAAGGACGAACAGGACAAGAGTGATTAGGAGCAAGAGGAGAAGCTACTTAAGCTGCTTGTTGGCAACCGCAAAGCTTTATGCCAAGCAACAGAAACGACACCCACGACACGGGCGCCAAGCGGCTTATGAAAATCAAGATCAGCTCACAAAGCAAACCAGATGAAGGATGGGTAGAGGGGGAGGGAGAGGTAGAGGGAGGGGGGAAGCGGGCTAACCAAACGCATGCCGTGCATAAAATCTGCTTAAGTGCCAGGAAGCCAGGCCAAAAAGGTAGCGCGAGTCGGGGCGTAGCGGGGTACTTTGGGGCGTTGCTGCTGAAATCGGAACATCAGTCGCACGGTTCGCTCAACCGCAAGTGACGCGCTGGCAGCGAAAAACCTAAGACCAAGGCAGCAAATGGTGCGACATTGGCAGCGCCATCATCCGCATCATTATCATCACCAGCATCAACACCATCACCATCACCATCACCATCTCCATCATCATCATCATCATTACGAAGACGAGAGCACTTCGAGTCGAGCTGGTGCATAAATGCAGCTGCTTTCCCGGTAAAAACCACAATGCATACCAATAGCTCTCGCTGTGGTTTGCCGTTCCTATTACACTTAGAAAAAATCAGGTTTTAATGAACAAAAATGCCATACTTGTGTTGCCAAGAGCAGCTCATCTTATTGAGGCATTTTTTATTCCCTAATTTCAAGTTGGATTTTTCTACAATTTTAGATGAAATGTTTTTATCACAGCAACCCACAAATTCTGCAACTTTTTCTGACTTTTAATGATTTTGAAAATAAGCAATATTAAACAAAATAGATTTCCCTTAAATCGAATAATATATTTAGAAACGGTCATTAGAAACCAGTAAAACATTCTGGTTTTCAGTTGATCTCTTTTCCGAGTGTACTGTTGAAGCAACTCCATTACGAACCACCCGGCTCCGACTGCACCGCTAAACAAACATCGTCATTTCTCGAGCCTAACCTCGGGCACCGTGGTGCAGCCCCCCTTGCCGCAGAGCAGGCGACAAAAAAACAGGAGCCAGACTGAAAATACTCGATGTGAACTTATCTGATGTCTGTCCACTTTGGTGTAACAAGTGAGCATGCCTTAGTTGTGATTGCCCGACTCGAACGGGCCTTACCTTCGAACTCAAAAATAAAATCTGGACTGTCAGAAAATTACAAATTCTAGCGATAAAGAAATTATTCTGTAAATAACAAATCCAAGCAAAAAGTTGCACTTTATGCAGAATATAAATATTTTTAATTCGAAAACCGAACGGGATATAGAGAAAAAAAATATTCCGTTTTTTAAAATTATCCAAAAATTAGTTTAACTCTTTCTCTCTCGCTCTCTCTCTCTCAAACAAAAATAGGATAAATAGGATCCATTTAAATTATGCACTTTAGTTGGTGACAGCAACCCAGCAGTGGCAGTGGCAGTGGCCATGTGGCATCAGCTCTTGGCTAGCTTGGCTAAGATGCAAAACAGTTGCTTGTTAATATGATTGTTATTGTTGTGCTTGCTTGTTGTTGTTTGGTTTTGTCACTTGCAACTTGGCAACTTGGCTCTCGCTTGGACTTGTTTGCGATAATATCCACATATTGGCTCTTGGCATTTCTCCTCTCAGCTGTCATTATCATTAGAAATGGCAGCGTGATTCATGAAATACTCGAAAGAACTTTGAAAAGCACTTTAGACCATCCATAAAGCTAAAATGTTACTTATATTATTTGTAGTAAATCGAAATCGAATGGCAAATATTTATGGAATGCTCAAAAGTTAGCTTAACTTGTAAAAACCAAGTCTCTCTTTTGTTGAGGCCGAGCTTCGAAAACACATCAAATAATATTACCGATGCAAATGAATTAAATTAATAAATAAAAAATGCATTGCAACTGATTAGATTAGAGAAAGGAGCTGTTAAAGCTCGAGATTTTCTTCTACTAACTTATTTATAATCCCTTCAAAATGTGAGCCGTCACTCGCTCATCTCTGGCCATCATTATTGGGTTTTCCTTTGGCTTCAGCTTCGGCGTTGGTTCTTTAGGTCTTTGGCTCTGGCTGTGTCTGTGGCTGTGGCAGTGGCTGTGGCAGTGGCTGTTGCTGCATCTTGCCTGTAATTAATCGTTGTTGTCACTTGATTTGGCCACTCGAGCGTCCATCCGTTTCAATGCCGTCCAGTCCTGTCCCTTTTGCTGGCTGTCCTTTTACCCTTTTGCCATGCCCTTCACCCGCCTGCCACTCAACACTTTTTGTTTATCTACGTGATTCAGTTTTGCGGCACTTTGGCCAGCTAATTTTTATCGCCTGCCTTTCTGTGCATCACTTCACACTAAAAGAATGTATTTTACAGTTTACTTGAACCATTGTTCTTGGGCTTAACAGCTTTTTGTTTGGCATTGTCGTATCTCCTTGTTGATTCCAATTGGGAGGAGCAATGCAGAATGTTTATTTCAGTTGCTTAATCGAAAGCGATGAAGAAAAACATGCTATTTCATTTTCATTTTCATTTTCATTTTGATGTTGATGTTGACGACTAGTTCACATTATTGAATACCTATTTTTATCAAGAATTCATTACACACAAGCACAAATTGGCTCTGATGAAACTTTTCGATTTAACAAGTGCTCAAGCAGAACTAAAATAAATGTGCAAAAGCTAAACAACGTCTATAAATAAATAACTTATTTTACAGCCGGAATGATGCTTCCCACAGCATGACGGAACATGATATGACACCCGAATGACACAAATGTACCTATCTAGTACAAAACTCCACGCAACTTCATAAATGTTGTGCTCCATGACAAAGTTGGGGAAAGCTTTCAGGCAGAAGGTCGCCAAATATAGCTCGCAAGAACACAAGCCCTATAACTTAACTCAGAGTGGGACAGAGGACGATGAGAATGGTGGTGGGGAGAGGGAAAAGGGGAGAAAGGAGGAAGGAGGAAGGAGGAAGGACAGCACTGACAATTATTATGCAGCATCTTTTGTTTTGCCGTTGGAAAGTTGCCGTGTACAGTTTATAAGTTACGGTCGTACACACAACTTAATCCGCTTTAATAGTTTTTCTCGTCTCACACAGATTTCATCAAGAACTTGAACTCATACCTTAAGAAAGAGGCAACACACACACGCACACATGGACACAATTGTGCCCCAGTGGAAATTTCAGGTAAAAGCAAATTGAGTAAAGTGCCAAAATAATAAAAAAAAAAAGGAAAGCACAAAAATAAGACATAAAAAGGGGAGTGTAACAACAGCAAAAATCACTGAACTTTTTCCACAAAATATCTTATGATATATACATATATATAAATATATACAATTTTAGAAAATTCTAGTTGGCAGTGCTTGACTAAGAGATACCTTAATCAAGTCAATATTCAAATTATAAATGATTTCTTTTTAATTAAGAACTTTACAATTTTTCGACTTTAGCTCTGGCTGCGATGAACAAATTGCAACTCTAACAAAAAATTCGCAACCCTTCAAACTTCGTTGAAGTATCTATACCTGATGAGTCCAATATGAATACTGTTGTTGTCGGATTTAATAATAACTTTTCAAATTAGTTGCATGGTCAAAGCGGATTGGCAAAACTAGAATTAACCAATACGTTGAACAGCCAATGGGCTGTCAGCCAATGCAGTTGGGGGTGCTCGATCTAGAGTTATCCTGACTTGTCATACATTTATCATATTATTAATGAACATTTCTTTTTTTAAGTATTGAATTCAAGCAGGATTATTTTGCTGTTTACGGAATGCCACCCGTTTTACCAAGTTTCCAGCTACAGGGTATTTAAACTTTAATTTGCCAAGAGTTTATTCATTATGTGTGGATGCTGAATGCCTTAAGAGCCATGGTGAATGGCATCTCCATCCCTCTCCCTCTCTCGCTATCTATCTATATATATATATATAGATATATATATATGTATATATATCTGTCCCTTTTTGTACAAACGACGCAGCTCAACGACTGCAGCGATGGCAGCCAGTTGCTTCCTGCCACAGAATTTAGCGTGTTTCTCAGTGCTAGTTGTTGTTGTTGTCATAGTTGTTGTTATAGTTGTTGTTGTTGTTGTTTGACTGCGCCAGTTTGTAAGCGGAGCGTAAGGGGGCAGGTTAAGGGTGATGGGGTGGGATGATATCACTTCATGCATACGCTGTTTAGAAACGAATGTCTTCCGCTACCGGTGAAGTGCATACGCATTTGAGGAACAACAACAGAAGCCCAGCCAAACATGGCGACTTGGTGTGAGTGGAAGTGTAAGTGTGTATGTATGTATGTGTGTGTGTGTGTGTGTGTGTGTGTTTTGGTGTGACTGTGTATGTGTGTATGTGTGTGTGTTTGTCGTCGTATTGGGGGTTAGTGTGCTTGAGAGATGCATTTGGCAGTCGAGGCGTCGCACAGTGAGATCAAAACTATCAAAAACCAAATAAAACAAAATCATTTGCTAAAAGTACCTTAAAAATTCTCTTTTTCGTTATTTCAACATTAATTTGTGAATACAATTTAATAATATAATTTATAAAATAATATTAAGACTTATGCCTTTATTTATGATAAAAACTTACACACAACGGAAATTTGTATTTTAGTTTGGTTAAAGAAAGCTCAGATACACGAAACACATTTTACGCGATTTGCACGATAAAAATGATCATCAAAGTGGAAAGTGGATTTGAGTAAATATTTTGGAGCGACAAAATATTCAGTTGAGATTCACGGTGCATAGTTGTCTTCGACTAAAGGCGAATGCACTTAGGATGACATCAATTTCAGCAGCTGCTAACAATTTTGTTTTACATATACCCTAACCAGTAGCCTACCGAGCACATCACATATGAGTTTAGCCAGTGACTTCATTATACATACTTAATATCCTTTCAGCTGCGGTTTTTGGCTTTCACTGCAGCCTGTTAAGGTACTAAACGAGACCAGACCAGACCAGACCAGACCAGACCAGACCAGACGAGACAAGACGCGACGAGTTGAGGACGCAGAACCCAAACACCTGCCTAGTTGAGAAGTTTTTGACAGTTTAATGCATTTTCAGTTGGGCGGGCAAGTGGCATAGAACATGCAGCGTGCAGCATGCAACATGCAGCTTTAATCGCTTCATTAAGAACAGTACTATTTAACATAATAAGCTGCTCAAGTGTTATTCACTTGATTTGGGACTTGATTTCCTACGATCAATAAGTTCGATTTTATTAGTTTTAGTGTTATTTATTGCCATCGGAAATCGAAATGTATCGATATTAGAGAAACGGATACAGTTATCGATCAAATAAAGCAAGCCGCCGGGTATACCAGAACTTATATTCCAAATTTGAAGACTCTAGCTCTGATGATCTCTGAAATCCGCGTGTTTATACAGACAGAAGGTCGGACGGACATGGCTAAATCGACTCGGTTGATGATCCTGATCAAGAATATATATACTTTATGGGGCCGGAGATGCTTCCTTCTGCCCGTTACATACATTTCCACAAAACCAATATGCCCTTTTTAACCATCGTTAATGTGTTCAGGGTATAAAAAATGTCTCAACAAATAATCAATACATTTTTGTACATTCAATTTACTAATCTGCAAGCGTGGAATTTTTGTTTTATTGATTTTTGTAGAGTATATTGGATATATGTAAATTGCAGTGTACACTTAAATTCGCTGCGAGCCTATTGAAACGAAATATTGGTATGCAAGTCTTCTGGTTGTTGTTTTTGATTGCTTACTTTTTGGCATCGACTATAAGGTGGCAGCGTCCAGGAACACCATGCCTGTATGTAGTACTTGAGCACACACACACGCAGGCACACACACACACACACACACACACATAGCAACACATACATATATGTATATACATACATAGTGTGTATATTATGTGCATTAATGTTGAGTTTTTTTTTCAAGCTGCGAAAAATTGTTATTGCGCTATCGACTTTTGTTTGCATTCTGAAAACATGAAATTGAAAGGAAATTACTGCGACACAGACACACACACTCGCACGCACACTCGCACACACACTCGCACACACACTCACACACACACACACACACACATAAATGAGCTGAATTTGTGTGCTTGTGCAGGGCGTTTTGTTTCGAGACAAAAGTTGGCCGGGCGAGTAGTAAGAATTATGAGTTAGTTGAATGCAATAAACTCGTGCACTCTGTATGTGAGTGTGTGTGTGTGTGTTTGACATGGAAATGCAGCCATTTAGGCGCACCAGCCAAACACACACACACACACACCCCACTCACACACAGAAGCTTAGTCGGAGCAACTGTGTGAAGCAAAGCAGGCAAAATTCACAGAAAAGAGTCGTGAGTGCCATTAACTCCTACATCAAGCGTGATTCTCAAAATCACGAAAATTCAGTCAGTGAAACAAAAACTGTAAAAATTGCAAAAGATTGCAAATTAAATGTTAACTTTCGAAATCTTGAAAAATTTACAAATTACCAAAGCAATGCATCTAAATTGTCGATTTGATAGATTCTTTCAGTGTTATCGTTTATCGGTAATCGGTGCTTATCGATTAGCTTAGCTCTTGCAATCTAACCCAAAATCCCAATTAAACTGAGCGATAGTTTACGTGTCACGCATGTCCATCTCTAGCGACAGCAAACTGTCAACATGCATATGACGAAAATGTTGGAACGCAACAGTGCAAAATAATTGCAAGCAAACAACATTTTTCTTTTGCACGAACAGACCCACATAAGTACACATACACGCACACACGCACACGCACACATACACACACACATACGCATACACACAGTCACACAGAAAGACGCACAACATTGTGCCGTATAATGCAACATAGTTTGCACTTTCACCAGACTGCAGCAGCGACGCAACTGAATGCTTCCTGGCTGTCAGGCGTCAGCCGCACACTGGGTCGCACACACACACACACACACACGCACACACGCAGATGCATATATAAAGTAGCGTCGGCAGCGACGCCAACATTGGCGTCGGCATCGCGTCGCCTGTAATGAAGCAAATTTGCTTAATTGCGTCGCTGCGCCAAACAAAAATATTGCACATACGCAACGTGGGCCGGGACTCGAGTCGTGACCAAGGCATGCGACATACATGCGGCATCAAGCACAACACCTCAGTGGTGTGTGGATAATGGCAGATGGGTGGGTGGCGACAAATATGTATAGGGGTATCTGGGCTTCAAAACTTTCACATTGCATTGCAGGAAGTGTTGCAACATTTCGCGGAAGTGAGAAACATGCACACAAAATGCAACCAAGCAGCAAATGTGCCACAAACACACACACACACACACCCACACAGCACACGCCACAAACACACACACTCGTATAGAAGATCTAGCTCTTCCTCTTCGCTTCTTGCAAAGTTCTTTCAGTTCTGTTACTTTTAAAGTAGTAGTATTACACACATCTGAACTAAGGGCGAAGTCCTCGCATTAAGTGCGTTCTTGTATCGGTTAGGATTTGTGAAGTTCATTTGACTTTGTTTAGTCTAAGTTTTTATTATTTTGAGACGGGCGAAGCCAATGAAAAATAAGCGCCAAACACGCTATTTAGAAAATCATAAGTAAATTACAGAAATACTTCTGCATATTTGCGAGGGGTAAATCAAGAAATTTTGACTGCAACTGCAAAGGGAGTGCATTTAACAAATGAATATAAATATTATTTATACTCAATCAGGTATTCGACCAGATGTATAATATGTTAATAAAATGAAAACGAAAATGTTACCTTTAGAGATTTTAGCCATTGTTCAAGTGCAAGCGATTAAATGTTTATTTTATGCTCAACATAAAATCAATCAGTTTTATTATCTTATCAATCTGTGAGATGAACCAAAGCATAAAATATTTACATCAGTTTCAATTTAAATCCATTAATGGAAGTGAAAATCTGAAATTATGCGCCAGTTGACAAAGATAAAAGGAAACTGTGCTCTGCAAAGGAAAAAAAATGGGAAAATGAATTGATTTTCTTACTGCCTGATTTGTTTGTGGCTTAAAATTAAAAATGTATTACAAAGTCTAGTAATATAAATGCTCTGACGTGAAACGAGACAGAGAGGGGGATAGAGAGTCAGAGCAGGAGCAGGAGCAGGAGCAGGAGCAGCGGCGGGTGGGGTTGTGTAACAGCTACCCTTATTTATGGCAAATGGGTGTTGGAGCAGACGCTTTAAGGTATCAACTTCCAGCGCCATCAATCAAATAGCCAGTCTGCATTGACCAAAAGGTTCCTTGGAGAGCGGGTGGGGGGGGGGGGTCGGAAGGGGAAGGGGGCAAGTCGAATCAATCAGCCCCTTGGCGTGGCCTGCGTATCGCGCCATTAAATCACAGCTTAAATATCAGTTTATTGCTGGTGATTTTTATATATGGGCGTGGCCACCTCATGGGAGGCAGTCACGTTGTATAAAATATGTACAATTGACTGCGTTCCGACTGCTCGTAAAAACTGAAACCAAAACTCATGCTGAAATTATATGGGCTCCCAAATTGTATGTTTCAGGACAGACACGCTTAAATCACTTCCGCTTGCAACACTTCAAATAACTTTTGCAACTATTCAAAGAAAGGAATTACCTCCCGGCAAACACATAACTACGTAAAGTGATATTTCAAGTAACAATTGTAAACTGATTATGGCACAATGAAGGAAATCTTTTAAGAAATAAAATATTTATAATCAGCAGATATTTTCTGGCATTGACCAAATACATTTTACCTTCAATTTTATTTATCTCTCAGGCGAACAAGCAAACAACGAATTGCATATTACCATTTTGCATGCATTGTGTTCGAGTCGGTTGATTACCAATCATTCAGTCAATCAGTCAATCAGTCGTTCAGCCAGTCAGTCATTTAGCCCAAACCGTTTTCTATTGTATGACACGTATAAAATGTGAGTTCATTTATAGCCCATTGCCCATTGCACGTGGCCTATTGTGCGCTGCATGATAAATGCTGCAATCTCTACTGGCAAGTGCAACAGTTATACGTGCAACAACCAACGACAGTCGCATTCAACTGTAACCATGACCCAGGCTGACCCCAAAAAAAAAGAGGGGAATAAGAGAGCGATCAGTGTGAAAGTTGAAAGCGCAGACATTTCAGCTTGAAATTATCCGAAACTATTTTAACGCAAGGATTATTCAGCAGCAGATGAACTGAAAGAATGTAAGTAGGCAGACAGAGTGGTTGAGTGTTAAGAGGCTGGTTGGGTGGTTGGGTGGTGGGCTGGTGGGCTGGTGGGTTCTGAGGGGTGCGGCTTATTTCAGTTGATTGACAAGCGACAGGCGGCAAGCACTGTCATTCACTCTAAAAACAAGCAATGGGTGTGCAAAATGTTGAAATGAATCTGATTCTGAAACCCAAACCCCAACCCAAGCCAAAACCAAAACCATATCTGGAAAACTCTACGCAGAAAGCTAGCAAATAGTAAACGTGCAGCATTGTGGCGAGCTGAGTGTAGGGATGCGGAGAAGTGGGGGGTGGCTGAGGCAGATATTTGGGGCGGCGACTGCCTAGTTGAAATACTTTTGCCGGCATTTGCATAAAAATAATTTGCATTTCGAACTTCACTTGCGCCGCAAATTGAGGGAAAGGCAGATGAGCAGAGGGATGAGTGTGTGTGTGGGGGGGGGGGGGGGAGAAGAGCCGGGTCGAGATATAATGCGGGGATAGTCGCACGTTTTTGGAGGCGTATCGCCTCAGCTTGAAGGCATCTAGTAAAAACAGAGCTCAACAATTGAAATCGAATCAGCAACAAAATCAGCATTCCAGCCCGCAACTAAACGAAGATTATGATGCGGGATGCGAGGGTTATGGGGCTTGCTATCCATGGGAGGAGGTTGGGCAGATAGGTGCACACCCACAAATCACTGGAAATAATTTTGCATTCAACATCAGGCGTCAAAAGCAATTCAAATGTTTAAAAACTCATTTGAATACCGTAGCAAGCAAGCCGCAAAACTGCGGCTTTTTATTCGCACAAAGCAGAGCCGCAAACCAAAAAATAAAAAACGGGTTTGCTGCCAAACTCGCTTCGTTTTGCCGACTTGAGACAATTACACAAGTTTTTTGTCTAAGGTAAACCTCAACATACAATCAGCCAGCCACCTTTTTCGCTTTCATCCGTGTGGCGCATATCCAATTGTGCCACAAACACACACCTTTCGAGGCATACACACACATGGCTTGCAATTATGCCGAGATCCAGTTTTTAGTTTCAGACAATGAAGTTACTCTAATTATGAGTCGAAATATGTCATTTGGCCTGCAGACCACCCCCTGCTGAAATCTACATTTTATTATAAATTTAAGAACCGAAAGATTGTTTCGATGACAGTTATCTGAGATCTGAGTTTGACCTTAATGATGTAATCGCATGCATAACTAGTGACCTTAGCCTCAAAACTCTGTATATATACATATGTATACCAAATCAAATAAGTAAATAATACATGTAAATATTAGCATTGATCAGCATTGCAAACATATACTTTTGCATCATTAAAATTAAATGTGAAATGTGAAAGGTGAGAGGTGAAAGGTGAACTGCAGTAGTCAAAGGTATGAAATAGATACATTTTCAAAGTACCAAATAGTTGAATGTCTGTTTGAAGAAGTTGACAAATTCAGAAACCAATTAATTAAGTTTTACATCATAATTGGAAGTCATCCAATGGAATTGAACTCCTCTCCTGTTGCAGTCATAATTTAAATAACAGGGTATGTATAAGTCGCAGAGTGGGAAAAGTGAGTGACTTAAAGAGTAGGGAAAGTAAGTAAATGAAATACAAGTAGGTTGTCAGCTGATTTTGCATCAAATTGTTTGATGAGGCAGAGAGAGAGAGCATGCAAGTGTGGGAGCTGAAGTGGAGCAAGTAGCAATTGCAGTTCGGCGGCTATTTGATGATGAGGCAACAATTTGTGGCTGCAGTCGCAACAATAAAGCACGAAATCCATTAGAGATCAAAAGCTATTAATGTCGCTGCTGGGCAGGATAGGATAAAACATGGCTATGACAGGACATGGCCAGAACGTTCACGTAGCCAGAGCGGATAGCGTCATTTTGGGAATAAGTAGTCCACTGATATACGCTCCGAGGCGGGTCACGGCAAGCCGAAGCGGCACAGACGACGAGGGGTCATTGCGAAACGTGTGCACATTAGGGACACACAACATGTGGACACCCCTACCTTTGCTTCACTGTAGAGATGAACTCATCTAACACTTTCTTTTTTTCAAGCATCATTTTACTGGCACGACTTTTTTCCTACATATTTGAAAATTTCAGTTCTTGGATATGCATACATATAAACTATTATATTACAATTAAAATAAATAGATATGATATGAAGTGTCAGGATTTTAAATTTAAAACGACTCTAAATATATATAATTTTTTTTTTATCTGAAATAGTGATTTTTATCATTTGTGGAGGTTTGAAAATAAAAAACTGATAATACTGATAAGAAAATGTTGTAAATGGAATATATTTTTCGCTCTCTTCATTAAGTGTCTGTATTGAATCATGTTTGATCGTGTCACGACACGTGACCCAGTCTAGCTGAGTGGTTGAGTGGGTTCCGGCAAATATCTTGTAATAACCACACAAAAATGTGTGTCAGCATCGAATGGCGAATGGCGAATGACGCCCAGGCATAGAGCCATAGATAGAGCCATAAACAGATGCGTGATTTCCATTAAAATATAATGGAAACTCAATGTATCGAGATTAAGCCATAACACACACAGACACATACACGATAACCTACACACACACACACACCCACACTCACACACACTGAGAGACACAGACACACACTCGCTTTGGGGCTCTACGTGAAATCATAAACAAAAGGCAATGCCACAATTTGTGTGCGCCCACGCAATGCTGTTTCGGTCTTCTTCTTGTTTCATTGGCCAAGAAGTGCACCACGTAGCATTGCCAAAAAGGGCTGACTGCCTGGCCATGACTACCAAACGACCAAAACTGACAACCTGAACCAAGCAGTGCCCTCAGTCGACAGACGGAAGGACAGCAGAGCCACCTCATCTTTGGTGTGGGCAATGCCAATGGGGCTACCAACAATGGCAGACATGTTGTCCAAAACTCAGCAGCAATTGTCCCCCGTTTGTGTCTCTGTGTGTGTGTGTATGGGGGCATCCCCAGTTTGGGTCATACAACGCCTGTGATTATGGCCAGCAACTTGTGCAGGAGCACTTTAAGCATTTACTCGAATTTCCAACACTTTGGCATCACTTTGCCTCCAAGCCAAGCCAAGCAACCCGAGCCTAACCGATTGTCATACAGGAAAACCTTTTAAACTGTTTACAAGCCACTCTCAATGAGCGTAAGTTTGTCAAGCCCAATCGAAGTGTAATTAAAACGATTTTCTTGCAGACAGTAAACATCTTCAATGTTTTATACAATTTTGCAGCTGAGAATTTTGTTGCTGCTTAAAATTGAATGTACTCGCAAAATATGATTTTATTTGAATAAAATATTATGAATTAATTTTCGAATTTCAATTTGTATAATATTGTTCAAGATAGATTCCATTGTCATAGCTCCAATTTAACTGTATTTAATAATTAGTTTCATGTTTATAATTTCATTCAATTTTGTAAGTTACCAAACAAAGATTTACCATCACTATTTGAGATATTTGTTATCATATTTAGAGCAATTTGTAAATGCAAGTTATAATTAAGCAAATTATAATTCTTGTAATTTACATATTCAGTTAATTATAGAAATGGTATTTTCGCTCTTCGGAAAACCAATTAGACGTCCTGCAATTCAGTAGGGAAGAAGAAAGGATGAAAATAATGGGAAATGGGAAATGGCAGGCAAAAAAAAGAGAATTCTTAATTGGGTCAAACATTAAAATGTGTGAATTTACTTAGGAGAGCCACAAAAAATAAGTAATACAAGTTTACAACCGTATAGAGCACAGCACGACAACAGCAAATACAACAAATACAACAAATACAACAATACACAGAAGACAAATACGAATTGCGTAGCAACATTTTCACATAATTATTAACAGAAATGAAATGTTAAGCATTTGCCATCTCTTCGTAACCTTTTACTCACAAACAATGGAAATATAAATGAAAAAGAAATTAGATAAAAGACCGAAATGAAATACGCTTATGTACGTATGTATACATAAAAGTTGAGCACATTCTAGAGTATCATTCGGTCTACTAGACTATATCAAATATAATTTACAAATTACTTGAAAATGCAAGCTGAGAACAAGAAGTTGATTCGACTCAGCTAATCGATAATATATGATTTAGCGTTATATTATATTATATTACTACTTATTCTATTCCAAAATCGAAAACAAGGCTTTCATTTGAAGAGCACATTTTATTTCGACTTGAATGCGTTGCACATTTCCTAACGAAATTATAATATGCGCTGCTCGCAGAGGGCATCGAGATACGCATAAAAGAGTTGATTCGGGTTCCTGGTTTCGGGCTTCGTGGTTCGGGCATCTGTTCTGATTTGTGGCACGTGGCTCAAGGGCTTCTGACAAGCAGCAGCAGCAACAGCAGCAGCAGCAGCAGTAGCAGCAGCAGCAGCAGCAGTAGCAATAGCAGCAGCCTTTGGCCGCAATATTTTTCTTGCCCTTGTCTACAGACGGGTTTTTTGGGGTAAATGTTTACATAATGCGAACGCAGCATAAAACCCGTTAAGTAATTATTTGGTTTTTGGGCCACGCACAAATGTTTGGCGTGATGGGTGGAATGGGAGAGAGGGGGTGGTGTGGGGCAAGTTTATGAAGTACACGACAAAGTCGTCGCACAACATTTTGCGCACTCGGTAAATTAATTGATTATGTTTAGAGAACAACACCTTTTGGGGTCCCTTCTGGAATTTCTTGTTTATTGCCCCGCCCCACATTTAGGCTCATATTTTATTTTCGCGCCTTGCTTTGTGGCTTTATCACTTGGCCGCGAGTTAATTGACCCACTCCATTCCAGCAGCCGCAACTGAGTTGTCTTTGCCGCATTTGCCATTCACTAAGTGAGCTTCAAGTTTTGAGCAGCCCACAAACTCGGATCCTTTTTTTGTTGTACCCTTAAATGAATTTTCAAACATTTGCGGTATTAAATCAGCGCTGATTTATGGCGACTTCTGGTGGAGCCGCCTGATTTATCGCGCATTTAATTTGTGCTGCGTGACCTGCAAAAATGGCCACAGATAAATTGCGATTGAATATAATCGTTGAATATATAAAATCTACCATGTAATAAGTGGGTACGAAACACACAACAACGTACTTAAATCATAGATAAGTTGAGTTGCATAGACCCAGATAGTGGCTAATATGTAATGGAGCGAAAATGACTTCAGAATTCAGCTTACTTTAACTCTCACTTAATGCGGTTGTATCAAATAACATTGCACTAAGTAGTTAAGAGAACTCAAAAGCCTGAAGTGAGAGCTAATCGAGTTTATAACATAACTTAAGCTTTAAGAGCTACTTTCTACAATGCTTGACATTGATTAGCTTAAAGCCTTTAATTGTTTTTAAAGCTGTTGGCTTGAACTACTGGCTACTCAAAGTGTTTCTCACAAGATGCTTGAGTAGAGGAAGAAAGTAATCTTAAGTCTGAAGTGAGCTGGAATTGATTAAATGTCCTAATTAGCTTATCTTCTATAAATATTAAGATTGTGCCTGGATGGGGGACATAGTAATTTGATCTTAGTTGGTTAATTAAAAATAATAATCCATGGGGAAGGACGCGCCTCGCATCTGCGTTTGTCAACGCTTTAAATTAACAAACTTGAAATTTTCGAAAACGCAATTATTTGCGAATGTGGGCGAAAATATAAATTGTCCAAGCAAGTGAACTTTCCAGGGGAATTCGGGCGGACCATAACGGATGGGTTGGCTGGAGCACGATCAGCTTTGGCAGGAGGCTCAAGTTAAACGCTTTACAAATTACTTCAAGTTTCAAAGAAAATTCAATAGCCGCAAAAGTTGTCTGCCACACCCAACCCCTCGCCGCATCCAACCCCATGCATCCTGTGTGCACATCCTGCCATGCCTGCCAATCTTGCCGGGCTGTCGGCTGTCGGTTGTCTATGTGCCTATGTGGGCTATCTGGCCGAGGCAATTCAGTTAGCCGGAGGCACATAAAAACTGTTGTTCTGTCCTGTTGTTGTTGCCTGTTGGTTGTTTTAGACTGGCCGGCATATTGCGTAGACGCACTCAGGGACACGAAAAGGGCCAAAAGAGTAGAGAAAGAAGCAGAGAGCGATAGCAAGAGAGCGAGAGAGAGAGAGCGGCTACCCAAGGACGATAAGTGGGCGGCGCAATCAAGAATAGGCACACTGCAGGCTAGAGCTCTCTCCAGTCGAGACCGTTTATTGCTCCAGAGGCCTTAAATTAAAAACCAATTAGCAACATCTGTTGGCCATGTTTCCCATTTTGCTGTTGTTGTTATTGTTGTTGGCCACTTCGATGGCTACGGCAACGGCTGTTGCTCCTTCATTATCCTTATCAGATTTCCTTGCTGTTCTTGTGTAGCCTTTTTTTTTGTTTTTGTTTTTGTTTTTCTTTTTTGTTTACAGCAAGAAAATCGCCTCGATTCTGTAATTTGTCTCTAATTCCTAATTTTGTCATTGTTTTTGGCCATGTTTTGCTGTCTTGCAATATGTCATCTGCTTACCCCAAATCCACTCCCCCTCCCCCTCCCCCTCCCCAAATCCTTCCATCGCTTTCACCAATCTATCTTTCCTTGTGTGTAATGACGCTGTCAGGCTCAAGTGTTGTTAATTGAGCACAAATCAGGCCAACAACAGCTGCCTGTAACTAGTACCACAACCAGAATTTCACATGCAAATCTAAGTTAGACGCTCTTGGTGGCATGTCTTTGACTGCCACAGATTTTACAATGATTTGGAATATCGGCATCAATTAAAATAATTGAACATGCCTTCAAATATTGAATATGCTAATTAGTTACGAACTTAAATTGGCCTTCGAAAGGTTCTTTAATTACTTTCGAACTCCAATCGATGTAAGCTAACAAAAACAAATTGTATTTTTGTTAACCAAGCTACAGCTTTTTCAAGGCAATAATTAATTGTGATAAATTGCAGTATAAACATTTCATTTATAGTTTTAATCTTAAACAAAATTTTAGGAGACATTGCTTTCAACTTTCAACCATTTCCCACACCAAATTTCAGCCTCTTAAAGTGAAAACATTCAAAATAATTTTGATGCAGATTCTTTTATTGCCATAAACAGAGTATCATATTCAAAGAGATTAGATAGTTGTTACCCTTGAAAGAAATACTATAAATAAAAATGCTTAAGAAGTTTCTTCTTCTTCTCCTTCTTCTTCTTGGCGCCACATATGCACATTAAGCCTATAATAAGTGCTGATAATGCGAACACGTATGTCATAAAGAACTTGCGCCCATTATATGGTAATATTAAGTATGTTGCCTGCGAGGAGCATAAGCTACAACACTCCCCCCTACCCCCCCCCCACCCATCTCTACCTCCACCATTACCATGGCATATAATTAAACGGATTAAGTGAGCGTCAAGCGGGTGGCAACGAGTAGCACTTTTGAAGCTAGCGGCCATTTGATGGCTGAGATGGCAGCAACGCTTTCTTTTTTTTTAGCGCTGATTACGCAACTCTGTTTGTGTGTGTGCGTGTGTGTGTGTGTGTGTGTGTGTGGCACACACGCACACCCCAATCACACATTCATAAACGCACCCCTGGGGCATAGGGGCACCGCCCTTGTGCTTGTGCTTGTGTGTGTTGGGTTTTTGCTTGAAAATATGCAAAAATTGTCAGAAGAGCCGCGCAGAGCTGTTAATTACATTAGAGCGTGCACAAACACGGAGACAGACACACAGAAAGAGAGAGATAGAGAGAGAGACAGAGAAAGAGAGAGAGAGAGCGCCAGAGAGAGAGAGAGAGGTACAGGCAGTAAGCATGTGTGGAGGAGTGAGTAAGAGAGACGACACACACGCACACTCGTACACACACACACACACACACACACTCGTACACACACACACACAAACGAGCGTCGTTGCGAGCGGTGTCAAGTGGCGTCTAACAACCGCCTTGTGTCAAAACATTAAAGTGCAAAATTAACTGACACGCGGCGTCGACTTCGTGCCAACACCAAAACACTCGCCACCCCTCCCCCTCCCCCCCTCACCATCACCACCGCCCAGAACCCTCGCCTCGTTCCCAACTGCATTGCCACATTTGGCCCTTAATGCCTTTTGGCCTCACAAATGTTGACGCTTGGAATGTGTACATACATATGTATGTATTTTGTTTTTTTTGTTGTTTTGTTTGTTGTATTTTGTCGCTTAATAGTTGTTGCCACTTTTCCCCGGACGTTGCGTTGCCTCACAAAAGTGTATGTTTGTATCTTTGTTGTTATTGTTATTGCTGTTGTTGTTGTTGTTGTTATTGTTGTTTTGTTGCTTAACGATCATAAATTGCTGGCATTTAAGATATGCGACAAGTGCCTGACCCCTAACCCCTGACCCCAACGACAGCAGCACCAAAATTAAACAACAATTCGACAGTCAGCAACCCAAACGGCAATTTCGTAAAACATACTTCAGCACTTCAGCACGGAATTATTTGTACAGATTTTGGACGGTGCGCAAAAAGAAATTGATAGAATTCGAGCACGAATTTAATAATTAATAATTTAATAATTGAATAAGTGCATAATATTATTATTATTTATGTATTTAAAAAGAAAGCGCAGCGATTTTAAATGCGATTCATTTTTGTATGGCAGAGCTTTTACATGAAACATTAGTAGAAGTATTCTGGTAGAGCTCAAAGTCTGATCAAATCCCTTGCTGCGAATCATTGTATCAGATTTAAACTACAACTTTGACATTTACATTTTTTGAGATGGACTATTTTACATGAATCACAATCAGAAAAAAGGGTTGTCATATGTAACATTAATCTAGATTAATCAGCTTTGCTTTTGAAACAATGTCAAATTTGACAAAATAAAGGCAGTCGAAGTATCCAGTTTTCATTTGATACATTGTCAAAAGAACATTCAGAACATTTTGCAAGGAACTTAAGCACTTTTGATTTTATAATTTGTTTGTACTGGAGAGTTGGTTTTCGTTCACTGAACGGAGACAAAGGAGCGGAGCGATTGGCGCACGCGCAGTGTTGGCAAAGAATAAAAGATATTTGAAAGTGTTGGCAAAGAATACAATAAAAATGTAAGTATGAAAATGTAATCACGCTAAATTTGCAATTGGATTTTGGAAGTGCAATTGTTTTGTGTAAATTCACAGATAAATCAATCAATCAATCAATAAATAGCAAGTAACTGTAACTTCCAATTTACACGGCAAAAAGAGAAAGAAGAAGGCAAAGAACAATGGGCAAAGTTTTGGGATCCATGCGGAGAACTGCCGATGATGTTTACGGCGGTGTGCGGCGCAAACTGAAACGTGGCCTGGATTCAACTGTAAGCCCAGAAGAACCCAAAAAGTGAGTAATCTTCTAGAGAATCTATATTTGATATTCATGCGAAATCCTTTGAAGAAAGAGGCTACTCACAACGACAGACTATATATATCATACACTGTTCATGGGGCAAAAGAATTCGGATGTGACTGTATTGGTCCTGGACAAGTGGTGGCATCTGCACAAACTGTTTCTCAGTCAGAGTCCCTATTTCAATCGCATGTTCAACGGCTCGTGGAAGGAATCCAAACAGAAATTCGTGTACATCCAAATCCCGGACGATCGGGTTACTGCAAGTAGTGTGGATGTCGTATTTAGCTCAATGTATTCCGATGAAATTGAGGTTGAAGTGACGAATGTGATTGCTGTGTTGGTAACGGCGGATTTCTTCTTATTTGACGCCATGATCGATAAGTGTGCCGAGGTGATGATGCACAACATTAATGCCGAGACAGCCATAAGCTATTATGAGGCTGCCTGCGAGTTTGGCATCGAGCTGGTACAGGAGACCACCTTCAAGTGGCTCCTGTTCAATCTGGACACCATTTACATCAGTCAGCCGAATCTGCTGCGACAGATATCCATCGATTTAATGTGTCTACTCACGGCCAGCTCGGATTTGCATGTATCAACGGAATTCTCATTATATACCCTACTCCGGTCTTGGATGTTCCTTCAGCTGAATCCTCGTTATGATCCCGAAGATCCTTTGCAACGTGCCGAGGCCCAAAGGCAACAGGAACGTTTAGTTAATGCCGGTGTCAAAACTTACAGGCCCAGCGTTGATGTTTTCGAGTGGAAATATTTTACACGCCGCATGTCATCCATGCGTTCCTTTCTGGCCACGCCAGAGGGTCAGCAATATGTGCCCGTCTTCCAGCGGCTGCGTACTCAGTATTTGACCAATTACTCTGAGAATGTCAAGATCATCTTCAATGATAATATCATACCCAAGGAGTGGCTCTATCGCCACATTCATAGCCAATGGGAAGCCCTGCTGCGTATCGATCATGACCAGGACAATAGCCATCCCAAGCAACTGGACAACGAGATGTTCTTGGAGAACTGCATGCGTATCGGTTGCATACTGCTCGAGCCCAGCAATCGAAAGTGGAGCTGGCGCGGCTTCAACTTTGGCTTGAATCTGGTATTCATCATGAATTCACGGCGACTCAACATCCGCCGTCATCATCCTGACGAACAAGAACGTGTCCTCAGCCTGCAAGCAAACCGGAAATTTATGCTGCGCGTCACGGTCACCTCGAAAAATGTCCAGCAACAATCGAAGATCATCACTCTGAGTCTGGGGAAGAATCAGGAGGAATCGCTGATGGAGCTCGATACACAGTTGGTGCATCCGCTGTTCATTTCCATTAATATGCTTATCATTACGCCACCGGATCAGAGCTTCAAGGAGATTGTCCCGCTGCTCGTCGAGGAATCCTCCTCCTCGGCGACAACATCCATTGGGGGCACCGATGAATAGGCGGTTAGAGTTGGTAGCAGCAGCACTAACAATACTATTTAGTTATTATTTAATAGCAAAAAAGCCATGGGATTTGGGGAAATAAAAAATATTACTAATCGCTCATTCGTATCCTTGAAATACATCCTGCATATTCATCGCGTATTCGTTTGAATGGGAAACATTTCGTCCTTAGCTTAAAGCTGAGAACTGAAGCCGGATGCTCAGTCGAGCGAAATATTGAAAATTACATGAAGTGGGTCGCATGTGCATAAAATTAAATGCCACCACAGGCACCGCTGCCAAGGCATGCACCACATAACCACAAGCGGATCCACATTCTCCACATGTAGCATCCACAATCGGGTCAAATCGAGTGCGCACCACCGCAGTCCGCAGTTGTCCCCTTTTCCAATCTGTTTCTTTTTTCTTTATTTTTCAACACTCTCAAGTTCCGCCCACTAAGCGAGTGTGTGTGGAAGTGTGTGTGTTAATATTGACTTGCTACTTTGGAGGAAATTGGGTTAAATGGAGCAAAGCGGAGATTGTCTCCCAGCTGAAATTGCATTTGAATTAAATCAGCAGGCAATCTGCAGGCACTCCGTATTACCGCCTGCCCCACATACATACATACATAAGCACTATATGTATAGATTCCACTACTTCTCATTTACACCACCCCATTTTGCCCAGCCCTTCTAGCCCTGTATCAATTTCAGTTCGAGCCAACTTTTTTCTTTGCTGGACTGGGTACCAATTATGGGTATAAGTTTTTAATAAGTCACAGTGCCCTCAATTGGAGCCTTAGTTACTAATTGAAAATAATTTTGGGCGGTTACTGGGAGAGGGGTGGGGGAGGCCAACAGATAGGGGATGATGTGCCCTACCCATGAAACGCATCATTTCCAGTTAACCAATGCAAGGGAAAGAAAGAGCAATCGCTTAGGGCGAACAACGAAAGCATCAAATTCAGATGGAAAGATAGCAAAATAAGGAAATTAATTAGTAGAATAAATAGATGGCTAACTCAATGGATAATTATGCATTAATCTACATAAATGAAGATAAAGAAGACAAAAATAATAATGGAAAATAAATATTAATTACTAGATACACATATATATTGCTAGAGTGATGGTAGATTAATAATCAGAAACTACAGCTAAAGAGAGACTGAAATTATGGCTTGCAAAGATAAATTGATATTGCTATTAGTGATATTAGATGAAAAATATATATGGTAATAAAAATAACTAATTAAATCTTAGATAATTTAGTTTTTCATTTGATTAAGAAACTAATCATTTATTCTCTATCAATTTACTCTCTATTATTATACCGTCAGTCAGGTATTCCCCCTACAGAGTCTACTCAAATTGAACTCTTGAATTATATGGCTATTGCCCACTAGCATTTACCATATTGTACACGGTTATACCAAATAGAATTACCATATATAGCCAAACAGCTATATGAATCATTTTACTATCATATCATCTGATATTTAATTGATATTTCTATTACGCAGCTTAGCTCCAATTTGCCAAAACTCTCTTGCTATTAATTGCGTTTCTTCGTCCTTTTTCTTTTTCTTTTGCTTTTGCTTTTGCTTTTTACATTCTTTGTGTGTGTTTGGCTTTCGTGCTCAGGATTATGCTCATTTTCACTTTTCACCTGCAGTGCCCTGTGCTTTGTGCTCCTGGCCCCCTTGGTTAGCCATTTAATAAACTCGGCGCTTTACAGCACTCGGCCAACTTTTTGGAGCAGCAACTTTTTGGCAACTTAACAACAATTTTTGGTTATGCAAACTTGCAACTTTTGAACCAAGCAAGCAACTCCCATTCCCTGATTCTACTATAATAGCCACCAACTCGCAGCTCGCACTTTCCGACCATTCTCAAACACAAAACTTTGGCGCTTTACGCGGCTAATGCTGAGAAGCCGAAAACTCGTTGCATGTGACGTAGTAATTTATGTGTAACCTGCACCACCAACCTACAACAAAAGCAACAACAAAAACACAAGCAACAGCAATAACATGAACAACAACATCACCAGAAGCAAACAGCAGCACCTTGGCAAGCACTCCATCTATCTCCACATTCTCATCCTGCAGCTCAACTCTTTCTCTCTCTCTCTCTCTCTCTCTCTCTCTGTCACTCTCTCTCTCTCTCTCACTGTCCTGTCTCTTGTTGTCTCTCACTATGTTTTCGGCGCATTTATGGCCAATATTTGCGTGCCTGTCGAAAAAGTTTACACCTTGGTCTTTTGGGGCAACGCAAAAGGTCATTC
This sequence comes from Drosophila nr. perissopoda 5 BK-2023a, assembly GCA_035044105.1. Taxonomy (NCBI): domain Eukaryota; kingdom Metazoa; phylum Arthropoda; class Insecta; order Diptera; family Drosophilidae; genus Drosophila; species Drosophila nr. perissopoda 5 BK-2023a. The sequence goes on along the minus strand of JAWNMK010000207.1, from coordinate 771,448 downwards.
AATTCTCGTTCAGCTTAACTCATTTTAAAGGGTTCAACTTTGGGAATCAAAGCATTTTGATATAGACACATACACATAACCAGATTAGGGTTTCGAAATTTCTTTGTTAAGAATTTTACGCCTAACTCGCAATGGAGGTTACAACATTTTGGTACCTCATTAAAATAAACGCTTGACAAGATGCTGACGTTTGAGCTGGGTGTACAGCAGTGTTGCTGCTCATGTGTAATCATTACTATTATCGAATTACTTCTAATTATCATTGCTAATTCCTAATGTGTTTCACATAACAGAGCTGTCAACTCTAAATTATAACTTGCCAATGATGTATCACAATTATTGTACACAAGAATTACATGGATGATCCAAGAAATCTATTTCACTTGCATGCACTTGCATGCGTCTGCTGATATAAAATCGTTTCACTGTAATTAAATAGTTGTATTCACTGCCAATTACCGTTACTTAACTAATTCCGCCCCAACAACTTAATTACTTAAGTAATTATGCATGAAAACAGCAGTTTGCAAATTACACACCTCATCCACCGAGACACCAAATACTCGACTATTCTGTTTTATAGACACAACCCACTCACCCCGACACACACACACACACCCACACACACCCACACACACCCACACACACACACACACTCACACACACACGTTTCTATAACTGGCAATTTGGATTTGCAGTGTGAAACTTTTCAGGTGTGCGTCGTGCAACGCATTTTGCAATGTTTTGAATTGAAAATTAAACTGTCTAATAAATAATTTAAGGTGTGAAAAGTCGCTCGTAACTGTGACAGCCATTCAACAACGCCAACGTCCAAGTCAGTTACCTCAATCTGTGTATAGGGTGTGTGTGTGTGTGTGTGGTGTCTGCTTCCGGTGCCGAAATTTTGTTTATGTCTGTTTGTGTGTGTGTGTGTGAGTAGGTGTGTTTTTTGGCTGCGGTTGGCTGTTGTCTAAATTAAATTATACCAGACACCAAGCAGACCCCCGAAAAAGTCTAGAAAACCAGAGACTGGCCTTACGGATGAGCTCGTGTCTCAAATTATTTTTAACAAGTACACACGTTCTAAGTTTCTGGAATTTGTAAAAATGTGTATTATTAAAAAAAAAAATGTTCATTTCGATATTTATTAAGATTGTGTTTCACTTTCTATATTGAAGAGTTAGTAAACTTCTTAATTTCACAATTGAATTGATTATTTAGGATGCTTAAAGGACTTTAATAGAAAACATCTGCACAACAATTACGAAAGACGATACGTAAATAATATCCAATTAAAAGGAATTAGGCTTAAGTGGTGCCTTTAAGTGTCCCATTGGGGAAAACACGCACTCAGCCCAAATTCCCATTTATTATGCAGATGTCTCACGCATCACGAAGGACGAAATCGTGACACGCGCTCAGTACTGATCTGTAGCATGAGTAAGGTTATCCTGTGTGTTGCCTAACCCAAGGTGAGTAGGCGGCTTACATTTGTCTACCTGGCTCTCTTCTTTTTTTAAGCCGTTAAATTGCTGTGCAAAATTTATAAGTAAATTGCTTTTTATTTTGTGCAAAGTAAAACCACTGAAAAGCTGTTTAGTCTCTAGCGAAGTGTTGGCAAAATACTTTCAGCGGCTTGTAGTTGCGTTCGGACCAGTTCCAGGCATGCCAGTGGCTCAAAAGAGCGGGGCACGTGGGGAGCGTTGGGGTTAGGTTAGGTAACTTCCAGCCTGCATTCCGCCATGGCCTAACTCAACCTTAACACCTAAACACATTGAAGTGCTGCCAACCGCGCAATGTGCCCTCCATGCAAGTATTTTGCGTTTCTGGTGCTTGTTTGCGTTGTGCTGAAAGTGACGTTAAAAGGTTTATCCCATTGAAGTTTCACTTACAGCTCGGCTTGCAAAATTAAAGCAAGTGGATTAAGTGATGCACTCCTCAATCCAAAACAGCAAAGTAACATAGCAAGCATACATATTTCTCATATATTTTACATCTAGAAACAGATTAGTTGCATACAACAATTTGGAATGGAAACGGGAAAACGCTTTCTTTAATGGGTAAACAATATATCGAGAAAAGAGATGCCTTACTCTCTATAAGAAATGTATAAGATCTGTTATTTTAATCATGCATTCTGCATATCAATTTGGTACCGACAATCACTTGCTAAGATTTCTGTAACATAATTGGAAATCAGTATTTTATTCTGCAATTCAAAACTTGAACATCGGTATGTAAAGCAAAAGTTTAATGCTTAGCTAGGTTCAGCTTTGCAACTACAAGGTGCATGTTGCGGACGATGTGACACAAGGATAATTCAATCTTAAGCTAGCTCATTAAATCATTGTTTTTTGCGCTTCTTGGGCTTTTTATCATTATTGCCCAGCTCGGATTTAGTCTGGAACTGGGGCAAGTCTGCACAGAATAGAAGCTGTAAATAGAAGGAAGTAGAAGTTTTTCCCTGACTCTAATATGCCGAATAACAGCACTCACCGTTTGCGCCCAGCCAGCGTATTTGCCATGGAGCTGCTGAAAATGCTGCGCCACCTCAGCATAGATCTTTGTGGTCACGTTCTTTTGGGCAGCCAAATGCGGTAGATAGTGACGCTGTGCCAACTTATAAATATGCGTATCAATGGGCACTGCCTCCAAGTGGCCCAGGGACATCAGGCAAATGCAATCGGCCACCTTGTAGCCAATGCCAGGCAGTTGAACTAAAGCCTCCCGCGCATCTACGTAGGGCAATTGACGCAAGTTCTCAAACCAGGCATTGCCGCCACGCTCCTGAATTTGTCCCAGTGAACGCGCTATAAACTTGGCGCGATAACCGAACTTAGCGGCGCGCAATTCCTCATCTAATTGACTGCAAGTGCGTTCGCCAGTGAGCGCTTCAAGTGTGGGAAATGTGTACTCATCCTGGCCATGGAAATTCCCAATCTTGTGACCATAAGCGGCGCAAAACCACTGGATCATTGATGAAATGCTGAAAAATTACAATTATGAATAAGTAATTTTAACGTTATTGTATTTACCGCTTAATATTGTTGTTTTGACTGCACAGGAAGCAAACTATATTCTCTAGCGGCTCCTGTGACAGCATGCGTACTGGTTTGCCTACAAATTTGCCAAACTGTTCATCCGCATGTATCCAAGCGGCCTGCTGCTCCAGCAAATCAAAATCAGCGCGCAGATATTCGCTCAACAGTGCGCTGAAATTGGGAGCCTGGTTGACGGCGGCTGCATGTGCCTCATAGGCAATGTGCTTGCTCTCTGGCGTCAGCACCCAGTAAGTGTTTAAGGCAACGCCGACATATTTCACTTTCGGTGCATCGCATAACATACGCCAGCTAAAATATAAATTAGATCCTTATGTTAGCTATTGTCAAATATTACAAAATACGCACCGAAAGCTTTGGCCTCCTAGCAGGGTACGCTCCAGATCGCAAACGCTGGCGGCCAGATGTAATATGCCGCTTTGTGTTACGGGTTTCGTCATTTAAAAGTGCATTTAAATTGCGAATCAATGCAAAGAAGCGCGAACAGATGTTATGAGCCGATAACTTCTTGCTTTCGATAGATCCACAACAATCGCAATAATATTGCGTGCATGAATATCGGCACAAGTATCGCGCAATGCACGGAATTGTCTCTGTGCGCGTACGTATTGTTTATTTTTGGTTATGTCCTGGCGTTCTGCCAATCATTATAGACGATTTTACTTGAATCTGTTACATTATTTTGTAAGTTTGTTGTTAGCTCTATTTGCTTTTGTTGTTGGTTTCATTTTTATTTTAATTTTACACGCGCTCGCTTGTTCTATGTGTCACGCGCACATCTCTAGTTTGAACTCGCTCAGCTACATGGATATAAAAGTTATTTAGTATTTCAAAATAAGATTGTGAAACAGCAGCAGCCCAAACACACATTCAAAATAGAGGCTTTAATTTAACACGAATAGAGAAGGGGCAAGTCAACCACACGCCACAATACAAACAGAATACTATATTATGTCAGGCAGCCTCAACAATTATACGACTCAAATGTAAGTAGACACTCACAAAACGCAAACCCCGCCAATAAAAATATGGAACTCCGCCTCAAAAAACCAAAATAATAACAAAAATACAGGCATGCAACGAATCGTGGATACGGCGAACATACCCAACAATCGCAGACCCTGGCACAGGTTGAGGCACTCAGAAATATGCAAAAAATGCCGCATAACGTAGTCGGTGATCCCGGCATGCAGATAGGGCACGGGTATGTACAGAAATTGATAGCTATTCTAGTAGACTAATAATTATGTAAAACAATTGATTTTAGCATCGATGATCGCGAGAAATGCATTATGGACAATATGAATGCGGATCAAAGTGTCGTCACACATTTGAAGTATATGAATTCGGAGCGCGATCTGTCGCTGCCCCTGGAAAAGCCGAGCAGGGCGGTGGACAAATATCTGGATAGTCAGGAGGAGGGTGAGCAAAACACAGCGCAATATAATTATATTCTAAAACTAAATCAATGACTTGACATCAACAGATGTATCGCTCCGCAAATATCTCGTCTTTGGCGTCCAGTGGGTCTCGCTCGTGACGGAGAACCTGCTGAGTCATCCGTTTATAGTGCTGCGCCGTCAGTGTCAAGTTTATAATGCCTCAACGCGATATCATTTGCATCCGTTTCAGCTGCTGCCAAGCATTGTGCATCTACATCGCCGACAGGGCGTCACAACGCTGTGGAAGGGTCTGGGCAGCTGTCTCCTCGTCCGCGGCATGACTTTGGCCATTGACGATGTCATCTGCAAGTTCACCAGCTGGCCCAAAGACGTCGATAGCCGCACCACGCTCAAGCGTTTCGGTCAACATATTTTACTCAAGTGGTAAGTGTATAACAACTATGCGCGTTTCGTATTTGGCAAATGTGAGAAACATAGGAAAGATGAATCGCAAATCCAATAAATGCCTATCCTAGCTATTCTCATTTGTAATGACTAAAATGATAACGATGCGCTGTCGGTACGTTTCTAACTTAAATCCTTAGATTTCGAATGTAAACCGGTCGATCTTCGATGTAAAAGATCAGGTTGTAGTCATAAATTTGGAATAGAGGGAATAAATCTGCTTCAAGTATGAAAAACGAATCCGATATATGACGATCAACCTTAAAATCAACGTGAACATGACCTATTACTATATTACATTTTCTGTTATATTTGACAGTATCAGCATTGGCCTGGTGGTGCCCTTCTATGCGGCCTCGCTGGTGGAGACCGTGCAGAGTGACATAGCCAGCGAGAAACCCGGATTGCTGGATGTCTTTCGCGAGGGCAGTCTGCGCTTGTTCTATTGGAGTTCGCCGCAAAAGGGACGCATGCTGCCGGCCTGGGCGTTAATTGGCCCCAGTGTCTCTATGGGGATAACCAAGTATTTGTTTGGTCTGGTTATACGCGGCGTCTCCTCGCGCATTATGCGCAGTCGCCTCATATTGAGGCAGGAGCAGCGTGGCGCGAAGACTCGCGACGATACGCTGGAGCATCAGAATGGGGAAATCTATGCAAGTCTGATCGCCATGCTGACAACCGAGGTGCTATTCTATCCGGTCGAGACAATATTGCATCGACTGCAGCTGCAGGGTACGCGCACCATTATTGACAATCTGGACAATGGTTATGCTGTGGTGCCCATATTGACCAATTATCAGGGTGCCATCGATTGCTATCGCACCACAATGCTAACCGAGGGCATTGGTGGCCTATACAAGGGATTCGGAGCAATGATTCTTCAATTCGCCGCACATTTGGCCGTCATTAAGCTAACCAAATGGGTTGTCGGACAAATTACGGAAGTTATCTCAAATCGACCGCCCGCCCGCATCGTTCAGTATTATAATCTGGATCGCGGTGCTGGCAACTCAAATTCAACGACCATATCGCCGAGCATTTCAAGCACCGACATGGACGGAAACAGCGTGGGACAGAATTCGCTCGATTAGCTACTTCGGTTCGGTTCGGTTAAGTTTTCCAAAATTTATGTGTGTCCAACGATTGCCAATGTGGATGTGGGTGAACTCAATAAGCGCGCTCTCCACGTGGAGCACAGTCTGGCATGTTTCGGGGTTCATTTTTTCATTTTGCTGTGATAACTTCCGTGCTTGCTCCAGCAGCGAGTCATAATTTTCATATACATATATACTATATATTGGACGTATGTACTATATATATATGTATATATCTATATATACGCATAAATTAACTATATATTTTTTTTGAACTTTGTTTTGTTGTCGTCCATCCGATCGATCAATTAGTATACAGATTAGCCAAGCATGTTATTTATTGAAATCGACGTTGAAATGAGATCAGCTATTGTTTTACCTGGCATATCTTTGGGTTATTGCCAAACTAGCGAATTGTAATTATAACTTTAAAATTAAATACAAAATGTAAGTGAATGTGAAAGCGCAATTAAAAAAAAATGTTTTGCCTGATGACCTTTTTTTTAATTTGTGGAGTTTTTTCGCCTTTGAAAATTTGCTTCATAGTTTAACCCATACAGTCGACTCATCGAATGCGACACGATTCCTCAAAGTTTCTTACCGATTCGGACTTACATATTGTCCGTTCCAAGTCTTATCAGCATAGTTTCAAAATTTAGTGTTTGCAATCGTCCAATTCATATATACTGTGGACTCGAAGTCTCTTTCTAAATGCCTGTTGCAAATCCTCTCCAAATTATAATATGGTTATTTCTTCAAGATGTACCTAGAATATGTTGAACCATGTATCCTCCTTCAGAACCTCTCTGAAACTCTTAAAGTGATTTTTTTTTTCATTTGTTTGTTTATCTAAGTAGTTTCAAAGTTCTTTACATACACATATAGTAAAAAAAGAAAAAATGTTATGCGAGCTTTAAGCTAAGTTGTGATTACTCCGGTTTATAGCTAATGCTTTCCTCTTTGAAGCTGTGCACCTGGTCGTACCAGATGTCATCCGGCTCATTGGCATCAGCATTGTCGTAGAGTGTGGGAAATGGTGGCGCATCCTTTGGTCTGCGCAACGGCAGAATTGTGTCGTAGATATAGACGAGTCCATTCGTTGATCCGGGCACCGCACTGCCCTGCACCCACATCACATTGTACTTGATATTGATGCGCCATATGCGCAGCCCCTTAATGATGCGCCATCGATTGCCCATGTGACCGGGCATCTTGGTGCCCGGCCATACGCGTCCCTTCTCTCCACCGCCGCCAATGTTGCCGGCACGACGATGCGTCTTAGTCACACCGTGGGAAGCAGGCATTCCCTTAAAACCGTGCCGCTTCACCACACCTTGAAAGCCATGATCCACACTGCAAATACACTTGAATTAGTTCAGTTCCAACAATACCAATTTATTACTCACGTCTTGCCTCGCACATCGACAAAATCGCCGACCCGAAAGTGGCCTACACTAAGGGGCGTGCCCGCAGCCAGAGCCGCCTGTGGCGAGACGATGAAACGCGCCAAATTCTTCTTGGGCATGACACCCGAATTACGAAAGATGCCGCAATACTCTTTGGTCAACAACGCCGGATTTGTGCACTCCGCTCCGACTAAAACGCAACCGTATTTATTTAAATGGTGCACATTTGGTCGCTGGGTGGGACGATAGTCTTCCGGAGATATATATTTGATCACATGATTGTCAACCACCTGCAGCAGAGTTGTGCGCACGCGTTCGCCATTCTTCAGCCAGAGTGGATATTGGCCAATCTTTCGGGCGATTAAACCGCAGCGACGCACTGCCGGCGTCCAGGGCTCGGCATCTGTGGGTGCTTCGGTCGTCTTAATTAGCTGCTTCTGTTCGTAAGTTTGTGTGCCTTTAATCAGCGCCGGTACACCGTAGGTGTCGTGGACCACCTCTTTGATGAAACTGCGATTCTCGCCTGTGACAAGATCATCTGCTCGCTGCAAGGCAGACATAATAAATAAAGTATAAGATGGGTTCTCAGTCACAGCATTCCAATTTAATCGCTCTTTTCACATACCGTACGCTGCTGGCGTATAAACCAGTAGGGATTCCGCAATCGGGGCCGGCTCAGATGACCCTTTTCGCGCACTTGTGTAATCAAAACGGCGGCCGGACTTGCACTGCCACTCAGTCTGCGAAATCGAGAAAATTATATTATAGCTGCGATGTATGCCATATTTTTGTGCATATGCATACCGTAGGCGGGCTAAATCACATATAACAGTGCGCAGCATATTACTTATATAATTTTTAATACAAAAATCAACTAAAAATACATAAATAACAACATGCAGCGCACAGCACGAGCTTAGTGATGTGCAGCGACAGCCACGGACCAATGAAATATCGATAGGCAAAAGTTATGAATAAGTATCAATCATTCAGTAATCATTCCGATATACTTTCTGTTTATTCGATCTGTTTGACTTCTTGTAGTCGATTATTGGCAAGCAGCAGCAGCCATCAGCTGCCAGGGCATCTGGCAACGCCTAAATTAGAAACGACAAACACGTGCAAGGCGCTGGCGGCGTGCGTTGAATCCATAATTCAGTTTCTCTTTTTATTTGACTTGACATCAGCAAAATGGGAAAAAAATCTAAAGTTGGAAAGACACGCAAGGATAAGTTCTATCAGCTGGCCAAAGAGACAGGCTTTCGATCGCGTGCCGCTTTCAAGCTGATCCAATTGAATCGCAAATATGGTTTCCTGCAAGAGTCGCAGGTATGCGTCGATCTGTGCGCTGCCCCCGGCGGCTGGATGCAGGTGGCCAAACAGAATATGCCCGTCTCGAGCATTGTCATCGGCGTTGATCTGTTTCCCATACGGGCAATCCCCGGCTGCATTAGCCTTGTCGAGGACATCACAACGGAAAAGTGCCGTCAGTCGCTCACCAAGGAACTGCAATCGTGGAAAGTCGATGTCGTCCTGCACGACGGTGCACCAAATGTGGGTCGCAACTGGTTGTACGACGCCTATCAGCAGATCTGCCTCACATTGAATGCCCTTAAGCTGGCCACACAGTTTATGCGCAAGAGTGGCTGGTTTGTGACAAAGGTGTTCCGCTCCAAAGATTACAATTCTCTGCTCTGGGTGCTCAAGCAGTTGTTCAAGAAGGTGCATGCCACCAAACCAAGTGCATCGCGTAAGGAGTCAGCCGAGATATTCGTTGTGTGCCAATATTATTTGGCACCCGATCACATCGATCCCCGTCTGCTGGATGCAAAGTATGTGTTTGAAGAGCTCGATCTCGAGGGCACTGGCAAAAACAACAGTCTGCTCCATCCCGAGAGGCAGAAGCGCATAAAGGCCGAAGGTTATACAGAGCAGGACATGTCGCTGCGCAACGATTTAGCTGCATCAGAATTTATGAAGTCGGACAATGCGCTTGCGGCGCTTCAGGGGATTGGATCGATTACCATAGATGATGAGCGCATTGCCAATCATAAGGGAACGACCCCGGAGATTCTTGAGTGCTGCAAGGATCTAAAGGTGCTAGGACGCAGGGACATCAAAGGTTTGCTGCTTTGGTGGAAACATGTCAAGGCGGAGTTTTTCAATACAGACAAAGGCATCATTGAGGAGCAGGAAGTTGAAGCCGAGCAAGCGCAGCCCTTGACCCAAGAACAAATTGAGGATATGGAGGATGCTGAGCTGCAGCAGCAAATTGGACTGCTCGCCGATGAAGAGCAGAAAGATCTGAAGCGCAAACGCAAAAAGACCCTCAAGTCCAAGGCAAAGCTGCACGACAAGATGAACCTGAACATGGTCATCAAGGGCGACGATGGCCCCGTCGAGGAGACTGAGCATGAGATCTTCGATCTAAAGGACATCAAAAGCTTGAACGAGCTGGACGAGGTTCTGGACGTTAATCCGGATTTTGATTTAGAAGGCGACGTCGAAGAACTGCCCAAGTTGCCCAAGTACAAAAAGTACGACAAGGATGACAAATGCATGGACGACGATGCCAACTATGAGAACGATGATGAGCCTGCGGTCAGTGCAGAGGAGGACAGCGAAAGCGATTATGATGAAAAGGGATTGGGACTCAGTGACAACGATGATGAGGATCAGCCCGAATCCAAAGGCAAAGGAAAGAAGAAGCGCGGCGAACATCCGCTTATTAAATCGGGTGATTTCCGGGACAAGGACACCAGGCGTCAGCAGCGCGTGCAACTGTGGTACGAAAAGGATAATCTCCAAAATATTGGCAACGACGAGGATGACGACGAGGAAAATTATGATCTTGACAATCTAGCCAAAGCTTTTAAGGACAAAAGTGTCGATGTGCTCGGCAACAAGCGTTCCACATTTGTCCCGGAAGACAGCAACGAAACTGGCACCTTGCTCGTGGGCAAAAAGGCCAAGCGCCGTGCTCGGCACGATGGCCAAAAGGAGGATAGCAGCTCGGACTCCGATTCGGACTCTGAGCTAGAAGTCGATGAGGACAAAGTTGCTGGAGATATGGCTAAAGGTAAGCATATAAGTTGTGCACACGTCAGAGTGAGATGGCGAATAAGAAGCCAGTTTAGGGTTCAGCAATAGAAACAGAAATAGAAATATGTTTAAATACTGGGAGAGTATTTATAGTTCCTTCTTCATTAAATTAAGCAAAAAAATTCAAGAACCATAGGTCTACTACCTCAAAGAAAACAGTAAATTCAGAAAAGAAAAACTCTAGCTCATGTAAATAACTACCTGAAGATTGGGCCAGCTAGTGCAGAGGATGGCTAAGGGAAAGAATTTTGAGGTACTGTAAACATAAATAAACAGAAAGAAAATCTTCATATTATTTATATTAAAATATTAAATTCAATTTTTTTCCGCACACACACAGAACCCAAAGCGAAGAAGGTGCGCTTGAACGAGGAAGAGTTGGCGCTGGGTGCGCTGCTGGTTCGTGGCAAGAAGACGCGTCGGGATCTCATCGATGCCGCCTGGAATCGCTATGCGTTCAATGATGAGAATCTGCCTGTGTGGTTTGCACAGGACGAGTTGGAGCATATGACCAAGCCACAGCCGGTGCCCAAGGAGCTGCAGGAGGAGTATCAGCGCAAGGTGCAAGAATTGAATGTGCGCCCCATCAAAAAGGTGATGGAGGCGAAGGCGCGCAAGAAGCGCCGCTCCACAAAGCGTTTGGCTAAGGCTAAGAAAATGGCTGAGAAGATTATGGAGAATGCGGATGCAACATCACAGGAGAAAGCCAAGCAGCTGAAGAAGGTGTACAAAAAGGCGCAGGAGAAGAAGAAAGAGATCAGCTATGTCGTCGCCAAGAAGCACACGGCCTCTCGTCGTGCTCGCCGTCCAGCTGGCGTCAAGGGTCGCTATCGTGTCGTCGATCCGCGCGAGAAGAAGGACAAGCGCTCCATTCTGGCCAAGCAGCGACGTGAAAAAGGCAGCAAAGGCGCCAAGCGGGGTGGCAAGGGTACCAAGAGTGGTAAAGGCAAGCGCTAGTAGACGAACACAGTAGCTTGTAGTCAGCTATGTAAATCCTAATGTAAAAAATATATATATAGTCTAGTGCATAATAAAAACATTCGAAAATTATATTTTGAATTAAAGCTGATGTTGAAAGGAGTACCGCAGCGTCGAGTAAGTTGATTCCACACCGTGGGAGACGCATTTCCCATTACGTGTGGCGCATGCCCTGAAGTTAACTCGGACTATCCTAAGCGGTGGCCCTAATTGTTCTAGAATCGCTTAAAACATTTTGGAAAGGCGGCGGCAGTCGATAATTGACTATCGATAAATGCAACAATTTGTCAACGGCTGCAAATATTAAAACATCGCTTAAAAGTTAATTAAAACTGGCATGCCCGAAAAAAGCAGTACTCTTACTATCTGTCGAGGTATCTCTTTGCTTTCGACATTTGAATTGACTTCATTGTGCTTGACATTGGACTGGAAAGCGATCAACAAAATGGGAAAAATATCTAAAGCTGGAAAATTCTGTCAGTTGGCAGTTGTATGATGTCAAAGAATGCCCTGTCGGCGCTGCAATCGATCAGCATGGATGACGAGCGCATGGGGATAGCTCATCGGACTTTGCTGCAGATTTGGCTACAGGTAAGCATGAATTTTGACTTCTGACTAACTGAAGATTGAGTCATAATTTGACACTTTAATTCATAATTGAATCACATTTCAGCCGAGAAAAGCGAATGAGAAATTGCTAAAAAAAAAATTGGAAAAAACATGAAGTTGCTCAGTGGAACATTTATTCAATTGAAGGCGATACTTTGCGACGCCGGCGTCTACGAGGACGGCATGAACGTGGAGGAGATGCGTCAATTGGCGCAGGTCATGGAATTGTCCAACGAATCCGTCGATGGCAGGGAATGCTTTGACATTCAGCGTGCTCTTCAGGAAAGCGAAATTGATTTTCAAATAATGGTCAACTCGCCGATGATCGGCTATCCGCCGGCAACACCAGCAACGGCAACCGCAACTGCAACAACATCGAATTGGCTATCAAATCTGGAGCGAGACTGCGATAGTCCCCCAACTAGTCCCATAACGATGACCGTGCAGGCTGTGGTGCATCACGAGCTCAACTGGAGTCCAGAGCGGGAGCAGCGTCCGCGCCTCAAGCGGGAAGCCATCGGTGTAGCCACCGACTGCGACATCAATGCGAAGCGTGCGCTGCAAGAGCAACCCATTGGGGAAAATAATCAACCACCATCCCCATCACCGCCCCATTAGCTGACGGGCAGCGACTCTGGCCTGAATTGCGAGGAGGACGACGACGACTACGACTGCAGTTCGCCCTCCAGCCTGAGCGATTTGTCATCCAATATCTTAATGCCATCGATAGGGGAAATGCCCAGACTTCTCTCGATCAGCACCAGCAGCGCTGTTGTCTCCCATCTATCTGACCAAGATCAGAATGCCCTGCCCGTCGATGATGATGATGATGAGGAGCAGCCTTATTAATTGCATTTTATTTATACTTTATTTAATTGAAAATATATAAAATACAATATGGATCACTATGGGCTGTATTGTATTTTGGAATTAGCTATCGCTTCGGCCACCAGGTGATCGACCTGTTCGCGCAGGTGCAGAAATGGCAACAGATGCACACGCTTGCTGACCAAAATGGACGAGACTTTGGCGAAGAATCCGGTCACCTCGACAGGTCGAGCCGTCTGCACCGATGAGTTCTCCAACTCCCCACGCGTCTCCAGTTCCACACTGTTTGGCTGCACCGCTGCTGGTTGCAGGGAGTAATTGTTGGACCAATCTTCTCCCTCATCCTCATCCTTCTCTTCACCCTGTGCATCCTGCTTTTCCTTCTTAATCAGCTCATTTTCCTCCTTTTCCTCCACATCTTTTGAGTCGGGATCATAATTCGAGTTGCTGTGTTTTGTAAGGGCATAGAAAATTGTTGGTAACGCGGAAAGTAATATATATTATATAATATACTTACGCATTCAGCAATTCTTGCTCGTCCTTAACCTGGCCCAAATCATCGTCGTCCCCAACACCATGTGACACATTTGGAAGCATTTTAATTTCACTTATATTTCTGTGGATACCGAGAACTGTTAATTTTCGACAAGCAGTGCTGCAAAATAATAAATCTCAATTAGTGCTGGAAACCGATAGAAATTCAAATGTCACATTTCTAGGACGAGCAGCTTATAGCATTTCTGACAGCAGCAGCTTATAGCAAGTTAGCCGTAAAAACTTTCGAAATTCTTGATTAGATATAGGAGATAATAGCGCGAATTCGCCATGTGGGTAAGCATCTACAAAATTAAATAAATTTGATTGTTTTGTTTTTATTTTCTATATTTTTAATGTATTATACATTTTTTGAAACACTTGCATTTTGCATTTTACAAAATCCATTCAAAATTTAATAAAACTTACGTTAAAGTTAAATATTTATAAATATAGTTTTTAATATGAAATTTGAATATACATCAAATTCCTGCTAAATAGTTTTTTCAGCCACGCCACGCAAGGTTCAAAACGTGAAGAAAAAGCGTTTGGCCAAACCCAAGAAATGGGAAAGCCAATGTTGAGTTAATATATGAAATATTTGTACGGTTGAAAATTACCCCTTAAGGCATTTAAAGGCAGTAAATGTGTTATCTTAAAGACAATCCGCAACGTAGCAAATAGGACTTGACTTGGTTGGTCTGAATATATATTGAAAAGGACGAAAGTAATTCAAGCAACCAAGAGAAAAGGATTTTTCAGTAAAAATACAAACTGTAATTTATATACCCTATTCTTGTGTATCCTTGCAAGTCAAGTGACATACGACTTGTCCTAATAAGATTCATCAACTGGTCAAAGTACATCGAAATCGTCCTTGTAGCTTCCCAGCCATCAAGGATTTGGAACTTTTAGACCTTTCATTCATTCCCTATGAGTGGCATTTTCCTTGTGTTTTTCATCTGAAACTAATTAACTCCTCAGATTGTTTTTTACTCTTTACTTTTAGTGGTCTAGATACAACAGTTAGAATCAGCTTTTAATATTTAAATATGTCAAATTCCGATAATAAATCGTTTTCTGTTCACTTACAAGACTAAACGTCTATATAACTTGAGCAAGTATATACATTTTACATTTATTTTCCATCAGTTAAAAACATATAAGAACAGATGATAACATATAATCGTTAAGCGATTTTCAAAGCGCACTACTAGCCTGGAACACATAGTACTTCTCGGTGTCCTGCTCGGTGAGATGCAGCTTGTGCTCCTTGAGCAGCTTGCTCAGATGATGCCCGACATTGTAGGCAGCTGCTGGCCACAGATGTTCGGGTGTCTCCTTATACACCACCCTAACGACATCGATGGCCTGATAGCGCTGGCCGGGTCGTTCCATAAAGAACTGCATTATCTGCTGTTCACGCTGATTACGATGCTGTATATAGTATTCGATTGCGCCACTAGGCTCTTCGATGACATTGCCGTGGCCGGGATAAATGCGTTCCGGTCGTAGTTTCAGTATTTTATCCAAGCTGCGCATATACTCAAATAGGTCCTCGAATACAGCAGTGCCCTCACCTGCAAGGTGTGATGAGAAGAATATATATTTAGACTTTAGTAGTGGTATTCCGTACTCAGTACTGCGTACTCACCAAGTATGCAATCACCGCTAAAGAGCGTGCCATCGTCTGTGGCAAGTACGACATGATCCGTGGTATGTCCGGGCGTATGGACAATGCGCACCTTGGCGCCATCGACCGAAAACTCCTGGCTATCGAGCAAAGGTCGGACGGATATACGCGCTGGTATCTCTGGACAAAGATCGTTATCATCGCTACGTTTAAATTTGTAGACCTGGCAATCTGCATTGAGGAGCACTTTAATGGTAATGACGAAGCAACGAGCACACAAATAGATAGAGACACAACACAATTTTAGATCGTCCAACTTTTTAAGTGAGATTACAAACCCTTATCCGCCAGCGTGGAACCAACAATGTCCTTGACGCCGCCAACGTGATCGTGATGCCAGTGTGTCAGTATAATGGTGGCAATGGAGGCCTGCTCTTGCCGCAGCACACCATTCAGATGTTCGATATATTGTGGCACATCCTCATCGCCCGTGTCTATAAGTATGCGCCTATATTTTTTTTTTATTGGATCAAAGGTTAATTCATAGTTTGAACTTTGGATAGCGCACTCACTTTTTACCGTTTCCAAGGAGGTAGGTGTTTGTGCCCTGGAGCGTCATCGGGCCGGGATTGCAGCCGAGTATGCGTATTATGGAGGATGTTAGGCGTGTTACAGGCGGTATTAAGGCCATGATTATTCTTCAATAGCGGCTTTTTACTTCTGTACCTTCCGTTTGTTACCACGTAAATGGAAAGCAAATATTACTGCTCAGAAGTTCTGCAACAGTTTCGATTACAAACGCAAGTCTGTAAACACTGGTATTTATCGAGCAGCTGGTGTGCATCTGATATGCGTGAACAGCTTGTTGTTGTACGACAGAATGTGAAATATGAAAATGTGCACTTTGTATGTATTGTTAAGCATCTGATTTTCATTATTAGACAATGCACCTTTGAAGCACATTCGATGTTGGCATATAAGAAAAAGTTAGATCCAACACTTACAACCATTTCACGCAGTGTTGCTTAGCTCTTTTGCTGTCTTTGTCGATATCGATAGGTTGCGCCCGCTGATACGTATCGAAATTTGAAAAGTGAGTTAAGAATATCATAAGCTTAACGTTATTTTGGATAAATTGTTTACGTTGGACTCATCTGGAAGTCAGACCAACCCAATAACTCAAGACAAGATGTGTTTTTGATTTCGATTTTATTATTTTTCGTAAGTTTTCTTTATTTTTGTTTTGTTTGCTTTTCTTTTGACTAGGATGCAGATGCTGTATATATAGATATATATATATATATATATTTACACATATACATATATATACTATACATGTATAAATAGATAACTATTTTCTTATTTTCATTTTTATTTTGATCCGTTACAAATTACAATGACCTTAAACGCTTCTCCAATGTTCAACTATTTTTTGTTTTCTCATTCTTCAATGTTCACATACATACGAATTGTAGTTGCTATTATAGAAAGATATAGATAGTGAGAGGTTGCATATAGAGACGAGATGTTAGGCCAAAATAAAGTAGATGATATATATGCTACAAACATACATGGTAATAAACAAGTCAATTGTGCCTGCATACAAGGTAAAAACAAATACAAATTCAAAGTAACGTAATTAAATATGTATAAAAAGATAAAGTATTGAAAATGCGTTTGCTTATCGATAAAATACCGCATATAATATACATAATAATAGCATACATAATAGAGATTGATAATAGTTGAATAATATAGTATAATTTACTTGTTTGTGAGTGTATGTATGCTTGCTTTAAAATAGACTCGTTTAATATGTCACTATATGCATTTATATATTCGTATAAGCTAAAATTAATGGTTAAGACGAAAAGTATTTTCATAATATTGCATTATTATTTGGGGGGTTTTTTTTTTCTTTTTTTTTTGTAAAGATTGATTTCATTAAGTTTACTTTTACTTTTGTTTTGAATTAATGGCCACGCGTGTTTTATTTTCTCTTTGACTTTTTGTTTTATATTATTTCAAAGACACATTTTGTGTCTTACTTTGTGTAAATACTTTGATGTTGTTCGTTTTGCTTTCATTCATTTAACTCTTTGCTGAACACATTTCGACCTGGCTTATACTAAAATAATTTGTTTTAGCTGCTTTCATAAATATGTATATGTTTTGTATAAAAATAAAAAAAAAGACATACCATATATAAATGTATATATGTAAAAATGCTTGCCACATCGCTCGCTTCATATATAATATAGTAATAATAATATTCAAGTTGTGGAAGAGAACATAAGGAGTAGTAATAAACAAACAAAAAAACAACCCAAAGAATGCCGCGAGAAAAGCTTGACTAAACTACTAAAACTATTCTCACAATATGCATGTATGTAATTTGTTGATTTTCGGTTTTTCTGTTTATGTTCTTGGTATTTTTTTCTTTTTGGGCTTTCAACTGTGTATATACTATATATATATATATATATGTAAATATCTATATAAAAATGTATATACTATTATAGACTTGACTTTTGTTGCTGTTATCGCATCTTCTTCTTAGCTGATCATTTCGCGGTATTTCAATTTGTGCTTGGTCAGCATATCGGTGACGGTGACGAGCTTCTTAATCGAGATTATATTCGATAGTTCCTGCAACTCTGGCAAATAGGATACGCAGATGTGATGCAAGGTGGCCAATTCGCGACCTGTATTTGAGTACAAAGCAAATAAGTTATCGATATTTATCGATAAGTCCTTGCCTTATCATTCTTACCCGTGTCCTGTGCGTTGTGATTGGGATTCTGCTCAACAAACATGCCCAGCGGCGGATTGGGATCGGTGACCAGCGAAAGCTGATCCAAAAATACAATCATGCGTTCCTTATTCTTAAGTATAAACGGATTGACTACCTCCATATATTGTTCCTGCACAGCGATAACAATACCAATCGGATTAATATACATTTCTCAGTAATAAAAAATTGTGTGTTCGTGTTGTGCGCTCACCTTGCCGCCGAATTCTATGAGATTCGCTAGATTCTGGAGGCACTTGGCCACCATGATGAGGGAGCGCGTGGCCGCCGTTGGCGGTGTCTCGCTGACTAGCCCAAATTGGCGCGGATTGAGCAGTGCCGGGCAGAGCAGACGCAGGAATATAAAACCGGAGACGACACGCGTGCGCA
Organism: Drosophila nr. perissopoda 5 BK-2023a; assembly: GCA_035044105.1. NCBI lineage: Eukaryota > Metazoa > Arthropoda > Insecta > Diptera > Drosophilidae > Drosophila > Drosophila nr. perissopoda 5 BK-2023a. The sequence continues at coordinate 753,177 of JAWNMK010000207.1, read as the reverse complement.
CCAAACGCTCAGTTTGCCATTTGGCAACGACCGCCTTCTGCAGACAGTTGCAAATGTAGCGCACATTGCGCGGACAGGCATCCGGCGATGTAAATATGGATTGGGTGACCAGATCGAGTATCTGCAGCAGGAATTCAGCATTTGTGCACGCGTCATCGTTGACATCCATTTTGGTTGGATTCAGCTCCGCCGATTGTTTGCTCTCCAATATGCGCTGCACCGTCTCACTGACGGCCGACTGCAGGAAGCCGCTGCACTCGGTCCGCATATACAAATCCATAAGCGTCGTTGCCAGCGAGGCGCCACGAAATAGCGTCGTTGTTTCGTTCTCGCGCGCCACCTCCGCCTGGCATAGGATGCGTATCAATTCCGTTTCACGTTTCTCATGGCGAAAGACGCGCAACAGCGCCGTCGCCAGCGGCACCCGATCATTATGGCAGAGCTCCGCAAGCGCCTTGACCGCATACAGCTCCGGCTCGAGCAGCAGCTGCTGCAGCGGGCTGTACTCCTCGCATGGCATTATCAGATCGTCCAGATATCGCATGCGCAGTCGCAGGGAGCCCCATTCGCCCATCGGTGTCATGCCTGTTAGCTTGTACCAGTCCTCCGTCTCCTGTCCATTTTTCAGGCTCGCCAAATCGATGGTCAGTTCGGCCACTTCCGAGTCCTTGCCACGCTTTCCACGCGACACAACCGTTATGGTCAACGACACCACATCCGGAGGCACATCGCTGCAAGGCAAAACAATGCAATGAAATTGCTGTACTCAATAATGGTATGAAGCAGAATAAAAAATAAGCAACTGTTGACAGGAAATAGCGACTGGAAATGCAACAGAATGCTAAGGATAAGGATGTGTTTAAGTATGACAGGATTATGGTAAATTCTAAGATTACCAGGTCACCTTTATAATCAACAAAAGATTCAAAACAAAGGCAGACCTTGAAATGAAATTGAAAGGGACAGAAATATATTTGTTTGCTTTCTCTTTTGTGATGGAAATTGAAAACTCACTCGAGCACAAACTCCTCCTCCCAGACGGGCTCGGGTGCAATCTTGACGCGCGTCTTGCCAACCTTGACCTGGTTTAGCGAAATACTGCAATAGGGATGTGGCACCAGTTTGAATGGCAATCGATGTGCCTCCAGCACATGCAAATTGAGGCAGCGCAGCTCACGCAGACGCGACACCTTCTTTTGGGCGCGACTCAGCTGTGAGTCGCATTGGGCCTTCAGCGCATTAATCCACTCAACGTAGCTCTCCTGGCTGGGCGCGCATAAATAGGTGACGGTGGCCAGGCAGGGCAGCGCACGCTCAACGATCTGAAAGCAATAGGGTCGCTCCCAGAGCGAATCGTGGCACTGATACAGATACGCGCAAGACAGATCTATAAGGCCTTTGGGCTTAGTCTTTTTGGGATTGTCGTAGAAGCACAATTGGGTCTCGGTGCCGTCATTGATTAGCGCAAAATATAGCTGCTTCCATTTGGTCGTTTTGTCCGACTTCTTGTTGAGATGGCCATGATGCTTGATGCCCTTGATTTTCTTGAGGCCAATCTGATCGCGACACTCGCGCAATGTTGCATAAATCTTCTCGGCCGCCTTCTCCACAACATACTGCTGATTGAATTCCGGCTGGGTGCCATTCACCACCGGATGGTTGAGTGAATGCCCCTCGACAATTTGCTCCTTTCGATACCGATTGATAACTGCATCCAAGCATTCAAACGTTCGGCCGCCCATCAAATAACGAACCCCCTTCTTCTCAATGCGAAATCGCTGGATCTGATTGTTGATGTGAAAGAACAGCGAATAATCTCCCGGAGAATTGTCGCTGGGTCGCACGAGAAAGCTGCCAGGTCCAGCTGCAGACATCAGAGGGCGAACATATTATATTCATTATGATGAAAACATTTTATTTGCGGTACTCACCCTTGACTAGCATGTCGACAGCCTCGTTTTTAGTGCAATTGGGATGAAACCAGGGGAACACAGTATTGGGATCAATGGACACATCCAGATCATCGACCAATTCACGAAATATCATGCCCTGTTCGCCCGTACGATGAGCTGTCACCCACAGCCAACCATCACCCATGTCATTGTGCACAAAGAAGATGTCACCCTTCTGGAAGCTCAGCTCATCCGTTTCCGGCATTTTTGTATACGGCAAAATGGCCACAACGCGCTTCTTATCATTGACCGGCTCCGGCGGGGCGACGGGAATAACGAGACGCTCACGCTTTAACAGATCGCTGCACGAGGTGTAGTAGCCAACGAGATCACTGAGTGAAATGAACTGACGTCCGCCAATGTAAAAGTCACCACAGACGGCCGTAATGCTAAAGAGTACAATATACATTGTTTATTGAGAATCGTTTAATTTAAGTCAAGCTATTCATATAATCTCATTAGAGAGCAAACATCCTTTTACAAAAATTATAAATTAATATTATATTTGAAATATGCTGATTTTCTAAGGCAACAAGAGTATTCGAATTTGCTCAGCAATACAACTTTCAGTAGGTTCTCTTATAGCCAATACCCACTGTAGTGCTGAACTTGGTGATAACTTACCGAAAATGATTAATGCCAGTGCGTCCATAATAGCTGAGCACATAGGATCCCGGTTTTCGATCACTTTCGCGCACTGTACAAGAAGACACACAAGAAGAATACCAATATTGAACAGACGAAGAATAAAAAGATGAGATGCATTTGTGGCAAGTAGGAAGTACCCACCCAGATAACTGCCCAATTTGCCGCTGCCACGAAGCCGCGCCTCCGCGGAGTAGCGATCCAGTCGACCATGATACCATTCGCTCTCCGGTGGTGCAATTATCGCTGGGCGCTCACCTGCAAGAAAATAATGTTGGAGAATGTGCCAAATTAACAGCATTGCACAACACTCGGGCCACAACCCAAATACAAAATAATAAAGAATAAAAAAATAAATAAAATAAAAAAAAATTGTAAGAAAACTTATTTGGAGCAAAACAAGCTTGGCGGCAAAAAGTTTAACTTACACACGGAAAAATACTTAGTTGTTTGTAATTTGTTCTAAGTTTTCGAAATACACTGCAAATCGATAATAATGCATAAAAATCGTTTAAGTAATCAGTAAACTATTAATACGAAAGGGCAAATTTGAGTCACAAGCTTAATTTAAATTTGTATAAAAAAAATATAAAAAATGCATATAGCTTCACGATTAATCGATTCGAGATAGGCATCTGTTATGAATGTAGACTTAATGACATATTCAGTGGACTGACCGGATGACCTGCATTTTATATAAGATATCGAAGCAAAAATAAATTTGGAAATTATCATAACGATAAGCAGACACAAATAGATAACGACTTACAAATGTTGGTCGTCATTTGAATATGAGTCGAGAAATGTACTTCCTCCTGTTTGTACTTGCAATATGACATCAACAGCAACAACAACAGTAAAATAAATTGCTGGCTGCAAGTTTGATATTGCAATAGAAACGCGTCAGCAGCAAGAATTATACTAAAGTAGCCGAAAGCTGCGCCGCTTCTAATCAGAAGACGCTGCCCCCAAGCAGCGCCATTAAACATTAATAAAATAACAAATATAATCTGTACAATATACACATCTATATATATATATATATATATATATATATATATATAACAAACATAATCTATTCAAAATACACCTATATATTTATATATATATATATATATCTGTTTTATGTTAGCGAATGCATTTGTGCGCTTGTGTGCCATCAGCAGGCAATTGATAACCGATAACAAATAAAGAGGAATAAGAAATGCTTACAGCGATTAATAGTCCACAGATAAAAGCGTCGCTTATTGTTTATCAAACACAAATGTAATGCGATAAGCACACACACACGCACGTACTTTTAGCGAAATGGGGAGAAAAACAGAGTGAGTGAGAGAGAGAGAGAGAGAGAGAGAGAGAGAGAGAGAGAGAGAGAGAGAGAGAAAGTGAGAGAGAGAGAGAGTGAGTGAGAGAGAGAGTGAGTGAGAGAGAGAGTGAGTGAGAGAGAGAGAGAGTGAGAGAGCGCAGGCTCGTGACTCACAGACGGCTACGCAGACGCTATAATTGCCAAGCTGTTTGCATGACGCATGGACACGCGTGCATGACACAGTGTGACAGCAGCAGTAGCAGTGACAGTGCATTGCACCTTGAGAAAAAGCCAATCAGAGCCAGAGTGGTAATGCCTAGAAGCCAGTCGCAAGGCTGCGCTCACAGCAAATGAGTCACCTAATGTATGCGCATAGACATATATATATATACATATATATATGTGTGTGTGTGCTGCAAAATTATAGGTTTTTTTTTTGGTTTTTAAATAAGGGAACAGTACACGACTCGAATGTGAACCGAACCGGTTGCATATGCAAGGGAAAGGAGCAACTTTCGAAATAAAAATTGTTTCAGTCCGAGGATTTAGAGTTAGTAATACTCACCATTTAGCATATGCGGCCCATCGAATTCATCCTGATCCAGTTCCTGTGCCAGATCGGCCAAGTCAATGCCACCAGCAGCCATCATGGCGCCGAGACCCGTTATGCCGCCCAATGCTGCTAGGTTGCCGTCATCAGAGCCGCCCGTTGGCGAGCCAAGTTTATCTTTCTGTATGACAACGTCCACATTACCCAAACGCATTAGATCTGCCATTGATTGGTATTTTTTGTTTTGTTTTGATTTTTTTTTTGCTTTTTGTTTTATGTGTGATTTGGTATTATTTGGCTAGCTTGTTGTGTGGTGAAAAATGCAAATGCAATGCGTATGTTTGTATGTGGTTTGTATGTTTCTTATGCGCTTTGTGCGTAAGCAGCAGCTGTGCAGAAATTTGTATTTATATTCGAATTTATGCACGTGTGTGTGTGTGTGTATGTGTTTGTGTGCGTGTGTGCATATGTGAGCCTTGTTCTTGCTGTTACTGTTTCGCTTGTTGTTGTTTTGGCAGGAGCAGCAGCGCGCACGCTGCGCCTATCTCACAATGAGATAATGTGGTATGAGTTTTGGTCTGCTGTTGTTGTTTGTTGTGCCGGTGATGCGGCGCGCTGTAATGCAAAATAGACGTAAGCAGCAATGAGAGCGAGTAAGAAGGAATGAGTTAGTGAGAGCGCAATGATGTAAATGTGTGCGTAGGTGTGTGAACTGACGGCTCTCACCGACTGTGCATGCGTGTGAGAGCCATGAGACATTGAGGCTCTCTGTATGTGTGGGTGGCGTTAATGAGCTACTAAATTTACAAGCAATTCGTGACAAACAAAGTGCAATATGCATGACTGCCATAAATAACTAAATATATGTAAGTAGACATATATGTGTGTGTGTTTGTGTGTGTGTGTGCCGGCAAAAGCATGCAACTTAAATTGCAAGCAAACAGCGCAGCAGCAGTGCAGACGTCGAGCCGCCGTCTCGTCATTGTGTGTATGTGTGTGTGTATACACAAACAAGGAGCAATGGCACAATAAAAATCAAATGGAACCAAGACAAAAAAAAAAAAAAGGAATACAAATTTCTCGTTTCCGTTTTGGCGCAACCCACCCCACACCAACCCAGCCCAGGCCTGGCCAGCCCACCACTAACATTTAAGTAACTTTTTCTGATGCGTGATGGTTTTATTATGAGGGCATGTTATTTATTGGACTCAGTGTACGTCTTCCTAATTGCTGAACAATTGCGGCTATTTAACGCACATTCAAATACCGTTACCGTTTCAATTTACTGTTATTCATGTATTTGTGTGCGTGATCGACTTAATGTTCAAAAAGCAACACAAAAAAAATATTTATGTACGTACTCGAAATTGGACTCCACCCTCTTGGGGTATGGCCACCCCTTTCAGATACACGGACAATATGCGACACTCACATACACTCAGGCAAGCACACACAAATACACTCAAGACAGACACACTCGGAGCATTGCAAACGAATAAGGCAACAAAAGAAAGCAGCAGAAATTTTCTACACTTACAATGTATACGTCTGTGTATGCGCGAGTGTGTTTGTGTGTGTGTGTGTGTATGTGTAGGTGGGTAAGTGTAAATTTTAGCACCATACACAAGACGACGACACACACAGAGACACACAATACGCACTCGAACAAAAAGAAAGGGCAACACAATCAGGACATTTCGAATACGACTTGTTTGTATTTTATTTCGTTAACTATTTCACTGATTTGTCGTTTGGGAGCACAGCCAATTCGGAAATACTCGGATCGCTTCAGCTATGTGTGCTATGTGTGCCCGCACCGTGCCCGTACAATACGCGTTTTGTTTTGCGGCGCACACACATTGGGGATGTTGATATCAGAGCGTATCGATACATTGGTTATTTTTTGCTATGCACCAATACATTACAGTCGCTCTATCGATATATAAATTGCAGTCTGTATCGGAATTTTTCACACGCACAAAACTAGTCACTATTCGTGTCTGACATGTGCATTAACTGTTAATTGTGAAATATTTGGAAATTGTTCCCCATCTAGTAACATTTTGTGTCATCTCAACAATACATTTTATGTTTGCGATGTCTTTGCTTCACAGCTGTTGTAGTTAGTATCGATAGGCGTGCAACGCTCTACGCGATAGCGCAAGACAATTGCAACCATATATCGATATTTGTAAAGTTTCATCTCTATTACAAAATATTACTTTTTTTTGTTTGACAATGCGTGCGCGAATGTGGCCATGTTCTGACTAGTGTGCTTATATAGCTTAATTAATAAAGCTAAACAAAGTAAACATACGCATTATAAGTGCACTACACTCACACCACGATACTTTAATAAGATAAGCAGCTACTTATGTGTACCACTATTGACAGCTAGCCGCACTTTTAGCCAAATAACCACACACACACAGAGACGCAACATTGTTAAAGTCACGTTTACCATATATAGTTACCATAATTGGCTGCAGGTTGCAACTGCAACGAAAAAAGTTAACAACGCAGCGTAGCATCGAAATTATGATAAATCTGGCCACAACGAATAAAAAGCAATCGTCGATAATGCAACCGTTGCCGTATTTTCAGGTAAGAGCCTAGAGGGCAACGACAGAAACAATAAGTGCAAGTGATAAGTTCTAATTGACATTCGCTACAAAAGTACTGCGCATTGTTTAATCATTATTGCTCATGAATCGCGCGTTGATAAAAACAAACACATTCGCACGCAAATATCAACAGACACTCCTACAAACATACAAACAAATGAACGTAGGCAGCGGCAGCTGTTTTTCGCACATACATACAAATATATATATATATATATATATAATATTTATAGCAAGGCTTTTGACGCATAATATTGAATAGTTGAAGCCCCAGCCCCAAATCAGCTGCGTCGCACTTTACATACGCAAAGGGGCAAAAAAGGGGCACGACAAACACACATATGCACATACATAAACAAGTGTTTACAAGTAGCAACTCAGTTGTTCAACAATAACAATAATAACACTGACTTAAAAGAGCTACGCTGATTTGACAGTCTTCGGCACTATTGTTGCATTTGTTATCTCGCTCGCACACTCAGTTCCTGTGTTGTGAAATTAATTACAAAAATAATACATTGATCACCAAAATGCGAGCATATCGCTTCCACAGTGAAGGACATCTTATGAATTATCATTTATTAATATTACAATTGTAATTCAATACAAACGAAAAGTTCTCCAAACTATTATTCAAAAACAAAATATCCTATTCCCTGAACATTTCCAGAAATTTCCTCATTCCGAGCAGCCACTACAATGCAATTCAGCTGATAAGCGCTCGATAAGCTAGATGGAAACCACAGCAATCATACGCTAAAGGTTCAAATATATATTTGTCGAACTGGCAGCAGGCAAAGATCCGTCACATAAATAAAGATGCTAAAAGCGCCAGAGCCGTCTTAACAGCATTCACTCTCTGTAAACGTTCAGGCAAATAACAATATTTTGTTATAATGCATTTACACACACACACAAACACACACACATGAACTGGCACTCATGCATACAGCGAGTAATAACAAAAGAAATGCCAGTCGTTTTTTTTTACAAATTGCGTCGTTATATATTTAAGCAGCAGCAGTAGCATCAGAAGCAAGCGTTGAGTCATGAAAATTGGCGCTGCTCAGCTGTTGTTGCAGGGCCAACGGCACCTGTAAATTTATTGTTGCTGCTTTCGTTGAATTTGCTGATTTTCTGATTCGCTCAATTTCCATTCGACAATGGCCTTTCTAGTGTCCATAACGGAGGTGTGCGACCCAAAACAAATATGTCAAATCAAATTTAATTTCTCTCTATCTCTCTTGCATGCCACAGGACGAGGCACTGCGACCGGAAATCCAAAATGAAGCCGAATTCAAGTCGATTCCTTTCATCAACACAAATGAGCACGATTCGATGGACGCGAACGTAAATGATGCGGCAATGCGAGCATTTCTGTTCATCGATGCGGATGAGAATCTGCAGATCGCCACGCCCGAACTCTTCTGCAAGAAATTGAATTGCCAGGAATCGGACAAACTGAAGGTGATCTCAATATTTGGCAATACGGGCGATGGCAAATCGCACACGATGAATCAAGTATTTTTCGATGGCGAGTCCGTTTTTCGCACATCCCCGGAGCAGAGCTCCTGCACAATTGGCGTCTATGCGGCCATGCAGCGGGAGCAGGGTGCTCTCTGTCTGGACACCGAGGGACTGTTGGGTATCACGTGCAAAAGCAATAAGCGCATGCGTATGCTCTTAAAGGTAAATGCAACATATATTTAAATGAAGATTCATTGAGTTATCCGCTTCAATTATTTTACGGACAGGTACTCGCCATTTCGGACATTGTCGTCTATCGCACTCGATCGGAGCGTCTGCACAGCGATATGTATGAGTTTCTGAGCACCGCTTCTGAGGCGTTCGACACGCATTTTACCCAAGCGCTGCAGGCCATGGGCAATGGCAGCACCCTGGGACCAGCTGTGATCATATTCCACGAGACGCACTACACGAAGCCCCTAGAGAGCTGTACGTACTAGATTAATCATCGGTCATCTTAAGACTGGTACAGTAGTCGCTCACAAGCATCTCCTATTTCATCCATCATCCATCAATTGGATTCGTATTTTGTAGAAGGCCCTTTGGAAACAATAGTTGGCATTTGACAACAGGATGCAACAACCATTTATTTGTATATTCAATATTTGCAAGCCAAGACCTGTATATATATATATATATATATACATATATCTATTTAAATTTGAATCTTATAGTTATTTGAATTTTGTATTTTGCAGCCGTGGAGGAGAGTGCTGAGGATAAGCTGCGCAATAGTTTTGCAAATCAGAAATTTAAGACGAACGCGTTTAGCTCACTGCGTTATGTGGGCATCCAGACTGATGCGAAGAGCTCAACGAATTTCAAGAAGATTAGCGATGCACTGCGTCTCGAGATTGAAAATACATCGGTGCGTTCGCCACGCCCGCCGTCGGTTGTGTTTAAGGCAATAAAATTGCTGAATCAGAAATTCGCTGGCGAGATCATTGAGGAGGCGATTAATCCGTTCCCGGAGCAGTATTTCACCTGCGGTGCCCACTGTGAGTCATGCAGTCGTCGCTGCCAACGCTCCATGGGCCACGTCAGCGATGGTCAGCCGCATTTCAATACGCAGCCCTGCAACTATCAGCATCAGTACGAGAACAAGCTGTATCTGTGCAAGGCCTGCTATAAGAGTGGCAAGGAGATTGTTGTCAGCGTGCGCACCCAATCCCAGACGGACACCGCCTGGTCCGGCCTGGCCAAATACGTGTGGAAGGGCGATGTCATCGAGTGTCCCTATTGCGGCGAAATCTATCGAACGCGCCAATATTGGTATGGCAACAAGTCGCCCGAGTCATCTGTGGTTCAGTAAGTCTCTAATCGACTCAATCAGCCAAACAGTCAATCACTCAATCACTCAATCTCAATTATTACAGCGTGCAAATCGTGCATGTTTGGAAGGGCGGGAATGCTGCACTGCGCGCCAATGCGCACTCCGCCCAAATGGTCCTCGACAGCGTCAGCAGCATTAGCGAGGGCATCACCAATATATCGGCACCCTGGACGAAGGCCATCAGCGGCTTGGTTGCCGACAAGGTGGCGCCCAACTACTGGCGGCCTAATCATGAGATTATTGTACGTAACTGGTGCTCGTAGAATCGAACATTGATTTAATCTACTGTAATTTATCTACAGATGTGCCACGCTTGCAGGTGCAACTTTGAGCAGACGGGTCTGTCCAAGCATCATTGCCGCGGCTGTGGCGAGGGCTTCTGTCAGACGTGCAGCCAGCAGAAGGTGCCGGTGCCGGCACGTGGCTGGTTGCAGCCGGTTCGCGTCTGCAATGATTGCCACCAGCAGCTGCGGCGCAAATCGGATGTGACGCCGGGTAAGAGATCAGAGAAATCAAAGAAGTCATCTATTCCTCCACAAACATCAAGTTTTTCTTTGTTTGTTTTATCGAAATCAAAGTCAACTCGAAGTTGTTAAGATGTTGACTGACCCATTTGGTTCTCGCTTACTTGCACTGCTCCTCCTCTCTCTCTCCCTCTCTCTCTCTCTCTCTATCTGTATCTTTATCTTTATCTTTATCTGGCTGTGTCTATTGGTCTGTAAAAGTTTCCTTGTTTGTTGCACACACTGCGCAAGCTCGAGATCAAGCTGAATTTACTTATTGCAATTCAAATCTGACTATCGCCTGCACAGGCTCCAGGCCGACCAACGATGAGGGCGACATCCTGGCGCGCAAATGTGGCGAGAACATCTACAACGCAATCAGCAGCTATGCCACCGTGCTGATAGACTATCCCAAGCGTAAGTGCCACTTCACTTGCTCAATTTGACACCAACAGCAACAGTAGCAGCAACACATTTGCATTTGCAGAGATGATCAAGGATAGCGCACGACCCTCGTATTGGGTGCCAGATGCAGAGTCGCCCAACTGTTTCATCTGCAAGTCTGTCTTTGGCCGTGCCGAGGAGCTGTCAACCCAGCAGCTGCAGCCGACGGATGAAAGACGCAGCAGCGGCAGCAGGAGCAGCAACAGCAACAACAGCAGTAGCAAACAGAGCAAACGCATCAGCAATCCAACTGGAAACGGAGTAGCAATCGATTGCCATCGGCATCATTGCCGGCGCTGTGGTCAGGCCGTCTGCAGCAATTGCTCAAAGCGGCGCATGCCTGTCCTGGAGCGTGGCTGGCCAACGGATGTGCGTGTGTGCGATTCATGCGCGTGTGTGCCGCAGGCATCGAACAGCCAACAGTGCGTCTCCAGCGCCATTTCGGATGCCATCAGTGGCGGCAGCGATGCAACCACTGCGGATCACCCGCGTCGCAGCGATCACAATCAGAGCAGCAGCAGCAACAACAACAGGCGAAACAGCTGCACCGATTATCGCCAAGCCAATGGCAACATACATAGCAATAACAGCGATGATGGCAAGGCGAAGACCGAATGAAACGCGGCCCATGCGGCCAGACAACAACAGCAACAACAACAGCAGCAGCAACAGCAGCAACAATCCAACAGAGCAGTCACAATCTGGTCCAAGTGTCCAGGCAAGCGTTAGATGCGTGAGATACGTCGTCATTATGTAATTACGTCATCACGGCTGCCTTCGAGCTCAAGCTAGCAATCGTACAATGTGATACTATATATATATACCCAATTGATAGTTTGCTTATATATATTATATAGTTATATATACTCTTCGTATTCAATCTGAACTTCATCTGTTTCTAAAAGAATTCTTTTAAACCTGTTATACGTATATTTTTTTTTATTATTTTTAATTTTAACTGAACCTTTAGCGCCGGAGAAACTAAAAGCCAATAACGGACTGGTCTTAAGGTACTGAGGATGATGTTTTGCGGCTCGTTCCGTGACCAGGTACTAATGTGGTTCGATCTCCACTTATACTCTCCAGAGTCAGTCCTCAATCTGAGCACCTTGTGTCGTCTGTGGCTTTTGGTTTTACTCGACTGCATTGGTTCGGCACTCAAAGGGTCAAGTCTGTGGCCAATGCCCTCAGGAATAGTAGACACAAAGTAGCATAAAACACAAAAACCCGTTAAATCCAAATGGCAGCAAAAAACAGTTGAAATTGCTTCGAATTTTCAGTTGCCAGAATTGTCCGTTGTGCACATAAAAATCAGTTATGGATTAAACAGTTATAGTCGAAAAGTCGTCGAGAGTCAGAGATAAACTGATAAATTGAAACTGTTTTTTAGGCTTTGTACATACAGTAAATAAATTAAATAAACTTGAATGCATTGAATAAAAACATTAAACAAATGAAAAATGAATATAATTTGTGTTTTAAGCCTCCACTGGAATCATTCCTACATATGGAAGATATATATATATATATAATATATCCCAATAAGAGATCGCCAAATTTGCTTGTTGTTGTTGTTTATTTAATTATTATATAGCATTGTTTTTGTTGTTGGTTTTTATTTCGTTTTTGTATTTATTTAAAATAATTATAGTTTATTCCATATTTATGTATATATATATATATATACATATATATATATATGTATAAGTAAGTATATATACCGATCTGTTGATTTAACAGCTAGACGAAAGTTTTGCTTATGTGTTTTGTGTTTTTGTTGTTATTCATTATTACAATACTTTTCCATCGAATACTAAGAGGAAGGAAGTTAATTATCAATATTTTGGAGTTTCTAGTTAGTTCTTCTTCTTTGTGCTCGTACTCAGACACAAATTGAAAATAATGGAGTCTCGGGGAGAATCTTGTTTTCAGATCTGCTTTCTGGAGTTCTCAATTGTAACAGAGTTGAAGAAAAAAAAAAAGTGTTGCTTTAAATTTGATTTACATCGTATACATTTTTTTTTTGTTTTCGTTTTTGTTTTTGTTTTGTTTCATAATTGTATTTTGTTTAATTTCGCCATAAATATGTAATAAAAAGTTGTTTTTTTTTTTTGTTTTGTTTCGTTTTTTAGTTATTCGTAATACTTGTTGACAATTTTTGTTTAGGTTACGTCTGAACTGTTATACGGCGTATAACAGTGGCAAACGCTGCGCTTGCTGGTATACAATTTGTAAAGTTTTTGTTTTTTTTTAAGGATTTTTCTTAATTTTCGTTTTTTTGTTTGTTTGTATAGTTACATATATGTTTGATAAATGGGAGTTTCGTTCCAGTATACATTTGTTGTTCATGGTATACAATTTAGAGTTGCAATCGTGAGTATACATTTGAATAGAGTTTTCGATCTTCATTTCAATTTCTTTATATATCGTATTTCATAGTATACATGCGTTTGTTTTGTAAATTTAATTTTAGTATACAATTGTTTAGTGTTGTTGTTGTGTTGCTCTTGTTTTATGTTTGCGGCTTAGACACTACGAAAAAAATATATAACTATTTAAACTAATGCCTAGTAGAAAGTTCATCTCTGCTTCATCTTCGTTATAATTTTCTCAAAAGTTTTTTTTGTTTTTTGTTTTTTGTTTTTAATAATAGTTGTGTGACTTTTACGTATTTGAGGTTCACAATTAACATTAGAGCGCAAAAAGCTTAAAAAAATTGTTTATTTTTTCTTTTCTTTTCATTTTTTTTTTGTGTGTTTGTTTTTATGGCCGGGGAGGGGGGCGGGGCGTCATAAATTTGGATTTAAAAGCGAAAGAAAATATGGAAAACTCATTTTCACTTAAGCTAAGCACACACAAAAAGCAAAACCAAAAATGAATGTATACAAAAATTAAACAAGGCAAAAATTGTGCAGGCAAATTACAAATTTATTTTTCCTTTAAAAATTAGCTTATTATTTGTATTAATTAATTGATATTGCAACGCAAATTGGTTTCATTATGTGGTATGTATTTGTATATAAGTATGTGTGTGTGTGTGCATGCACAAATATATATATGTATGTGTGTATATCCACATATGTATGTACATCATCCGTGTGTGTGTGTGTAAATTGTTGTTGCTGACCAAATGTACAAAATTGTGTGCTGTGTGTTGTTGTTGTTTCCTTTGTGTTTTGTTGTTAGTTGTTTTTGCTTTTTTTTTGTTTTGTTTTTTGTTTTCAGTACATAATATTAATTAAGACATAATCGTATACATAATTGATTGTATGCTACATACACACACAAACGAACACACACTCTCACTCACACACACACACTCCCACACACACACACACGCAAACAGATACATACATATCATCTGTATATATATATATATATATGTGGGGATTTGTGCACACACACCTTGCACACAGATATATATTGATAATTACAAAAGATATTATTAAAAAAATTAAAAAAAAAAAAATAGACCCTATTAATGTTGTTTTAGCTTTGGCAAGCCTATCCTCAAGGGCTAAGATCCTGATGCAAGTTGGGATCGTAGCCGCCCATGCTGTTGTCATAGGGCTGCTGTTGATCGTATCCGCCGGAGCCCATCGGATAACCCATCGAGTCCTGTGGCGGTGCGGGCGACATCATTGGCGTTGTGGTGCCACTGGGCGGACCGGCCATTGAATATGGCGAGGCGCCAGCTGCCTTCTTGGCCGCATACAAGTTGGCCTCCTCCTGTGCCTTGCCAATGTTCTTCTTGTAACGGATGCGCTTGTTGCCAAACCAATTCGATACTTGCGACACCTGCCAAATGCAACAACAGATGCAACCGATGATGAGCAACTAATGGCATAGTTAATGGAGGATATGATTCGACTCACCGTTATGCCGCACTTGCGCGCCAGCTCCTCCTTGGCCTCCTCGGATGGATACGGATTGCTCAAATGACTATAGAAATACTCGTTGAGTATCTCGGATGCCTGCTTGCTGAAGTTGCGACGCTTGCGGCGTGCGTCCAAGAAACGGGATCGCAATATCATCACTGCCTCGCAGGTCGACTGCTTCAGCTGCATCTGAATCGAGCTGAACTTCTTGTGGATGATCTGCACCATGCGCTCAATCTCTTTGGGTGTAATCGGTCTGCGAATGGCCAAACGAACAACGAAAGCAACATTTAACTAAATTAGTGGATAACGCCACAATTACTCTTATGCTGTCCCTTTGCCAAGGCTTATACAAAACAATATTATTAATATTATTTCCCAAACATTAGAAGAGGATCTCATCGAAATATGATGATCAAATCGAGAGCTCTTCACAATATGCAAAATATGCAAATATTCCAAAACTTGATTATTATTTGACTGCTATTTTAATGATGAATTGAAATAATTGAATAGAAATAAATGTAAAATAAATATACAAATTTAGCTGAACTTTAATTGTTTTTGGTTTTGTATGCAACTTATTCCGCTGCATGCGACTTGAAGTACGCGATTCAAGCGACAAAAAGCAACTGCTTCGAACCAAATGCAAGCAGTTCAAATGGACCATCGAAGAAGGTCATGATCACAAGGAACTTGCAATTACCGTTGCTCGCAGGCAACAGCAGATTAAGACTGCGAAACGGGAATGCAAGACAAGCTGCGGTGCGGGTGTACATAGGCAAATTCAGTTATTTTATATTTCCAACAAAATGAATAATAAAATTTGCATAATTTTTAACTACATTTTTCGTATTTTCTGTTTTTGTTGATTACAGTTGTAATTGAGCCTGGACTCACCTGGTGCGACTCTGCTCGCGTAGCAAGTTCATGACGTGCGTGGTGAACTCGTTGCAGGCCTGCTCGTATTTCTCCAGCTCCTGGTGATAGATCTGGCGGATCTGGGCCAGCTTGGCGCGATAGTCCGAGTGCTCGATGGCATTGTCCGCACCATCGATGGACAGCGAGCCGCCTTGGCTGGCTGCTGCGGCCGAGGCAGCGGCGGCGCCACCACCCCCCTTCTCGGGACCAGCCACGCCCTCGGCAATCAGCATGTTGTCCAGGCGCATCAGTTGCGGATCTGGTGGCTCCTCCTCTTGCGTGTTGCGAATTGAAAGCACTGCGAAAAACAAACAAACCAACAAAAAGACGACAACAAAATCAGCAAAATAACATTTTCAACTTTTCTTCCTCGACACACAAATTGTGTGTGTGTGTGTGTGTCTGTGTGTGTTTCAGTTATCCTGCCAAGCTACACGCACAGAGCGGGGGTTTGGGGCGCAAAACGTATCAAATTTTATTATGCACCACCGACGACGAAGTGGCAAGAAAAGGCGTGCGAAAGAAAACCCAACAAAACAACGAAACTCAAGCTCGAAGAAAGTTTTCACTACACACCCAGACACACACACACTTACACACACACACACACACATCCTTATGAGTGCATGTATTTGTTGAGTTGGCATATTGTCTAGGGAAATGCGTGTTGTTGTCCTTGCTTCCTTTTTAGCTTGTATTATATTCGCAGCCAGTCATGGCTATGCATGAATTAGATTTTGCGCCACATGCCACAAGCCACTGCTGCTGCCTGCCACTGTTGTTGAATCTTAATCACGTTTGCCAAAGGAGTTAGTCCGGCAGCAAAAATCGCTAGCTGAAAACATTTCGCGAATGCGAACAATTGACTTACCCCTCCCCCCACCGCCACCCCTCTCGTGACAGAGCTCATCAGCATTGCCACAGCGTTCCCAGAACAACAACAACAACAACAACAATATCGCTTCTTGCCACGACTTTTTTTCTCCTATGTATTATGTATACATGTTGCAAGCAGCAGCAGCAGACAAAACAATTGTTGAGGCAACTGGATAAGGCATACAACACGCACAACGACAACGCAAGTAATGAAATCTAACCACCTAGCAACCCCCTCCCCTCCCATCCCATCCCACCTCAAGCAACCCCTCAGCTTAGCTCAACTGCAAGTTTTGAATAAAACATTTCGTTAACTCCCAGTTGATTTTAAGAAACGCCAACTTGCGAAAACTTTCTAAAACTAAAATAAAAGTTGTGCCTCAACTTTCAGCTAGTAAATAAAGCTGAAAGATGGCAAGCTAAACAAATTCTGAAAACTATTCTTAAAGATTTCGAGAGAAAACTGCACTTATCTGGCAACTCCCACAATTAGATTATTATTAATTATTCATTTTTAATCTAATTTTTAAACATCAGACCGACAATCAATTAGCATTAAATCAATATTTAATAACCAGTAAATTGTTTAGTTAAACCTAAACAAAAAAAAAGACGAAAAATGATTTGCAGCTTCTCTGTTCAGTTAACTGTTAACCTTTAGCGCAAAGCTCCAACTAACAGAATGCGACATCGAAATATCAACATGCTTGAGGAATTCAATTTCATATGTTAAGCTGTTAATAAACACATAAATGCATTTACATAGAGGGAGAGAGAGGCAGGAAAACCACACTAAAGAGAAAGGTGCAAAGACGTAAATTAACATTAACAGCGATACCATTAACATTTGTTGCTCATGTAATTAAAGTATCTGTGTGTGTGTGTGTGTGGGTATTAAAAATGGTGAGAGAGAGTACGAGCAATACAGTTAGAACATATTGCGCCAGCGGCGACAGCTGCTCCAATATTCCAAATGAAAGCTAGGCAATGCCAAAGACAAAGGTATGTAGATGCAAGCGGGCAGGCAGTGGAAGAGGGGTGGGGGAGGGGTGCGCTGTGTTAGATAATGTTATTATAAGGATATACACACACAGGCAAGACAGGGAGAGTGAGATTGGTGGTGGGAGGGGAAAGGTGGGGGAAGTTGGTGACTGCTGCTGCTGCTACTGCTGATGTTGTTGTTGTTGTCGGGTGACATCGGTGGTTGCTTTATTCGGTTAAGGTTAGCCAGAATATTGCTAAAGTTTTGCAAGACATTTTTCTGGAGGTGGAATTGTGGGAGGGGGAGGGAGGGGGTGTGACATTTGAGTGTCTGGGCAAATGAGGCGTGTCTGCGCCTCTGCCTATCATCATAATATTATTTGCAGAGTTGTATTTCCGAGTGTTTTTTATACTTTCTTTGTGCACATTAGAAAACGCAATTTTTATCTTTCGAATTGTAAATGATTCAATGAATGAAAAATATGTTTTGCAGCAAATTAAAATTATCACGAGAGCAGCTGGTTGGCAATTTCCAATATTTCCTAAAGATTTCGTGTGAAAACTGGATCAACTACTACAATTATATCATAATAATTATTATTTTGTTAACTTACATCGAATAAACGAATTAATTTTCTTTTAAAAAGGCAATCTTCAAATTTGTAAGAATCAGTCACAGCAAGCAATAATTTTTAGTGCATATATTGTAGATATATATACATTACAGGGGAATCGAGAAACGGAACTGGAATCGAAATTTTCGATCAAAATTCATCAATGGATAAATTAAATGATAGCGAGAAAAGCTGATTGGCAAGTTGTGCAAGTATTCGCTGAGTAGTGCAATTTGAATTTGAAAGCCAATAAATCAAGTCATTCATAAATCAGTCATCCGTCAATAGTAAAGGTATTCCCATTTCCCATTCCCTGCCGTAAAGTTTCATTATTGACGTTCTCGCTTACATGCACCCTATACTAATTGTCGACTCCTGCTTGCAGCAAAAACAAATGTTTCGTCCTCTGATCTCTGATTAGAGAATATATATATATATATATATATATTTGACTACCCAGGTTTAATCAGTTTTTTGGGTTTTGAGTTGAGTTTCAAATCGATTTTGTTTTTATCGCGACTAGCTTAGTAACTAAACTAATCGAATGTTTGTCAGAGAACATGCTCAGTTCTTAAATTTAAAGAGAAACTTGTGCCAAAAATTGGACAAGAAAATTCCAATCCTTTTTGTTTAAAATGGAGGCGGGATAAGTAGTTGCGAGAGGGGGAATAGGGGCGATAGGGAGTTGGTTCACAGGTCGCATCATTTGCGTATCTAATGAAGCATTTAAAAGCAGCCAGCCAAATTGCAGAAACAATACACAGATAGCGTAGGGGGTATATATGGTATATATATATAGATATATATATATATATATATACATATTATATATATAGAGCAGCAGGAGGACGATGAGGAGGCTAAATGGCATTTCCAGCTCGTAAATTTGAATGGGGCAAAGCGCCAAGAAACAGAAAGGACAACAGCCGTGTAATAAACATGTCGCGACTGCGAGGGGGGAGTGAAGGGGTTGTTCTTGTACTCGTCAGATACATGTACATATATCTATATATATATATATATATATATATATATATATATATATATATATATATATATACACTTGAACAATACTTGTGCGTAGTATTTTGCATGCCTGTCGAACAGGTTTGCTCTTTTCACAAACTAATTTCAAGACACACACACACACGCATACGCACACACACACACACACACACATGGCTGATAAAATATGTTAAACAAGGCGAGAGAAACTGTTGAAAACGATTTTCAAATACCCTTGCAAAGGGTATTTGCCAAGTGTGTGTTATGCATTCAGATCAGTTGTTAAAGCTGATTCTTCTATATATCTACATACTTCTATATATATTTTCCTTTTGTCCTTCTTTTTTCTTTTGTACACAGGCAAACCGATCGGTGTGATTCGAATGAAATTTTCTGTATATATATACTTATAAATATATATATATATATAGCTATGGCAATGAGGCAGAAGAGCATAGTGTTAATTCCACATTACTTCAAGTATTTTTGCAGTTTTCTAATATATTTTCGAAATACACAAACGAAAATCATATATATGTAATGCCAACGGCGAGGGTATTCAATATTCGACACTCTCTGGCAATAACTCTTTTTTTTCCTTGCTTTTGTTTTCCTTTATTTTGGTTGTATTTTTAAAATACTTGTTTCGCTCATCAGCACCAGCAGCAGCAGTAACAGAAGAAGAAGAAGCAGCAGCTCTCTCTCTCTCTCTCTCTGTCTGTCTATACACACCATAAGCTCCCTCTTATCATAAAGTAGACCCCCCATCCCCATCTCTCGCTCTCTCTCTCTCTCTCTTTTGCCTTGGGTCAAGTGTGTTCTTCTCGGAATGTTTCTATTCTTGTTTACTTTGTCGGCGCCCATCGATGATAGGGGAAGTGTTATCGCTTTGTAGACAAGAGCACAACACACACACACACCACACAACACACGCATACACACACACGGGCCTAGATAAAATGTGTACCTATATGAAGTAACTGTATATATAATATTTATGCATGTGCTTAAAGCAGTTTAATTTGTTGGCTTGTGCAGCGGCTCTGCGGCAATTGGCCAGGATTAGATTTGTTTAGTTTGTAGAGCGACACACGTTCCCCCTCCCCCCCCCCCCTTTGCTTGTAATGCGTCGTGTTAGTCACACCTGATTGGAAAGTGTGTAACCAGAGCTTTTAGAGCAAGAAACATCTTTTCTTAAACATCATCAGGCAAAAAACATTCAACAAAAAATGAAAAAAATTTATATTTATAAGGCATACCCTGTAAGTGAAAAGCAAGTCAGCAAGGGTAGGCCAAACTAATGAATTCGTATGTGAGCAGAAAATATATATTCTAGTTTTGTTATCTGATTGATCTGAGGGACATCAGAGATTATCGAAGTACAAAAAGATGATCTTATCTGATCTGATTTGATAATGTTGCAAGGGTTGTCGTCGTGCCCGAGGGGCGGGCTTCGAAGACAACTACAAACGGTTTCGAAACTAATAAGTAAATATAGAATTCACTTGAAACATTGAGTAAATCATGGGATTTTCATAGGCCAGAGCTAAATGCAGCTTATATCAAAATTTACACAGCACATTCAAAAATTACAGTTTTTTTTTGTTCTTTATTTTTTACGTTTTCAAATGGGTATGCAGGACAACCACACCCCACCACTCCCCCTCCCCCACCAACAAACGAAAATGTTGAAAACCAAAACGCTGCCCAAAAGGCAATTTCGCAACGGTGCTCATTTTGTGTGGGGGGGTTTAGGCCGTTGGGGGATGGGTTGTACAAAGAGGGCGATTGGGGAGTTGTACTTTAGGGTTAGGCAATGGCAATGGCAATGGCAACGGCAGTGGCAATGCCAACGCTGGAGCCATTCAAAACATCTGGCCCACAATCAAAACGCGCTGTTATTGCCCATTTTGCGTCGCTGCGTGGGCGTGCAATATAAAGGAGCAAGGAAAAAAAGACAGAAAAGGAAAAGCTGAGGCAAACATAAGGAAAAACACACAAGAAAAAAACAAACAGCAGATGAAATTAAGGCAAACTCGATTTCAAATTCTCGCTGGAAGGTGCGTTCAAGGATAATAACACGCTGCGATGTGTGCCGGAATTTTAGAGCTGGCGCAGGGGGGACAGGCCCTTGTTGTACAGTGGACACGCGCTAAGCCAAACATCGAACAGATTCTCATTTTTGAAATTTCATAATTTCTTTTCAAATAAATGAAAATGATATGAATTCCAGATGAATTTCAACGATTTCTATATACATACTTAGAAGTTCTACAAAATAAAAGAATTCAAGTTGAATGGAGAGTTGCCATATGCGATCGTTCACTGTATATATTAAATATGTGAAGAGTGATTGCTGGAATACCCCATTGTGAAAATAACAATTTGAATTGTATTTTAAAACAAGTCCCGAGGGAATGCCCCCATTTGATATGTGCATTGAAAATAATGATTTTCATTTCACAAAATTCGCATTTGCAAGCGGTCACTGTACTTCAAATTGTATTGTATTTCAAGATTCGAGGAAATGCCCGTTATGTGAGGAAATAACGGTTTCAATTGAAGATTTATATATATATATATATATAAATGTATATAATTATTTATATTATTTGTTGTAGTTTTACTTACCGGTCTTCTCCTTGATCTCGCACAGCACTGAGAAGAGGGCCGGCTTCATGCGGTGACAGTTGAGTGTGTGCTTTCTGGCCTGCGCCTCGTCCAGCGATTGCTCGGAGATGCTCATGATCTGTTGCAGGATCTCGCCGATATCCTTTTGCTTGCGCACCTCGTTCTCGTTGCCAGCGTTCTGGCCATCATCCTGGCCGGGCAGGCCGTAGCCCTGCGGTGCCATCATGCCCCCAGTGTGGGCCATCATGCGATCCTCCATCTTGTGTATGTGTGTGTGTGTTTCTCTCTCTCTCTCTCCCTCTCTCAGCAGCGAAGACTACAACAACACACTGCAATCACAACAATTACGTTAAAGCACGTCCAAATGGGATTTTAATACATGTTGCAACAGGCAAAAACAAAGTACACACAACAACAACAACGCAAAAAAAAGGTGTACACAACTATATAAACAATGACTAATTAAACGAATTCATTTGATTTCTGTCGTGAACTGTTCGAAACTCCTATTCTCTACTACTTTAAGCGCGCGCAAACGTCCGCACGCAACGACAACGCGTTGCCAACTAACCAACTGGCTCTGCTCTGCTCTGGCTGGCAGCTCTGGCTGGCAGCTCTGTCTGTTGTTCGCCGACTTCCTTCGTTCTCTGTTGCTCTCTGCTCTGCTTATCTGTTTGGCCAGCGACCAGTGTTGCCAGCCGTGTAAAACACAACATCAAATTGCTAGAAAAAGCCAACTATTTTTACGTGTGTTTCATTGACACGTTCCATGGATGAGGAATCGTATAAGGAATCAATTATTCTAACACAAATTCATTGGAATCGGTTCCAAATTTGTTAAATATGTAACATGGTTTATCATTCAAAAATACATACATAACAAGCACATACATTTGTATATAAAATGATAACAGACTCCAAAAACCAATAATAATCTATGAACAAAAATCAAACAACTTCATGATGAAGAAATGGTATCCTATGGTATGGTAAACGGTATCACTGTCGCCATCATTTTTTACTGGTAAGGATGGGCCTCGATCCTCGATAAACTTTAGCTCTACGTTCGACGTCAGGATCGTTTTTTGCCATTATAGCGTAACATTTGAGGCCGTAAATCGAAAACGTGCCTTAATTGAAGAGGGCCGTTATAGCGAAATGCCGTATAAAGAGTAGCCGCATAGCGAGGTATAGTTGTATTATATTTGCAGCCCATCGGGGCTTGAACCACAATACTTCTAGTTTTTTATGTGGCTAACAACATAGAATTCTTGGCATGCTTATGATTTTCAAAATACTTGTAGCGGCTATAAAAAGGCTTAAGCGGCAACACTGGCAACGCAGGCAAAACGAACAAAGTTAATCCGACTGTGAATGTCGTCTTCGTTTGCTTTCGACGCTGTCTTCGTTGCACTGTGCAAAGAATGCTGCTAACAGGACGGTGGCGGCGGGGGACGAAACGCAAAACAAACTGCGGCAATTGGAGTTGGCTTGGGGTGTGGGCGGGAAAGGAGGTTTGGTGGCATTTGTGATGGGTGTATGGGCGTCGGCTGCTGCAGCAGTCTGCCGCTGCTTCTGTACAGAGGGACGTGTGTGCGTGTATGAGTGTGTGAGTGTGCCGGTGGGCAGCAAAATGAATTTGCAAAAGGATCGAAATGGGTAAATGGGTTTTGCGTTTTATATTGCGTCGATAACTCGACGACACATTGAAGTAGCTTAGTATACAGCTATTTTAGTTTCATTATCTTGATAGTTAATAGTCCGAGTTGAACTGGATGCACATTGCCTTGATCTGATCCGATTTAAAATTGATTCGAAATTTAATTGCATCTGCATTTTCAAACTCAAAAATTCCAATGGAGTTATAAACTCAAAACTTTTCACTAATAAAAGTAATATCTACAAAAAAATGGGTGGGAAACTTATGTTATCTGAAAGATAAAGTGCTGTTGCGTTGCCACTGCCCATCTCACTCCCACGCTCCGAGCTTTAGGAGTGACAAATAAATACGCAAAGTGTCATTCAAGCATCGACAGCAAAGTTAAATGCCGCTTGCAGCCCTGTGTTTGTATGCAAAAAGTACGACAATGCGTGCGTATGTGTATAAGAGTGTGTGTGTGCGTGTGTGGGTGGTTGAGAGAGTTGACAATGGACAACGGGCAAGAGACAAGGAACAGCAGCGGGCAGCTGACACACGCCAGGGGTGGGGGTAAGAGCAAAAAGTTACCTGCGTACTGAAAACTCAACGACAAACGCCGCTTCCCGCTGGTAAGTGTGTGTGTGCGTGTGTGAACGGTGCATTTGCGCAAATTGAGAATGAAGCCCAAATTACTATTACTGTTTTTTCAAGTGGGCAATAAAATTTAAAGATAAAACCATAATTATGTTTGCACAGCAGCAGCCAAAACAACTGGAGAAAGCATCGTTGACCTTCAGTAAAAAAAAAACCCACACGCACACATGTATGTGTGTGTGTCTTGTATTAGCTTAGCTGCATGAGGACAAAGCGCATTAAAGGCAGCGCAAAAACAAAAAAAAAGCGAATGAAAACCTGTTTAATATAATCACACACACACACACACACACGCATGCATACATGCATCAGCTTTGAACAATTCTTGGAAATCAGAGCCGCTTTTTTCATAATTCTTTGCTACAGTTTTGTTGTGTATAACAGATCGTATAACAGCATACCATGAATTGTTATATGCCTGCTGCAACATATTTTTTGTGTTTTGGCCATAAATAATTGTCAACTTACACAGATTAAATTACTTTACAGGTATTCGATATTCGCCAGCTGCAATTAGAGTTAAACAAAACCAAAAAAAACATGATGCACTTGCTGTAAATGTTTAAACAAATTATATATATATTGAAGCACTAGATTTCTCATTTCTCGTTTATCGTCAATTTTTCAATGCTCTGCTTCCACTTCATTCCACACGCAGCAGCAGCAAAACGTCGCCACTTTTTTTCATGGTACACAATTTTGGTTTTCTGTTTAGGCACTTTAGGTCGGCGTTGTTGCCATTTTATTTGATGTATAAGTATACAACGTGCAGTTAAAAATACTAGTTTGTTGATATTATTAATATGCGCAATATATCAGCGAAAATTATTTACCACCAAAAAATCTGCTGCTGACAAAAAAATGTATCTTATATGTGTGTTGACAGGGTTGTTATATCGATAAGTTGACTTCGTTCTTCGCTTACGTAGTTGTCAACGCGCAACGTGCGCATTATGCGCCTGCGTTACTCAGTTTGCGTTAACGTTGCACTGTTAACTCTTCGTTATGTACCTGCATTCATTCCATGAATACGTAAAGAAAATGTAGCGCGATTTTTAAACGTAATTGTTTTTATGTTTTTATTCTTTCTTAATTGCTCTTCATGTGATCGGCGATTATTTCCTACAATGTTGTGTGATTAGTGGTTCATTTTTTTAATTTATTTCTTAATGCGCTTATTTAAAAAATTACAAAAATGTAAGAGTTTACGAAAATATTTCGTAGCGCTTACGTTATGTTAAGTTTACCATTTGCATGATGCGCATTACATCCAACCATGAATCAACGTGTGACGTCAAACTGGACCAAAACATTGCCATAATTTTTATTTATAACAAAACTTGCATTGATTGTTAAGTCATTCAATCGTGAATCCTCATATGTGTTTCTTAACGTTAAACATTCCACCAACCTTTTGAAATACTTCACATCGTGTGTCCTATGTGACGTAGATGAGCTATGTTATCTCTCGATGGACGCAATCTGGTTTTAGCATTTGTGGTGACCAACATTTAGTGCGCAGCCAACTTCATAAGGTGTTTAACAGAAAACTGTTACCTGCTTATGAGGCGACCCAGCAGGACC
The DNA here is from genome assembly GCA_035044105.1 of Drosophila nr. perissopoda 5 BK-2023a. NCBI lineage: Eukaryota > Metazoa > Arthropoda > Insecta > Diptera > Drosophilidae > Drosophila > Drosophila nr. perissopoda 5 BK-2023a. The sequence continues at coordinate 727,510 of JAWNMK010000207.1, read as the reverse complement.
CCAGATCATTAACAGCTGTTGCAGCAATGTTATTTTGAATTGACAACTCGTTGAATGCGGTCGTGTGCGTCCGGGCGGCGCGTTTGCAATATTGCTTGGAATCAATTTTGCGCGGTTACAATATCAAAAGCACAAATAAATAACAAATTATAAATTATTTAAGTCATACTGCAGAATTGTGCTACACCACAAATAGTTGTCATTTGCTGAACTTGGCTGTGTGTGTCTATGCCTGCAACTATTCCTTTTTTTGATTTGTTTTGTGTGTAAAATTTTGTTGGTGTGCCCAGAAAGGGTGTGTACAAAAAAAAAAAAAACTACTCGTGTGCAGCTGTAAACAGGAGACGGGCGCAGGATTCACGACCAGTGTGACAGAGAGAGAGACAAGGACTGCAGTAAGTGCTTGGATCTGTTTAAGCGGGTGGGTTGTAGAAGGTAGGAAAGGAAAGGGAGGGGGAGGGGGAGCGCTTAACAGCGGCGCAACAACAACAACAATTGCAGCTGTTCTTGTTTTTGCTTTCTTGCACATTTCTCTAATGCATTTTGGTAATTCGCTTCACTCTTATCTGCCGCCTGCTCCTTTTCTTGGCTGTGTGTGTGAAAAATCAATATAAACAGCCATATGTGTGTGTGTGTGTGTGTTTGTTTGTTTGTGTTTGTGCAGCAGCCGGCAGCTCCCGGGGACTCGCTGCTGCAGCAACAACAATAACAACTACAACAACAACACACAATAAATTCTACCTCAATAACTTTCAAAGCCAAGCGCTGTTTTATTTATTTGGCTTGCGTGTTTAATTAGTTTAAAGCGTGTTAATTTAACTAAATGCTGCTGTTGCCGCTTGTTGTTATTATTTTTGCCACCACCCAGAATACAGCAAAAGCGAAGAGTACAACCGACGGCAACAACATTAAGCGATAACGCCGAATGCGCTGCTTCTAACGGTGCTTCCGCTCAACTTAACGAAGGCAGAGAGTGTGAGAGCGGATGAGAGGAGAGAGCGCACGCTGAGAGAGCATAGATGATGATAAGAATGAATGCGACACATTCTGATAATATCTGACAACTTTTCCCTTTTATCCAGATTTTGAACTTGCAAATACTTTGACATAGATAAGCAGGACAGTTATGCGCTGCAAAAACATACATAATCATGTATGAATGCATGTGTGTGTGTATATGTGTGCTATCAGTGCTGTCTTGAGCTGCAATTCGTCTACGCTGCTTATTATTTATCAGCACATATACGATTCTTTTGGTTGACTGAACTTCCTGCTGCGCCCTAATTTCAAATATGTAAGCTTTTTCTTATGCGTTTTTTGGGCTCACGCTGAGTCACGCGTCAAAAGTGTGATTCACACACGCACACATACAGGCAGGCAGGCGTAGGTCAGTGCATGTCGTCCTTGACAGCGAGATAAATATCTCAAATTGCCAACTTAACTTTTTGGCGACACCAACAACAACTACAATAATTATGAAAGAACTCAAGCACAAGTTTTTTGGCGCCTATGGCGTCACTTTTAAAGGGGCGTGGCAGGCAACAATTCACAAAATTCCGACTCCAACCGATGAGCTCAGCAGCAGCAGCAGTAGCAGCAGCAGCAGCTGAAGAACAAGAGGCAGAAGAATAAGAACAATTGGCCTGCTTGAGTGAGTTGCTCACGACGAACTTGACATTGAACGAAACTTATTAGTGTGTGCTGCTGCAGGAGTGGGAAGAGGAGAGCAGCTTGCGGTTGATTGCGGTTTATTTTTAATATGCTCGGCTACTGTCTGAAGTTCGTTAAAGGTCTTTAAGCTGGCCATATTTCGTTTCCAGAGTGGTTCAGAGTAAAGAACGGTAACAGCTCGGATATTTCCATTATTATGATATATTTTATTATTATAATTTTTTATTATTACTGTTATTATCATTATAACTACTGTTACTATTATTATTACTGTTTATTATTATTATGATCATTACTTATATTATTATTGTCACTTCTATATTCATATTAATATCGATAGTGTAGATTCAATTGCTTATATACCGTTTGGGAGGGTATTTAGTAGTTGCATTGCAAATGCCCCGCACTTATCCTTAGCCTTGACAGACTCGTGTGTGTTTGTGTGTATGTGTGTGTGGTGGGAACTGAGTCCAAGCAATCACAGTCAACGCGCTGCTGCTGCTGCATCAGATTGTGAGAACAACAACTAACTAAAACCCGTTGCCCGCCTATCGACTACCCACTCCTTTCCACTCCACTCCACTCCTTTCCACTCCACTCCGCCTACGGGCAAAAGTGCGCTGCCCTTTTTTGGGCTGCCGTTCGTTGTTCGCCTGCGCAAATTCCTCAGCATCGTTTCTTTGCCGGGAAACGGCGCGTGCGCCACGTTACGCTCCAAGGAGCTGCTGCTGCTGCTGCTGCTGCTGCTCAGATTTATCGATGTGCAGCTTGAGGTTTTTGCTTGATTTTCGTTAAGTGTTTTCGGTTCTTCCTCAGCTCATTGTTGCATTCTGCCGAGCTTGTTTATGGGCTTGTTGTCAATGTCGACAAACGCTCCAAAAATGCTCTCTATATAGTATAAATATGTAGACATAAGATATGTAAACATATATAAATATTTATGTGTTTGTGCGTGTATGTGTGTATGTGTGGCATAACTGAAACTGAAACCACATCTGGCGCTCCGCAATTTGAGGGATTTGCTTTCGGGCAGCTGACTTGGCAAATAGCGCGAGTCAACATAAGGAAAACAAGTAAGCATGAGCTAGTCGAGCTGTCTCGACTAACAGATACCCTTTTGTGTTGCTTTTCGACTTAAGGTGCTGATCAAGATTATATACATATTTGATGGGGTCGCAGATGCGGTCTTCTGTCGTGTCATCAAAAGACTCGGTTTTAGAATTCTTGGAACTCTTGCAACTATCTCAATGGAATTCAAAGCAATGGAATCTAGACTGAATATAAGTAAATGAATTGGAAATATTAGTGTACAAGAATAATATTTTATCATCTAGAAAGAGATATAAATGTAAATTCAGAAACTTCACACAATTTGAGCTCATCTCTGAGCCGATTTTGGGTATTATTATAATAAATGGCTTATCGATGTTTTCACGATAATAATAGAGCACCATAAAAATTGATTCTTAACAGTGACGAATCCAGAAACCGTTCGTTTTTTTTTCTCGTTTTCTTTTTCTTTTTTTTTCTATTTTTGGTATTCCGTTTTAGCAGTGTTCTGGTTTGCCAAACACAATTAGCATAAGCGGATGGGCTGCAAATTAAACGCAAAGAAGACGAAGCAGAAGAAGCAGAGGAGGCAGAGGAGGCAGAGGAGGCAGAGAGAAGTAACTGTTCTAAACTGGCCAGCGTATCAGCGACAAAATAATAAATGCTAACTGACCAAATGAACGAACGACCCGTAGCAGAGACGAGTCGTCGTCGACGTCGTCGTCGTCGACGTCGCATCTATTCATAAAGTTTATTGCTCCACATGCTCCACATTTGCGTGGCACGGTTTCCAGCGCCAAATCAAAGAGGAGCAATCTGTAATCAGCGATAAAATAGTCGTAACTCTTTGCGCCAACACACAAAGGGGCGAAATAAAACATAAATTACTAAATTGAAAACGCTGTTGGATGCCACTAAACAGTACTAGGAGAGGGTGGCGAAAGAGAGAAGTAGTTGAGTGCTCCCTCTCTCTCTCTCTCTCCCTGTCTCTCTCTCTCTGTCTCTTCTCTCTTTGTCTGAGTGCAAATTAAGAATATCTACAGTTATGCAAAATTAGCAAACTATGAATATTCAACGGCTGATGAATTATGACTGAATGCGGTAGACAATAGATCAAGTCTATAATATTAGGGGTCAAGCGTTACGTAATGCAGATCATTTTAATCGGCTGCGAAACTTTTGATAAAATGTCGCATTCGCTTGCGCGTAAATGGAAACATTTGAAGATAGTAGATGGTGTTATCAGCTTAGCCAGCAGAACCATAAATCTGGGGAGTGTTTTTGTTTAGAGGGAACAACAGAGAAGAATCCTCAAATGCGGCTTTGGATGATAATCGCTTAACTTTTGAGATAATACAGACTAAGCTTATGTGCGAATATTGTAGTTAATATAGATAACAATATGAGTATAGATTTATTAAAGATAAGATAGCAATTTTTGGACTTATTAGATTACATAGATAAATATATTTAGATATAGGTAAATATATGAATAGCTCAAAATATAGATATAGATAGTGGCTAATATATAGATGATATCGTACATATATAATATAATTTTATATATGTATATATCCAAAATCCCCATAGCTAGATATTAATATAGATATGGCTATGAGGTGCCAGATAACATTTAATAGCTTGGATAATAGATAATACAGATTGTATCTATATCTATGAATCATATGTGTACGCATATGGAATGGAGTTGGAGTTGCAGTTAACTTCCTTACCTTCCTTATGTTCATCTAACTATCTTTGCATGGGAGAGACAGATGACAGATTCAGTGAGAGACAGATTTATCTGCAGATAACGTGTGGCAGCAGCCTCAGCCACTTAGTTCATTATTTATTTGAGGCAATTGTGTGTGGAGCTCAGATCATATTAAGTGCAATTTGAGGCATCTCGACTGGCTGAAGAAGCCCTATGAGTGGTGGGCGGGGTTGGCTCTGGGATCGTCGCATTGGGGTTACACATTATATTTGTTTGTTTTCTTTCCCATCATCTCGATTAATTTAGCATTCAAATTGCGAACGACTTTAATTGAAAAATGGTCGCGTTCAAATGATTTGATTAATTGCGCATTGCGCATCTGCAAGGGAGGTAGTACATACCCCCATCCCCATCCCCATCCCCATCCCCATGCACACCCCCTTGGAGCGAGTGATCTTGCGGCTTGTGTTGTCTGCTCATGTCGTGCCATGAAAAAACAACTTTCCAAACTGTGTTTTTTCTCCTTTTCCTTTTCATTTTCAATTTTATAGTTTGGTTTTTGGTTTTGGCCAACATCTGCTCATATACATACATACATATACATACATATATATATATATATATATATATATTCTATTTCCCATTATGATCGATACACAGGCAATCCATGTGCGTCTGTCAAAATGGAAAAGTGGATGCCACTTAAGCAATTGGGGTTTGGAGTGGAGCCTAAGCCGTTTGTCGATTTTCACGTAACATAATAGAGTTTGTATTTTGGAGCGATCATATATGTATATATATATATATATAAATAGATTTCGGCGCTCTCAACAATTAAATGTAACTTTATAATTAAGTCCATACGTGCCTTGGGGCATGCTACGCGTCCCGCCTTTCCCCCTATTCCCCCTTTCCCATATTCCGAGTTTTCCCCTCCAAAAAAAGAAAAAAGAATGAAAAATGAAAAATGAAAAGATTCCGTTGCGACTAATTTTAGTTCAAAGTTTGGAGTTTTACATCTGTTTAATTTTTCTTATTTTTTTGTTTTAGAAATTATGATTTGACAGCTGCATTCTTGAAAGTATTCTCAATCCATGTTGACTGTCACGCAAGAAATTGGCTTTTACCAAACAAAAACAGCAACTTAAACGAGGCAACAAAATGGGCAATTGTGGCACCACCAAAGCTGTTTGCATAGCTTTTTTTTTTGTATTTGGAGAATATTTGGCATCTGAAAAGTGCTCGACGCATTTGAGTCAGCATAAATCAATGTGGAAATGCCCTCAATTCGAGTAGGGATACTCCCGCTGCCTCTATCAAATCCAACTCCAACTCGAAAGAAACGACTTAAAGAAATAATCAACAAAAAATAAAGTGCAATCGATACAATTTTCAAGTTGACTTCGCTGTGGCAAGAACGCTCGCCAGCATCTCCAATTTGTATACCCTTGCCGAGGATCCTCTGACTTGTGCCACAAGAGGCATAGGCCATAAGATTCGTCTGTATTTATTTGTCTTTCGATGTTTGTAGTCATTTCAAGGTGCAGGGTATTCAAGCATTGTCAGCAAAAACAGAGAACACAATTCTTGAGAACTTCTTTCGCGTTTCTTCTGCTCAAGTGGCAGAAACAGGAAGCGAACTAAATATAAAACCAAGTCATGCCCCCGATCTGCGCCATATGTGCCGCAGGGCAACCCGAACCCGAACCCCAACCCCCAACCCGAACTTCAGCTGGAACTCGAACCGAACTCGCACCAAATACGTACCCGAAGTCGTTTCGCTGTGCAACGTGTGGCATTGAGGCAGCAAGCGGGCTGCTGCCGCGTCCATTACATTATTGCAACGATCTATTAGCGACCAAAGCGACAATTGTGTGGCAGCGAGGGAGTAAGGGCCGGGCAGGGACTCGTCCAGCTGGCTGGCTAAAAATAGACAAACAGACGCACACACACACGCACACACACACGCACACACACACACGCACACACACACACATGAGTGTCTTTTGCATGCCTTTTAGCAATTGCCGTCAAGTGGGAGGGCAACTTTGGAACTGTTCGATCTGCAGATTCAGTTCGATCCGTCTATATCTGAGAAATGCGATCTTGATCTCGTGTCGAGTTGCGTTGAAAGCCTGTGCGCCAATTGCCACGCAAACAACCACAACAACAACCACAACAACAACAACAACAAAAGCGACATTCAAATGCCTCAGCGCCATTCGCAATAAACCTGAGCATTGTTGTTGCTGCTTTGCTGCTGCTGTTGCACTTGAATTGATTGTTGTTTGACATGGCCACGAGCCGTGGGGCAACTCACACACACACACACGCAGACGCACACACGTTTTATTGTTACCAATGGCCCTTTGGTTAGCGTCTAGACGTGTTCAATGGCCTGCAATGGTGCAATTAGTTCACTTCGGGTTCGAGTTCGCGTTCGAGTTCGAATTGTGTCTCGAAATTTGTTTGCAGAGCTGCTGAACACTCTGCTTGTTGTTGTTTGGGCTTAGTTATCGACAAATGCTATCGATAGCAAGGTCGCTAAATGTAACGATTAAAATATAATCGAAACTGTCAAACCATCTGAGGATTGATATGTACTCAAATTAATAGTTCGCATTAATCGATCGCATTAATCGTTAATTTTCATCAATCACAATAATCGATAACAATCGCTGAAACCACAAGATTAAGTTAAGCTGTCCACTTAAGGTTTACTTGGTATATCGATCAATTTATCGATAACATTTGTTGTTTCTTGTCTTTTTCGCCCCATTATTTGCATATATGCCTGCCCCTGCCTCCAAGTGTTATTCAACTCTTTTGGCTTGGGCCTTATCTGTTTGCACACGAACAAAGCAGGCTACGCTGCACAAATATTTGCGAGCAGTGTACGCGTTGTTGGCCAAAAGGCAGCGCCAGATCACGCAGCAGCGACAGGAGCAACAACAACAACAACAACAACAGACGCTTACAATCTTATCGCAAGCAAATGTTTAAATCTTTTTTGTGTTTTGCGTATGAAATAGCAAATGTGCAAGGGGAGAAAAGGTAGATGTGTGTGTGTTGGGTGTGTGTGTGGTGTGTGTGTGGTGTGTGTGTGTTTGCATGGCGTTAAAGCTGCACTAATGAAGGGAGCTGGGCAGTTGACACTCTGTCAGCATATTCATTCTGTGCTTAGTTAGGGGCTGGGCGGAGCAGAGAGTTAGCTTCATGAAGGGGTAGCTGTCATTGACACTGGCTGCTGCTGCTGCTTTTGCTGCTGCTGCTGCTGGGCGTGTTTGAGGATGCAACAGACGGCAACTGGCCCCTTATCAGCGAGGCCTGCTGACGTGCCTCTTGATTGTGTCTGCCTCGGCAGCCTGCAGCAAAGCAATGACCTTTGAGCCAGAGCCACCCCCGAGATGCAACTGCAACTGCAACAGCAACGGCAATGGCAACGGCAGCTGCAGCATGTATTTTTGTTGTTGTCTTGTTTCAAAGTGTTGCAACGAGTTGATTTAGGCAATTAAGGGACAAGGTCTCAGTTACAGTGTTGCAGTTGCAGATGCGGGCAACGTTTCGGGTCAATGGCTGCGTCATGCAAATATTTTGTCAACACACAAAGAACAACCACAACAACAACAACCACAACAACAACAACAACAACATACAGCTTAATTGCTGATCAAAATTGAAAATCATTTAAATTGCCATTCGATGGCAAGACCCAAAAATACCAACGAATAATGAAAAAAAATGTCAATAAAAGTGCTCAATAAAATTATTGTCATGTGTCACTTTCGCTGGACAAGAAAAGAAATAATAACGAAAATACCGTAAGTTTGAGCTGGCCAAGAGCGAGTGACAGACTGAGAGATACCTTGTAAATTGCAAACTAAATTGGATCAGGAAATGTATCCATTATGTATCAATAATGATGCTCATAATTATGACAATATGATGGATTTTGAGTGTGTTATCCCGCTTGCATGCTCGGCTCGTTTACAGGGTATTCAAAGCACTTACGCTTCGAGCAACTCTCCACATCAAAAGACCTTCCATTTCGCGCACTTCAATTTCCAATAATTATGTGTTGCCACATTGTTAACGGCGTGCGCTTTCAACTGGCGACTTGCCGCTGCCCAAAAGTGTGGCAAGAGCTGCTTTAGATATTTTGTGTGCTTTGCTTTGTTTTGCACCGTTGTTCAGTTTGGCATTCAAGGTTCGCATTTGTTATGTGTTATGGATGTGCCCCAAAACATTTTCCTTGCATTCCATTTCATTCCATTAAATTAGCGCATCATCCTTGCCACCTCCGCATGTCCCGTTGTCTTGGCATGTTGCGTGACAGTTGCTCATTGAGCAAAGGAAAGCGTTGCATGCTTCTCGGCTGCCAAACATAATTTTATTTGCTTGCTCGCAACTTGTTCGTTCTCCCCTCGCCACCACTTTCACTTCCATTTCCACTTCCACTTCCCAACTTGCCTCTTGTTCGCTGTTTAACGCATGCATTTGCCTAATTATACTTAGTAGTTCCCTTTTGTGTTTTGGCCTTATGCTTGCCCCAGTCAAAAGTTGGAACTCTTAATCAATGTCATCGTCATCGTCATCGTCGTCGTCATCGTCATCGCTTTTGTTGCCATCTGCTGTTCGCTTGACCTTGTTCGATTTCCTAAGCATTCTTAGACCACACCTTGACTCACACAACTCAGCTGTGACTAAACAACTGTATAAATGACTTGTCCAACTTGTCTATATATATAATTCCGATATTCTAATCAAGCAGCTTTTGCAAATAGAGTTTGATAAGGGAACAGAGCTCCCCACCTACCCTACCTATATATATATATATATGTATATATATATATATATGTATATATATATATATATGTATAAACAGTAATTCTCTCTCCATAAAAGTTATTTGTTCACCTTAAATCGGTTCAGTTCTGCACTCGTAAGCGTATGTGTATCGATGAAGTTGCAGTTCCGTTCCTAATTTCAAATTGTATTTATTAAATGTTATCAGTGCATATAAAAGTATATAGATTGAAGAGATCGGCAAAAGCAGACAACTATCTGCATCGTTTATTTGAAGTATTGCCAAACAAGTGTTGAGCTCAATTCAAGTTTCTAACACAATCAAAATAATTACATTCAGTAAGCCAACTTTTCAAATGGAAATTCAATGGAAAAATGGGAAAACTGACCCTTGCTGACCCTTTTACACTTAATTCCTTAAATCCCATTTGTGGTAATCGATAGTCATTTGTTCACCTTCAGAGGAGGACTACCCTTAATCAAATTGACCATAATGAATTATTTCTATTTATTTTTATCTATTCTTCTTTTCTTTCTTACCTTTTTTATGTAATTTCTCTTATTTTTCAATCCTTCTCTTTGTAGTTTCGCCTTGTGTGCGGTGCCAAAGTCAACGTTGAACGGAAAACTGCAGAAGCAGCAACTTTAAGGTAAGTTAATAGCCAGCCTTGGAAAGAAGTCTGTGAAAGTGCAATGCACGCGGGGGGAGGCTTTTGAGGGGTGGTGAGTGGGGGGAGGGCGAAGAGCCGGGTGGATTGGTCTTGACAATGCCAACGTACCTTGGCGAGCACTTACATGGTCTGAGCGTGTCTTAAAAGGGGTGCAGGACTCCTCTGCCTACCACTCCCTACCCACCCCCCGCTGCCCTTATGCCAAACCGAATGCATTGTTCTCCGTATACTCTATAGCTGTGCTAGCTATATATATATATATTTATCTGATGGGATATGATTTGGACTTGAAGCCAGCTAAGAACATGCTTCAATTAAAAAAATAGAAGTTAAACAAAAAACGTTCAGATAAAAACGAAGAAAAAAGAGGCGTGAAATATTTGATGTATCCCCATTTGTACAGTCACAGATAGAATCCTTATTACTAAGTTAAGGCAAAAGGATTATTTTGTGGTAGGACAAATGCAAATTTGTTCAGTGTCCAAAGATCTCTGGACAAAATTAATGAATTAATTTAATGTGCACTGAAAATGAATTTGAATTTTGTCAAGAAATGTTTTTCAATTATTTATTTATTTATTTAAAAACAGTTGCATTTCAAATGATGTTAGACTAAATTGCCAATCCTTTACCACGGTGTCATTAATATTTTGACCGCAACTGTATATCTATGTAGTATTTGCTGTACGCTCATACTTGATCTGGGCCATTTATTCCTGACGCTACTGTACTCGCTGCACCCTTCGCTGGCTTAATTTGGCTTGGAGTTTGACTGCTTCTGCTGGCGCAGATTAATGCTTGCGGTTATTTTGATTTTAGCTTATGGCTCACACACACACCTATACACACACACCTACACACACACACATTGTTAGTCTGTTTGTCAAGTGGTCGTTGTTGTGCGCTGCTGCTGTTGTAATTTTTATGTCTTCGAGGCTTCTATAACACCCATATTCACACACTCATCCTCCTACCCCGCACCGCCATCCCCATCCCCACCCCATCTGTTACACTCACACCAGCATATATCTTAGCCAGTATCCCTCGCTTGTTGTCTGGCTCTTTTTCAACCCCCTTTTTTGCAAAATATCTATTTGCCTTGTGCTGCCCCTTTTTGTTATTTATTAACGCTTCGCAGGCGCATAAATATTAAAGCGATGTGTGTGTGTGTGTGTGTGTGTGTGTGTGTGTGTGTGTGTGGGTGAAACTGATGAAGCGTCTCGGCTTGTCGCACGAGCGGAGCTCAAATTGCCAACGCCCCAAAGAGTATGCAACACATTCAGTTGCACAGCAATTTAACAAAGCAGCCACAAAGTATGCAACACTTTTTTGAACAGTTGCAGACTAGAAAGTTAAGAAATCTCTTACGCCCCTTTCAGGGGCAACGTCAACTTTGAATATTTAGTATAAAATACTTCAACTTCAAGCCAGCCGAAGTTGAGCACTTGATGTGGAGTATCTCAAATCGCTCGGACGTGTTCAATAATATATTGGAGTGTCCTCTCGGTTCCTGGTGCATTAAGTAATAGCTTATCGGTTTCAGTAACTGGCTTTTCCAACATTTGTGGTAATGGGTATCTTTTAGTTGAGCTGTAGACAATTGTAGGCCTCAATTTTAGAATTCCTTCGGTTAGCTTTCGTGTGTTGAGAGACACAACTATTGCTGAAGCTACTTACAGGGTATCCGTTAGTCGCAGTTTCAACTGTTAAATGATGTCGCAAACTTAGAGGGTATGTTGTAGTCGAGCTCTTGTGCTCAACTTAGCTGCAGCTACAAAGTGCAGACAATTATAATGCTTGTTTTATTTTCGTCTTTTGGGAGAGATAATTTTTCTAGCTGTTGTTTTTGGGTATTCCGAACAGACAAAGAGACAAAGTGACAGCGCGACAAAGCGACAAAGCAACGCAGCGACGCCAACGCACTTAATTTAGCACCTGACAAAATAGTTTATAAATATTTAATGCAAACATTTTGTTGTTTTTTGTTTCGTTTTGATTGCTTTGTTGTTGCTCACTGATTGTAATCAAGTGGCAGCATTGTATGCTGTGTGGCCTATCCATTTCGCGGAGGCGTCTCGCCGTCACTATGTCAGGATCGTGGGTGGTGGATTGGATCTGTTGGTTTGGGTGGGGGGTAGCTGTATGACTGGGTAGTCTGCTTAATTAACAGCATTTTTGTACAAATTTGCTTGTCATCTTTTTTGTGGCACAGCAGCCACAGCGGCAACTCACTTATGTTGGCCAATTGTCAAAGCGAGTAATTTTTCTGGTTTCATCACTTTTTTTTTCCAGTTTTGCGCACTGAAAATTTGCATTTTTTTTTCCTTGCAACTAATGACTGCCTGGCCAAACCCCACACTACACCAGCAAATTCATTGCTCAACTTGCGTATCTGCAGTGTGTGTAAGTGTGTGTGTATGTGTGGCCCACTGGCCAAGTGCCTTTGGTTTTGGGCCTGGCCTAAAGAAAGCTCAGTGCCGCTCTTCAAGTACCTGGCAAACATGTGTGCAGTAGTAGGGGCTTTCCATCAAATGCGTCTAATGCACGTTTTCCCAAGACGTGTGCACACACACACACACACACACACACACACATGTGTCTATTTAGAAAGAGAGAAGGAGAGAGTGAGCGAAAGAGAGAGGGAGAGAGAGAGAGAGAGAGTAAGACCCAGACATAGACCACAAACCCAAAACCGTAAACCCCAATCCAAAAGCCAAAGCAGTAATGCTCTAGGTCAAGGCTGGGCGCGGCGGGCGTTGCGTCTACGTGAGTCGCCACCAGCCAATTGTTGCTTCTTCTTACTGTTGCTGTTGTTGTTGTTGTTGACACTTGCAGTTACATCGATAAGCAAACGGTGAAAGCAGCAGCAACAGCAGCAACAGCGAGTCTACTGCCCAAAAGAAATACATTAAAAGTGAACAGCAAATGAAATAATTACTACAGTTTGTATACCCTACAAATAGAGTCACTTGAATGCAGAACTCGGATAGTTCACGGATCGAAAATCTTGACCGATTTTATTAGTGCTAATGAGGGTGCCAAACCCGATCCGAAATCGCAAATTTATCGATTGATTAAATTTAAAATTGGAGTCGAATTTGAAATTGGATACCGAAATTGGAGGCGGAATCGATAGTATCCATAACGGGTAAGGGTATATGGAAAAAGGCGTTAAGAGCGCTCTTGACACATGGCCAGGGAATGTGACAGAAAAAGATTTAAGATCTGCAACTGCAGCAATTTGATTTGTGGCCACCTGTCAGAAGAAGCAGAAGCAGAAGCAGAAGCAGCTGTAGTTGCCACCAAATGTTGTGCAGTTCTGGTGAAGCGTTGCGCTTAGAAAGCAGCATTTTTTGGACTATGGGAACCTTAATCGGGGGAATCTCTGGGAAAACCGAAAGTGCTGCCTCAGCTCACGTAGCAAATGGTAGATCACTGGCAAGGAGCGGGGGGGCACAAAGAATAGACATCTGAACGGGGCCTAAAACTAAAACTGGGCTTGTTCTCATTTTACACATGCCTGAGCCGCAATTATGCGCGCCTCTTTTTGGGGCAAGAGAAAACGCTTCGATCAGTGTTGATAACAAATTTGAAATTAATTTCTAGATTCTTTAGCGATAAAACTGTTACTTGAAGTACTTTGAAAATATTCATAAAATACATTTTATTTGAAAATACATTCCAAGCTAACAACTTATGTTGTTTTGCTTTGTCTGCTTTGTGCGCCATTCGTAAACGTTATTCAAATTAGTTTTGAACTCTTCAAAAGAAATTTTTAGTTGATCTAATTTTGAGTGCGTTTGAGCCAGCTGGCAATTAAATACACTTCTCGAGCTGCTTTTGCTTTGTTTTATAACAAATTCATTGTTACGCTCTTTAAATGTTAATCAAAGCAGACGCCAACGTTCGCACAAGAACAACAGCAACAACAACAATGGCAACAAGCGAGAGCCATCAAATTAGTGGCCAAATTTGGAAAACATTTAACCAAAACAACATTTTTATAAAATTATAAACCTGGGAATTCAAAAAAGATGAAAAAACAACAACAACAACAAAAACAACAACAACAACAGACAAAAATACCACAAATGGCAAACGGCAAACGGCCCAACGCCTTTGAACAATAATTTATGGCCAATTTGAATTTATTTTCATTCAAATTTTATTTCACTTTAACTCGCTCCACACTTTTTTCCCCCCCTCTTTTTTCCTGCTTTCTTCTGTTTGCGTCTCTTGCTTTGCAAAATTTTGTTGCATCGAAATTTACAGGCAAAACACACAAAATTAGTCAGGAAAAAAAAAAAAAAAACTGGCTCCAAATTTAGTTTTTTTGTTGATGATGTTATTGAAGATCGGAAAGAAGCATAAGGCGGCCATATAAAATATAAGATGAACAAGAGGAAGAAAGGCAATTAATTTATGGGAATTTCTTTCTTTCTTTCTTTCTGTTTTTTACTTCTTTTTCTCGGGCTGCTGCCGGTCTTTGAGTTCGTTTACATATTCAAATAGAAATCGAAAGCGTTTGATTTTTCTTGTTTCTCCTCTCACTCTCTCTCTCGCTCTCGCTCTCTCTCTCTCTAGCTGTCCATCTCGGTCCGTGACTAGCTCTTTTTGTTGTGAGCTTCTAATTTGGCTATAGAAACAATAAACTGATGATGATGTCTTTGGGGATTACATAAAACTTGTCGAAGAAAGAAACCAAAGCCTCTCTAGCTTGTTCCATTTGTGTGTGTGCGAGTGTGCGAGTATGTGTGTTGTGTCGATTTTTCTTTTTAGCGAAATTAAGTAATAGATTTTTTTTTTTTTTTTAGTTTTTAAGCCAACCCATCGAGAAAGGAGGGGGCGTGTCGTTTGGCTAACGATGTGGCTTACTGATTTATGCGGCGTGAGAAGCACAGAGAGGAGCGGCAAGTGTTGCAAGAGTTTTTCCACTGCCCCAGTCCCACTTACAGCCTTTTCTCTTTCTGCACATATTTATATAAATTTATCTTGGCTTTTCCTCTTCATCTTCTTCTTCTTCTGGTTTTTCCCCATATATGATTAACAACAACATTTTTCGGCCTTTGTTTTTTGTTGCACACATTTCACGCACTCACGTTGCACTCAATGCAATACGTACACATATAAAAGCCACAAAAGCCGCAACTTAACACCGCCATCCTCTCCCTCTCCCTCTCCCTCTACCGTTCCCATATCCCCCGCTCTCTTGGCCAAGTCCCACAGACTTAAATGCTCTTGCTGAAAGAGAGTACACCTGCTGCTCCATCTGAGTCATGCTCAAAGTAACTTCAAAAGTTGGCAAACAAATAAATAACCCTTTAGCGAGTCCTTTTAGGGAACTCTCAACTTCGATGTAGACCATTTTTTCTTGGACTGTATGATGCCACATCTTTCTCAACACAAAAGAAGAAGAAAATATTCAAAGAATACGAAATACTTTTGGCGCGTACTTAAAATAACAGGATGACCAATGACAAAACCAAACATTTGCCAACTAAAAGATACCCTGGAAAAGGTATTCCAAATATAGTTAATCAAACAGTCGGAAAGGGAAAGAGCAAACAGTTTTCTAGTTCTTGCCAGATTCAAGTTTTGGGCTTTAGCAAATGAAAAGCCAGGAATCAATAAAAATCAGTTCCTGTTCCGGTTCCGGTAAATGTTATGAATTGGTTAAAGTTTGTTTTGTCTTAAATGGAGTAATAAAATCGACTAACGTAATTGGTTTCTCAAAAATGTTCAAGTGCGGCTCTAATTCCGGGTGTGAATGTCAATTGGTAAAGCGCTTCCGGTTCCGCTCTGAACCCAAATAGAGTTGAAATTGAAAGTACCACAATGAACCCCAAACAAATATCATTATTTATTCAGATGCAGAATGAATCGAGGCAAACCGCGTAAACATATTGAAATGGAAACTGGCGAAAAGAAATGTAGCCACCCCATTGCCATTTAAGGGGTACAGGGTATGTATATATATATATATATATATGTATATTTAGCCTAGCGGCTAAGCATGAATCGCAACCCAAAATTCGTGCGAATCTCTTGAGAAACGGAAGAAGTAAAAAATGAGGGAAAACATAAGCTGAAATTGCGCAAACTTTTCGCAGTGAATGCGGAATGTGGAATGACCTTTTGGTGCCGATGCGAACCGAGTCTTCGAGTCTTCACGTCTTATTCTGCGGCACATTATTCAACCTTATCACTTGCCACTTGCATTTGCCACTTGCATTTGCATAAGTTCGCTTTCGGTTTCGGCCTGTGATGAGTAAAGCTCTTTAATAAGATGACAAATATGCAAACATGCATATAACATATGTGTGTGTGTGTGTTGTGTGTGTGGCATCTAATGCGTTGTCCAAGCAACTTAACGATGCATTTACGATAAGTTGCGTTGATTTCTTTTAATGACGCCTTTCCCCTAGCGCCTTGCAGAACTTTGGCCGAATGCAGTTGGCGAGTGTACGGATCATTAAAGACCATAACTTTAACCATAACCAACTAACTTGCCAGTGCCCGTGTCCGACTACGAGATGCCCCTTAAACGATTTCGATAACAAAATCCGAGTTATATCTTTAACTATGTATGCAAGAGCCAACAAATTATATTTTGATCAAGCATTTAGACACGATCCAGATAACAACAAAATCAGAGTTATATCTTGACCAAGTTGAGTAAACTTAATGCCATGTCCAGGCTATATGTGTGTATTCTGATCATGATGCTAAACTCTGTTGCACTGCTGACTCTGTATTTGCCCACTACTTTTATGACTGCAGGGTATACACACACAACAACAACAACAACAACAACAACAATAATAAAAGTAAAACCAATTGTGCGCAAATTTAATTGCAAATTAAAAAGTCAGTGGCGCATAAATTTTGTGGCGATGACCAGCGTCGCAATCATGTGGCACATCTTGAATCGCATTTATGTGCATATGTATAGTTATGCATAGTTTTAAGTCAATGGCAAATGCATGGGGCACGCCCACATGCCACGCCCAGTGCCAGGCATCAGGCTAGAAAACTTTTACTTTGAACTTTGACAAAAGCACACTTACCAACTGGTCAATCAGGGGCTAGTCATGGCTCATTGTAGGAGGGTGTGTGTAGTGTGTGTGTGTGTGTGTATGTGTGTGTGTGTGTGTGTGTACGATGGGGGGGGGGGGGGAATGGGGTGTAGTCGGTATGCGTTTGTGTTCAGTTGTGACGCCTCCCAATTTATTGTCCACTTATGTTTTGTTTTTATTTATCATTATCACTTTTTGGCTTTGGTTGTGCGCTTAAAAGCGAATTTTATTTTAATTTGATTTCTGGTCACCAAGTGAGCTCACCACACCCCCGCCCCCTCCCTGCCCATCCAGCTGACTGCTGCCCCCGTCTGAGTCATTCAACCCGTGCGAGAGGCCGCGAGCACAACTTTCATATACGAGAGACCCAGCCTGTGTGTGTGTGTGTGGTGTGTGTGGTGTGTGTGGTGTGTGTGTGTGTGGTGTGTGTGTGTGTATGCAGAGACAGACGCCTTACTTTCTTCAACAAATTTGAAATACCGCCATCCAAACAAGAGTCCGCCATCCGCCCATGCGGGTGCAGGTGCGGGTGCAGGTGCAGGTGCGGGGGCGGGGGCAGGTTCCGGGGCCAAGGTAAAAGGAGCTTTCGTTGTTGCTGTTTTTGGTGGGTGAAACCGATATTAGCTGAGCAGAATTGTTAATTAACGCATGCGACATATGCTAATATCCAGCTAGCCAGCTAGCCAGCTAGCCAGTCTACAGTTATTTCCCTCTCTTCTTCTTGCTGTTGTTGCTATTGTTCATTTTGTAGCTTATGTTTTGGTTTGTTTGTGTTTTCGTTTTTTGGCAAGCCAAGCCGGAAAGGCGAATGACGGATGCGTTGTGGGAGGTGCGAGCATAAATGAATGAGTAATTCTTGAGTGAAATTTGCTTTGCCTGTGTATAATTGCAAATCGATAGCAATTTATCGATAACAGCATGAAGATCTACCGTTATGTTGATCTTTAAAGAAATTCTTCAACTTATTTGAATTGATGTTACATTTATCGCTAACACTTAGCGAAAGTACATCATTCTACTTCTTGCTAACGGCTCCATCATATTAGGAATGGTGTGTTATATATATCTATACCGTTACATTTATAGCTTACACTTGGCTAAAGTCCTAAAGCTAAACGGATCCAAATCTTGAAAAGTATTAACTTTCAGATGATGCTTTGGACTTACTATTGATAGTACGCGAAAAATGAAGAAAACGATAGTTGTATATATATATATATATATATATATATATATATATATATATTCATATAACTGTAATTTGTCATAATTAACTGTAGTAAAATGATGATAATTTTGAGCTCGAAGGCAAACTTGTTCACTTGAAAGAGTTTCAAATATCAATTTATATTATTTATTTGTTGGCAAGTTAATTCTATCAATTCAATCAGTCAGTCAGTCAGACAGTCAGTCAGTCAGTCAGTCAGTCAGTCAGCCAGTCAGTCAGTCGGTCAATCGCTTTAGCTGTGGCCACAATAAGACTCATCGCCTGTCAAACTTGTCACCAAACTGCCGGCTTTGGGGACCACTTGTAATGCACGGCGTGTGTGTGTGCTTAAGTGTATGCGTGCGTGTGTGTGTGTGTGTGTGTAGTGAGATTAAAATAAAGCTGTAAATTTGTTTATTATATATTTGTTGTTGCTTATGCGACGCGTGTTGCGAGCGAAAATGTTGTATTTATTTCTTCATTTCGCTTCAATTTCTTCAGCAAGAATATCAAAAGGCTGTTTTGGGGCTTTCTAGTGAAATTGAAAACGCATTTAATAACAACGCCAAATTGAAATGCAAAGAAAACAACAAAAGCAACAACAACAACAGAAACAACAAGAAGTCAAAAAAAAAAACATAAGCTGCCGAAATTGTTGACAAATTTCACTTTCAGCAAGGCGCATGCCCAATGTGCCAAGTGGGATCTCTCAGGCCAAAGTTGTTTGTAGTCGTCTCGGCATCTGGTAATGGAATATCACCATCGAAATCGGTATCCGATTTGAGAGTTCAAATTGTAGTTAAGTTTGGTGGTGGCAACCTGAGATGTATAAATCAAATTTCACAAGGCAAGCAAATGAGATGAGTGCTTCTCTGATTATCGATAACAAATTTTTAAATGCTGCCGGCGGCGCCAATGACGGGGAGCGCCAACAACAATAACAATAATAACAACATCAACAGCAACAAAAACAGCTGCAACAATAACAGAAAATTTGATTAGTCGGAACCGCCTTTTTTTTTAGGGGGCTAACGAAAGTGTTTGGCTGCTGCAAATGAACCAGAAAATATGTTGTTTTCATATTTTTGGTGAGCCCTTTTTATATTTATATGCCCCGTAATCGTAGAGCAGCTACAGCAGGGTATGCTACAGTTGAATATTTATAGATGTAATCCAGAAGTCCAGAAATCCAGAAGCGGATGCTGAAATGCTCCAAATCATTTTCATTGAGTTTAAGTTCCTTAAAATAAATGAATTTTAATATCATCATATGTAAAGTGCAAGGAATACCTTAAGTTTTCTTTGAGCTGGTAGCGATGTAATTCGTGTACTTGTGCCCCACATACAGGGTATGCTTTAGTTCGGCAGACCGTATATATATATATATATATATATGCTGGTTTTTAGGGTAGGGCTATCGGTTCTGTGTAATGTGCTGGAAAGTTTTCCACGTTTTCTTGGGCAATTCGGCAGGCAGCGGCTAATGGAAACTTGCGTGGATCAACAAGTAATAAGGCAATATTTCGATTGGGATCTCTGATGACTTTCCACTGTCTCCGATGAGTAGGCACAACTCGATGTTAAAAACAAAAAGTAAAAAGCCTAATTATGACCTGTGTTGCAAATGCGTTTTACGACTCGATGCATTCATTTAATTATATGGCAAGCAATGTTAACTTGATTTTTATTTGTTTACCATGTATTTACAGCCAAAGATTAGACAATGCCTAGCTAATGACTACATTTAATGAACTGTGCTAAGAGGTAAGTGCATCCAAAGCTCAACACACATACGCGCAAGTTCGTTGCCTAAGTCTTTCGTTTTTGTCCAAACCAAAGCAAAAAAAAAATAAAAAATTACAAAAACAAAATAAAAGACGAAAATACGAAAACCTGTAATGCGCTGATGAATTGCCAAAATATAACAACATTACAACAACAACAACGGCAACAACAAAAAGTGCAAACCGTTAATTGTTGCTGAGTAGGAATTGGAATTGGGCGCAGATCAAGCGACAGAGACATTGACAACGATTTAAACAAGGACCGTTACATAAAGTAACCACATTCCATGATTTTTTTATTATTTTGTTTTATTGTTTTTGTAATACTTTTTACCTACTATCTCTCTCGGCTTGTGTCTTGTTAGATATATTGATGATTATTATATATATACAGTGGCAAAGGGTATTCGAATTTTGTCATCCAATTTGATAGGATGACCGTTGAGCTATAACTAGTCAAATATATAGCGATCGGTCTGGAATTAACTTAATATCGAATAGTCCATTTGAAATTACGGCTGTGGTTTTAAGTTTCAATCTGTTAACGGTTTCGATGCTGAGTAAGTAAAAGTTAATTGCTTCAGTTTCGATTTCCTTGCCTATCAGGCATATCGCGCATATCAAAGTTATCGCAGTTACAATCGGTTAATTTCTGTTCCAGTTTGGTTCCTTATCCATGAATCATTGAATGTTGAATTGCAGTTTTGGTTCTGAATTTGAATCGGCTAGTTTCTCTGATTGATTGGCGGATAAAGGTAGACCAATTGTTGACTTGAGTTTCGATCCGTCTATCCATCTATTGGCTGGCATACAGGAAGTGCTAATATGAGGGTATTTCATAGTCGTGCAATTAGTTGCGATTATATTTTCATTTATTTTGGTGGCTTTTGGCTCTTGCATGACACTCGTAAATATGTTTGAGCAATTGTCATCGAGCGGCGGCTGTTTGGGCCGTTTGCGTCGTTTGGGCCTTCTTTTTGGTTATCGTCGCATTCGGCGTCGACCTTAAATGGTTTTTGACTTTGACTTCATTGGCTTTGCCCCGCCAATTGGCTGGCCCGCAATATTATTATTATTTTTCATATTTTTTATTTATCTATATACTTTTTGCCAGTTGTGTTGTCTGACGACTTGCAAAGCTAATTAAGTTATTTGACTCGTTGTGTTTGTTTAGTCATGCGGCGCAAACCTCTTAATTCTCAAAAAACACAATGCAACAAAGAAATCGTATAATGCAGTGTCAATAATAAGTCCCAGACGCAATTCAAATCGAACACATTTCAGTTCAGTTCAGTTCAGTTCAATTCAGTTCAATTTAGTTCAGTTGAGTTGTGAAAATTGAACGCAACTTTGAACGAAATACAGGTTAAAGCTCAATTAGGATTAAAGATGAGGCAACACAGTTGGCAACAATTGTGAACAATGCATGAATAACAATGCAAGAAGAATAATTAGCTACTTGCGACAACATTTTCAGTTAGCCTCAGTCTCAAAAATGCAAGAAAAAATGCTACAATTTGAAAAATACTTTTAAAAAAAGAACAAATTGACCTCGAGTGAGGACAGTGCTGATGTTTGAAAGCCAAAGATTCTTGAGATTCATTTGTGAGCTCAGTAACCTCGAAGAACAAATGCAGAAAAAAACTTAAGAATTTCAACTAAATAATCCAACTGAAAGTTAGAAAACAAAAAATGCTAAAACCAATATATTCCGACTTGACCTTAGCTGCGACTCTCTTTTGACAGTTTCAATTTTGCAGTCACAGATTCTTCAGTTTGAGGAGTTTATTATTTATTCGTATTTTGCTTCTTTTTTGGCAACACACCTACAGTGGTGTCTCGTGAATTAGTCTCGCTGTGCATATACAATGCCGGTTAGTCCGCTCTCACGCTCTCTGGCTCTGTGTAGTGCTCTCAGTTGCGCTCTTTCTCTTTCTCCGTTAGTTGGTTGGCTCGCTTGCTCGCCCACATTGAGCCGCTGAGCACCTGTCGCTGCAACTTTGTCTTTCGTGCTAACTTCTTCGGCTCGCATCGCCGTCGTCGTCGTTGTCGTTGTCGTCGTCGTCGTTGTTGTCGCTGCTTTGACCAAACCACAGCTTGGCGCTGTGGTGGGCACGTCTTAAGCTTTCAATGCGTTGCCAGCCGTCGATAAGAACGCATGCGAAAGTCCGACTCGACTCGACCCGTCCCGTCCCGAACAGAGCAGAGCAGAGCAGACCAGAGCAGAGTCGTGCAAGTATTGTACAGAAAATCGAAAATAATCTCGCGCGCGCGTGTTCAATTTCGTTTTGTGAGCACTTTGTGCTCCGATAAATGATTTATTTTCAATATTTTTTTTGTTATTGAAGAAAAACGAATTTCATTGCGAAATACAATTGCTTGAATGTTTTGACGAGCATTTCATTTGTGCACTGATACTGATTACTGTTATGGCTGATAAACTGTAAATTGTTTGTTTTTTTGTTGTGTCATGTGACAGTTGTGACCGCCAGGTGTCGCACCCACCAGCAAAAATCTATTAACAAGTGTTGTAGAAGCAAATTGTGAAAATGTCAGCGAAAAATCAAATGAGTGTCTTCATGGAGAAGATAAATACGGTAAGTGAATTCCTGCGGCCCAAACGAACTTTACCAATTGAGCCGGTAAAACTTGAGCAATATTCGCCATTACTAGGCGAAGGCCTCTTAACTAATTCACAAAAAAAATGCACTTGCAAAAGATCAAAATAAGTGAACATAAATCGAGAATAGTTCCAATTCAAGCATTGCAAACATGTTTTTTTTTTATTTTACCTATAGTTTTGGGTTTGTTTCAAAAATGAACTTTACTCTTTGGCTAAACATGATTCGAAACTTGCTTTGGATTTCAGTTTGTTCTTTTTAAAACTAACTTGTTTTAAAGTAAGTAGCGTTTGATTTCCTCTTCGAGTCCAACTTATCTAACGTCTTGAAGTCTCTCATATCCTCCTATCGATATTTTTGGTTATGCCAACTTTTTACACATTTTATTTCTTATGAGCCTTATCGTGTTGCAGTTGTAAAATATTCCAGAAGCTGCTTACTTTCAAGGCTTTGTTCCTAAGTGCTCTTAGTAGTATTCTGTTGTCAAAGTTTTCTTAATATCTTGATGTCGTATTCGCCCCATATAATAGTGTGTATAAGGTCTGAGAATTACCACATCTTTTCTCTCCTAGAAATTTTCTTTACTTTATTGAATTGCCAGCTGATTTGTTGACTTGTTGATTATATTTTTAGTTTGCAGCTGAACTCTTCCAAACATTTGGAATTCATGATTCGACAATTTGATCTGGCACTTCTCCAATTTAATCAGCTTGTGCTTAATCCCATACATTATTGTAGTTCTCATATTCGCAAAACATATTTTTGTGTCCTGTTTTTCTTTTCGTATTTTCTCTTATAAATTTGCAGCTAGTTGCAAATATAATTAGATAGACACTCCACACGGAGAGTTCTTTGGTTCCCATGGATGGTCGATTGTTTGCGGAGTTTCCCGCGTCTTCATTAGTTTCACATTCTTCATGTTTGACTAGAGACATGGATATGGAGAGACAATTGGGGGAAAATGAGTCGGCTCATTTGTCATTTGCATTCAGTGCTGACTGTCAGCTCATCAATAAATTGAAAATGAAATTTTTGCGCTTAGTTTTCCAATCGCTCAAATTCGAGCAGTCGTCGCATTTTGATTGCCGCTGCCCAACAACAACTACAACAACAACAGCAACAAAAACGCACAAAATGAAAGTGAAATGCGCTTCAAATGAAGTGTTTGGTCTACACGATGTGTGTGTGTGTGTGTTGTGTGTGTGGTTGCGCACAAGTGGCTGCTTCAATGAGCCTCAATTGAATGACTGACGAAACGCTGCGCACCGCATAATAAACGACGTCCAAAAGAAGTGGCTAACAATTTTATGCAGCCGTTGTTGTTGTTGTTGTTGCTGTTGTTGTTGTTGCTGTTTATTGTTTGTATTGCTATTTGTATGCAACAATAATTAATAAGTAATGTTCATGGTGTGTAAATGTGGGGTGAGAGTTGCCCAATTGACCAATGCGCATGCTCGATAAGTTATCGGGCACATCCACACAAATCGCAAATGGAATTTCAAGAATTCACTTTTCAAATTAAGTAAATGTGTGCAAAAGTCCAGTTTTATTGTGAGTTTCGAATCGATAAATTTATCGATCATAATGTAAGCGTGCTAAATTCCAGCCGTGAGTGAATGAAATTTTAAAATTCAGGAAAAATATCGAATCAAAGCTAAGATAAAAAACAACAACTATTATCAGCCTAGCTAGAATTATTAATGGGTTCCCCCAATTTTCCACTCAATTGCCAATCGATAACACATAATGACTTGCATGAATTGAGATGATCGTTGCTTTTCTGTAACTGATTTGGAATAACAAAACGATCAAGCTAAGAACTCAAATGAATATGTGAAAAATGCATAAATATTTGAATACTTGATAATCATCGCCTCTGGGTCAATGCCAGTTATTGGCTGGTTCTGTCTAGAACCCGCCCGAGCTGACGTCACTTGAGCATTAAGTGGCCACTTGTCTTCTTGGGGCAGCTGAACCAGTTATTTGGAGAAAGATGGCTGGGGTTGGGGTTGGGGTTGTGGTTGCTGTGTGGAGAGGGGAGTGGGGAGCAACCAGTATTCGCAACGGATGCTTATGCTTACGCAATCGAAATTCACATGCAAAACATGTGCAGGCAGGAGAGAGAAAGCAGCCAGCCTAGGCAGGAGACTAGGCTAACTAGACGGGGGGAAGGGGAGGGTTAGATTACGGGTGTTAAATTCTAGCACAAGTTGCGGTAGTTGACGTCATGAAACGAATGACTTAGGCAACAAACTTGTGCGTGTGGCCAGCCAACGGGGCATTTGCAAATGCCGTTAAAGCCGTTGTGCAGCAGCCGCAGCGCTTCATCAGACAAGCACCCAAATTGATAGACACAGGCACCCAAAGGCAGTTAAGTCATCAAATTTTGTTGAAAATATGTACACACACACACACACGTACACACACAAACACAACAGCTCACTACTCACAAACTCAGTCATCTAAGATCGTGTTATGCAATTGGCCAAGCATTGAAATTAACACCCAAACTCGTAGCGAGAACCAGTTAAAACGATGAGTTACTAGGCCAAAAGCATACTCCAAACAGCAGTAATGCAGTACTCCTCTTCGCCTCAAGTGGGCGACATGCACTCGAGACTGTCAGCAGGCAGTCAACCAGTCCGTCAACCAGTCAACCAGTCAGTTAGTCAGTTAGTCAGTTAGCCAGGCGAACAGGTTGCTGATTGCGCGCTGATCGCCGTCGAAGGTGAGGCAGTTTTGGCTAATTACGAGCATATTTTTATAATGCTCACATTTGAAAATGTGAATGCAATAAATGCAATTAATTGGCTAGCAAAGTGTCAAGTGCGTGGCACAACGTTAACACGTTAACACGCCCTCAGATATGTCTGTTAGCCACTAGGAAGTTGGCTTAAAGTGCACTTACTAATGTACAATAAAATATAAATGTGTATAGAAAGCCGTTCAGTTGTAGCGCCCGAGCAGGAACTTTTCCAATACATATATATATATATAGATAAATATATATATATTTAAACAGAAATCGTCGCATTGAAAAGAGTAAAAAGAATAATAATTTGAATGTGGCAAGGATAGAAAATAAACAGTTTCTTAACTGTTCAAATTAGAGAACATTAATGCGATCATTAACAGCATTATCTGTAATGCTCCAATTTGTAATGTAATTTTGAAAAGAAAAACCTCAGATTAAATCCCTAGTTAAGAACTTGAAGTTTGACATATTTTGTAAGCACAAAAAGCTGAGGGAGCCCGAAGGTGTTGCAGAATCATTTGTGTGGGTTGCATGAAAAGCAACATAATTCAATTAGCAAACTGTGATTATTCGAGTTATAAAATGAATAAATACTGAATACTGAGAGTCGGCAGAGTAGAGCAGAGTTCACAAGCCCAAGCAGCTATTGCTACAGTTAGCCAACTCCTAATAAGGCATTATACACTTTATCTGATAAAAACAACTTAAATTGTGGACTCTGTCTATCCACACACCACACACATAAATCGCTCAGTTGAGACAATAATTTTAATGCGCATTTAGATGCTTTATATATAAGTGTGTGTGTGTGTGTGTGTGTGTGTAAGATGTGTGTAACCAAAGACAAACCGCCAATGCCAATGGGAAATACTCTGCTCTTAGATCAGAGGCGCTTCCTCAACCATCATAGACCTGGCTGGAAATATATATCGAGGGCTGCTCTCTGCTGATAAGCAATTGCAAATCAATTGTCTTGCTGCTCATTCTAAGAGGCAGCTGATTGCGTAAGGCAATCAGGTCTGACTTGTGGCGGGGCGGGGGTGTTGGTTGGGGAATGGGGTGAGCAATGCGAGACACCGCAAAGAAAATCAACTTGCGGCAATGTCGAAGTCGCATCGTTTCCCAGCAAATGTTACCCGATCCCAAAATGTTGGCTGATTTAGCAAATATTTCTCCTGGCTGCATGCACTCGTCGTTTGGGGGTTCAGGCCAAGTTGAGTTGAGTTGAGTATTTGTTCAAGTATAGCTGTAAAATGCTTTGACTGCCTGAAGCCCATTTATGGTGCGACTCTGACCCATATCGTAAGCCAAAGCCAGTTGGCCAACGCGCTATGGGGGCCTATGGACAGCGGTGCCAAATACGGAAGCCATGTAATGCTAATGAATTGAAAACCAAACCAAAACGAAAACTAAAAATTGAAAATCCAAACTCGAACAAACATGTCCAAAAACAAAACACGGCCGTTGAAAATGCAGAAAGCGCAAAAAAAAAAATAAAAAATGAAAAGAAAAAGAAAAAAAAACGAACATTTGACAACGCTGTTAAAAAGTTGTAATAATAATTTCCTGCCTCTGATTTGCATGCTGCAAGTTTTGTTAAACACACTTAATCATTGCTACTTTTTTTGCCACACAGACACAGCGGTAAAATGGGGGTGGACGGTGGAGGGTGGCAGAGGAGGGAGTTGACCACCTACGTGAGTTGACAGCTGCCAGTTTGGCATCAAATATGGTAAAAGGTATCTTTAAATTGTGCTGATGACAACTTTGACTGTGTCTATATATACTTTATCTATCTATACATCTACACATCTACACATATATATCTATATATATATAGAGATACCTTTTCACACAAGGAGTCAGAGTCCATAGCTATCTATATGATCCGTCTATTTGCTCTCATTTATCTCAGCAATTCTAAAAGCAGAAACTTATTTCATATAGTTCCGAAAATAAGACGTATAAAACACATATACATATAAATACATATATACATATATATCTACATTTTTTTGTACGATCTCAAGCATTATAGCTGGATATAGGAAATTGCGAATTTCAACTTCTATATGAGCTCACTTCGGAAAATATTTCAATTGATTAAATTCGCGATGAAGGTCTTTGAAAGCCAGCTTAGCCCACAATTGAGGTATTTGTAATTTAATTACAGGGTATCTGCTGGCAATACTCTCGCCAAGCTTTAGCCTGTTTCATGTATAGAATCAGAATATATATATCTTGGGCAACGCAACTGAAAAGAAAGACAAAAGATACAGTTTGACAGCATCGCAGTGCTTAAGTATCGTCTTATGAATTGTTTTTTATTTGTTATTTTTTACTTTGTATTTTTTATTTGCACAAGTGCTGATGCTTGGGCTGATAAGCAAGCTAAGCAGTCGTCAGATATGAGTTTCAGACTTTTCTTTCTATCTTTCTATGTTCCTATCAGCTGCTTGCTCTTGAGTTGTGTTCAACACGATGTCAGTCAAATAAACAAGCACTAATCACAAGGTTGACATTAGTTAGTTAGGGTTAAATTTAGTTAGTTACTTTCGTTGCCCACAGTTCAGTTGAGCTTGAGCTGATAACGAGTGAGTGTGCTGATAATAATAAAATATTAAATAAAATAAATAAATATAAATATAAATAAATAAACAAATATAAATAAATATAAATGAGTAAATATAAATAAATAAATAAATATAAATAAATATAATTAAATATAATTAAATATAATTAAATATAAATAAATAAATAAATATAAATAAATAAATAAATAAATATAAATAAATAAATAAATATAAATAAATAAATAAATATAAATAAATAAATAAAAGTGATTATTTTGCACTAAAAGTTCAAATTGAAATTAATTGAGACAACATTGAGGATTTTTAACTGGAAGAAAAAGTCGGAAATTATAATGTTTGTAAAGGTGATTTATCCATTGAAAACACAAAATAATATATATATATACATATAATGTTTAAGGGGTAACTGCTAGTCGAGCGCATTTAAATCATGGATAATTCTTTGACTTTTTGCTGTTGGTTTTTCAGTCTTGTTTTGGAACGTGTATCAAAGTTCATTCAAGTGTTTTATGGCTATTCCCGTTGCTGTGGCAAGTATAGTTTGTGCATAACTTGTTTGCCCCGGCAACTAGTTATCGCCGCATTCCAATTGTAAGCCAAAGATGCAACTGCAACTAACGAATATGTTGTTAATCTCTTCATGCAACACTTGCATACACTAACTTATTTTTTGATTACTTGGTTGCAGCTTCAATTCGAGCATGCAAAACGTAATTCAAATTTATTTGCTTTTTACTTTTTTCTGCTCAGCTTCTCTCCATTCGTTTGCTAGTTGCTCACAATTGGGAAAGTTGCTGAGCTTGTCAGGATTGCTGCTCCTCCAAATGAATACTGCATTTACTTAACAATTTGTGCAATTGCTGTTTCTGTTTCTGTTTCTGTTTAATGGATTTTTTCTGTCACATTTCATCACAAAAAAAGATCAATTTTCTGGCCAACCTTGGTCGACATTTGATTTGCGTACATAACTCTCCATTTGCCTGCTGTTGGCCAAATCTCCATTTGCCTGCTGTTGGCCAAATGTGATGTTTTATGTTTTATGGCCACTGGGTCACAGTTTAATGCGCTGTTAAAAAGCACATTCAATTTGCCAAAGGAGAAAGAAATAAAGAGACAAACTGCTATCGTGATTGATTGGAATGCCAATAGCAACAGTTGCCAGGTGCCACCCCCCCCCAGCCCGTTGGCTCTGCTCTGCTCTGCTCTGCTGTGGGGTCAATTCATCTAACCTGCTGGCCTTCAAATATCAAAAAATTGCCAAAAGCAATTGGTAAAAGTTGCACGCCAGAAGGCGTGTCTTCGGCGATTTTCCTCAGCTGTAAGTGTGTGTGTGTGTGTGTGAGTGTGTGAGAGTGTGTGTGTCAACAGTCAAGATGTTAGGCAAAGATGCACTAGGCAAAAATGGAAATGCAGAGAATGGATGCGAAGTGAAGAGAGGCCATGCTGATTTCACCTAACAGCAACAAGCACAACAACAACAACAACAACAACAACAGCAACAACAACAACAACAACAACAACAACAACAACAACAACAACAACAACAACAACAACAACAACAACAACAACAACAGCAACAACAGCAACAACAATATGAAATCGCCAACTTAATTTACAGCATTGATCGTGGCCAGCACGATCTATGCAATCTTCTGCTTTATGTTTGGCTTCTTCGCCTTCTGCTCTTCTCTGCTCTTTAAATTTGTGTCTTGTCTTGTCTTTGGGGGCCTTTTCTTTTTGTTGCATTTTTGTCGCCTTTTAAAACATTTTCACTTTCGTTTTCAATTTGTGTGTTTTGAGGTTTCGCGCAGCGCAGCTCTTAGCCGGGCCAATAATCACAATAATCGTGGTAAGCGGGCAGTCAGTCAGACCGGGCCTGTACCCAGAGCCAAGAGCCGAGAGATCGGCCCGTAAACTGGTTGCCAACACTTGGCCGGATGCTTGGAATTTTCGGATGCCGAACGAAAGTGAAAACGGCCGCCAAGAAGCCAAAAACCAAATGAAATCAAAATTGAATTTAAATAAATTACGTATGTTAATTGCACACCGCCGCCAAGAAAACTGCCCCCCCCCCTATCCCCCTTACCCCTTCCCCATCCGTCCCTCTACTTATAGGAAAGAAGAAGAAAATAAAAATCAAGCAACTCCCAACTGAAACTGAAACCGTTTTTTTTTTTTGTGTTTTTTCGCGAATTCAACTTGCGGCTTACTTGAATTAATGAGGGTCAAGACACTTGACGGCTTTGGCTTTCTACTGCTGTTGTTGTTGCTGCCAGCAACAACTTCATCATTACCGCCCTGATCATTATCATCATCATCATCATCATCATCAGCAGCAGCAGCAGCAGTGTGATTATCATCAGCTTTATCGACACCTTGAAAATTGCGGCAGGTGCCCCAGCTTATGTTGGTATAGCAGCTGTAACTATAAATGGAGGCTGGTGTGGGTTACAGCAGCTGAGGGCTAATGGATGTGAGCCTGTGTGTGTGTATGTGTGTGTGTGTGTGTGTGTGTGTGTGATGATAGAAAGAACAGTTATTTATATTATTTTGATCCGACGAAGTACAGATACCCTTGCAAAACGAATTTCAGCTGCTGACATCTTAATTTGCTTAGCTATTGGCTATTTTGAATATGAATATCTAAATATATATATATATATATATATATATAGATATATGGATGTCTTATTAAAGCAATCGCTGCTATGGGGCATCTCTTGTTCTTCCACTGCTGCCAGATGAGCCCACTTATCTTTTTCTCTTAACTGTTTTTGTTGCCAGCAATCAGCATTACATTTAGCTCTGTGGAGTTTAGTGCTTTTGTTGTGTGTGTGTACACTATAATTGTGTGTGTGTGAGTGTGTGTGTTACTCATCTGTGGTGGTAGTTGCAGTAGTAGTCGGCGAATCATTAGCAACGCTTGTTCTGTGATTAATTGCGTTCGCGTTTCAGATTTCATGTTTGAAAGACCTTGACTGCGACAGAGACTCCTTAGCGAGTGATCCTACTTCGAATAGAGAGATACGGTTAGCAGCCTCTAAAGGAGACTAGACTATAATCGCGATAGAGTCGAAAGCGTTCTGCATTGTAAACAGTTGTGTTTGGCTTCATTGGAAGTGGCTGAGTTACTTTGAGATACTTTGAATCAATCACAATAAGGGAGTTGCATGTCTAGAGATTCTTATTCATAACACGCACGGCTCAAAATAACTTAATTAATGATCGCTTACGCCAAGCTTCACTTATATATAGGTATTATCTCCGGATTGGCTTCACACAAAATAAATGAAGCCAAACAAAAGACTTGGAACACAAACTTGATTGTCACTTTGGCATAGGAAAAAAGTGTGCTTAATCGTAATAAGTTTCGCATTTGTGAGTGAAAATGATCTCATAATCAGTTTTATGCCAGAGTGCCGCTCAATTAAAGGCCAATTGAACCCTGCGGAGCCGCTCAACAATACGTCTCGTTTAGTCAATTTAATGGCCAAATTGAACAAGACAAAAAAAAAACCAAAAAAAAAATGAGAAAAAAAACATAAATAAATAATAAAAGAAAAAAAATGAAATACCACCGAAAAAAAAAAAGAAGTTCGAACAAATGAAACTTGTTTTTGTGTTTGGCACTTTTCTTAAACTTTTCTTTTCCGCTTATTGAAGCTGGCTTTTGTTTACGCCTCTTTCCCCTCAGTATTTTTGTTGATTTGCTTTGCATTGTTTTGAATTAATAATTTATATCGATTTTTATAAGCGCCCGCGGCGCACATCAATTGATTTACCGGATTAGCATATATACACACACAAACACTCACGCATACATACATATATAAATATATAAAAATACGTATATGTATTTATGATCCAAGCTGATGTCCAACCCGTGTCCACTACTCTGTTTTTTGTTTTTTTTTTTGCTTCTTTTCTTTCCACTTTACAAGTTGATTTTGGCTGAAAAATTATTTGCAATTTATGAAACGCGTTCACGGCAACAGCAGCAACACCAACAACAACAACAACATCATCATCATCATCATCATCATCATCATCGAGACGAAAGTAAAAGTTCAATTAAATAAAGATAAATTGCACAACAATTGTTGTTGCTCTTGTTGTTGTTGTTGCAGTTGTTGTTGTTGTTGTCTGCCCCGCTTGGCTCAGCTCAGCTCAGCGCAACGCTGGTCAAGTCCAAACCCAAACCCAAACCCAAGCCCAAGTCGAAGCTGAAGCTGAAACTAAAGCTCAGGTCTCAGTCTCGACTTTGTTTACGTAAGCCTCATAAAAATTTCAAAAATGCAGAAAACAAAAAACACATGTAAAACAATGCCAAGTGCCAAGATCCGAATGCCAAGTTCCGAATGCCAAGTGCCAAGTGCCAAATGCCGCCCTTAATTGTAAATACCACGCCCACAATTCGAATGACATTTTACAAATTGATAAAATATTGTTAAAAGAAAAACAGCCAATTTCAAGCGTGCAAATTGGCCACTGACTGAAAAGTAAAAGTTTTCGCCCAAACTAAAAGGTATTCAATGACAATTTCTACTCACACTTATACACTGCAAGAAATAGCTGATATGAAATGAAACCTGAGCTTGACAAAAACACCAAACAAAAAAGAGTTGCTAAAATTCTCTGTTTAAGGATGAATTCGGAATAAGTTACAGATATCTGAGATATTCTTGTGTTATTTAATAATATGTATTCTCAATTCAGATATTTGATCAGACTTTTCGGGCAGTGTATTACTCTAATCATTGAAAGTGCTTAGATAAAACAATATAAAAGAGTGTCAAAAGTCATTTGGCCTGACACAAAGCATAGCAGCTGTGGTGACCACCAAGGCGAATAATGGAAAAAGGTCAAGAGAGAGAGAGAGAGATGGAGAGAGTGAGAGAGAGAGATATGGAGAGAGAGAGAGAGAGAAAAAAGCACACTTGACTTGAGGTTGATGCACAGCTACAGTTGCGGTTGAGAGTCGCTGAGGTGCTGACTTGATGTTGTAGCATTTAATTTCATTTGATTTCAGCGCTTTCATCGTTGATTGGCGATTGGAACAAGAAAGAAACGAGAGAAAGAAAATAACAAAATAAGAAAATAAGAAAATAAGAAAATAAGAAAATAACAAGTCACAGAAAAGGCCAATGTATTCAAACAGATGCAGATACAGATACAGATACAGATACAGATACAGATGCAGATACAGATTCAGATGCAGTTACACATACAGATACATATACAGATACAGATACGTGACATTCAAATGGGATTTTTGTGCAATGCAATGATGATGATTATAATTAAGTTGCTGCTCATGAAGAAGCCTAGATGACAAAGTTTCGTTATTATATTTGGCAGCGACAGCAAGTTCAATGCACAGATCACGTGCCAAGTGGGCTTTATTTGACCAAAAATAAAAGATAATGATACAAAGCACTGCTCAAGCTATATACAATAAAGCCACATTCTAAATGGAACTACGTTTGGCCTAAAGTGACCCTGGAGGACATGCAACAGTTACTCAATGTGACATTGAAAGACAGATGGAATGATGCTTTGATGATTTCAACTTAAATCTGCTCAAAGCTAAAGCTTTGGATTATGTTGTGCAATACTGAAACGTAAACTTAAAATTAAATATTTATTTGTGAGCCAGAGACAAAAATGAAAAACGTTTAAAAACAGCCAAATGTGGAGATACAAAAGAAGGTATGTGCGAATGCGTTAACGAACAATGCTCGCCTAGTAAATATCCTTTAATCAGTTCATGTTCGAGTTGTTGCTAGTAGTTTGTCAAGTTTTCATTTGTAGAATTTATAGATGATCAAAATTCACATCTTTATCGCTTACTAGAATGAAATCATAACAGTGAGTATTATAAGCAGAAACGTCGCTGGTCGGTGATGTCGTAATGATTACAGGGTATGAAAAGCATGCCACAGTGTTGTGCACGATTTTATCGAAGAATTTGGTGATCTGTGCGGCATGGGGCAACAAAAGCAAAGTGCACACGTTGACTGCAACTGAGCCAGAGCCAGAGCCAGAGCCTGAGCTGTAGTTATAGCTAAAGCTATAGTCATAAGCTATAGCTAAGTCTACAGCTAAGCTGCAGCCAGACTACTCTCTGAACCCGCGACACCAGCAATGGCAACAAGAGCAACAACACCAAGCCTAAATCAAGTTGCAAGAATGCGGAATAAATGTCATGATGAAAATGAAACAAAAAGCTAGAAAAAAATGCTTAACAAAAAAAAAATAATACAATTATAGCAAAAACAACAACAACAACAACAACACACGCTAAACGCCGCTTAAGCTGGAGTTGAAGTCTTTGTGCAGCGCGTATCTTTAAGATACATTTATGTATCTTTCGATATGCCCAGATACTTAGTTATTGCATTAAAAACATATTTCCCATACTCTCAACTGGTGCAGCCAAGTTGGGGGCGTACTGCGAGGGAGGCTGTTAGGTGGGGGGGGGGGGGTGGATGAAACTAACAACTAACAACAACAAACAATGCGCCAGGTTATTTATGACTTGTGCAGCTAAAGACAGAAACGAGTTCTGCATAAATATATGAAATGAGCTCATTAGAAAACATTTATAAGCAACAACAACAGCAGCAACAACAACAACAGCAACAACAACAACAACAACAACAACGAGAAGAAACATGAAAAATGTGTTAAAATAATAATTAATTGCCATTTAGTTGCTATATGCTGCTGCAACAGATCAGATCAGATCAGATTTAAAGTAAAAGTCGCCGTTTGGTGCATTTGCAAGTGTTGCCAAGTTTTGCAGTCAGTTGCGGACATGTTTTGCTTGCCACGTTTTTCAAGTTCTTCCGTGTGCAGCCGAAGGTTGATGCCACTTGGGCCTTCTGCTAATTATTGTAGCCAGCTCCATTTAAACAATTTAGCCTAATGGCAGTCGGCAATTATGATCTTAGCCAAGCATATTTAGCTGTACAGCTATACTTATCTACATATATACCAAATATATAGATCCAAGCATATGCATAATAACTGTGCACAATTCTTTTGGCTCACAGCACTTGCTGCCATAACTCTGGCGCGCTGGCCTCATAAACTTTAAATGTCAGCAACATCAACAGCAACAGCTAAAAAGTGCACAAGACAAATAGAAAAATGCCAAAATACAATTCCAAAATCCAAAAACTAAAAACCAAAAACCACCAAACATTGAAATCCGAATGGGAATGCCACTCAGCCGACTCAGCCCAGCCAGCCCCCCAACCCACCCACCCATCATTCTTCGTTCTTCTTCGTCCATCTTTTGACTTGGGTCAAGCTTTCAATTTGGTGGCTTTTGAGCTTCTTGCTCATCATCCCATCAAAATTGCAATGCATATCAAATTGTTTGTAGATCTTTGAACTATAAACACAAATCTGAGCAGATCTCACATCTCACATCTACTGGTATATTTCCAATAGACTTTGTATACCCTGTGAAATAAACGGTAGCTTATTGGGGTTGCATTAACATTGTAACTATTTGGGACCATTGAAAAATATTTCAGTTAAACATGTTCTTCTTATAATAGAATATTTTGTTGTTTAACAATAATCTGCAGAGTATCTATTAGTCGTCTACTATTGATTCAATTTCTTTCAACGTTTTGCTCTTTTTTTTGCTTGCTTGTTGTATTTTTTGCATATTTTCGATGAGGATACTTGCCACATCAAAATATGACAGCAATTTGCCAACTCATTTCTCGTAATTATTTTCTTAAAATTTACTTAAAATAACATTTGAAACACTTTGGCAACAGTTTAGCTGGCTGTTGTTGGCCTGGCTCGTTTGCAGCGATGAAGATGATAATATCGATGATGATCTTTTTATCGTTGTTGTTGTTGTTGTTGTTGATGTTGATGATGATGTTGATAATTACAAATGAAGTTCAAGCCGAGCGCATATAATGCCAATTTCTTGTTGTTGCTGTTGCTGTTGCCTGCTGCTTGTTGCTTGTTGCTGTTGTTATTTTTATTGGTGCTGGCATGACGAATGCGTTCGCTTTAAAAGGCGCAGGTGGTAGATTAGTGGAGTCAGCCCCACAATGGGCCACCATGCAGAGCTAAGTATCCAAATCACCAAGCAAAGGCCAGCAGAAACGACAACAACATCAACAGCAACATCAACAGCAACATCAACAGCAACATCAACAGCAACAACGACAAAGACGACAAATTTATCCAAGTGAAAGTTGTGTCCAGAGTTTGTTGCCTGGGGGCCAAGGAGATGAGATCAGCCATGCGAAACGCAAATCTTTGTGCCATAATTTCAATTATTTAGTGGACGCCTTGTGGCATTTAACAAACACACCAAAATGACCTGCCCCAAAAAAAGCTTTTAGCTCATTTAAATGTGGAGCTGCACCCAATCAACTCGCAGCTTGCAGCTCGCAGCTCTCGAATCGTTGCAGCCAGCCATAAATTCTTGAGCCTGTCCGACGCCTATTTGGTTAAATATCAAATGGTACTTAGATAACCCATTCGACGATCGTAAATGTCGCTCCAAGTAGCTAACTCACCACAGCTAAAAACTAAAACGGCCCAAAGCTGTTAGCCAGAACTACTCCTCGAGCCCATAGATATAGATATTGAGCCATTCGACAAGTACTCCACACCTCACACCTCAGACGCGCCGGCCAAAAGCAGTTAAGAGCCACATAAATTGCATTTGCATTTGCTTGTAATTTATGTGGCATGTGGCAGCGATACTTTCGGTATTCTGTTTTATTTTCCATCTTAACTCTTTTGGCATTTAGAACGTCAAAGTATCGAGTTAAGATTGCGAGCGTATCTCTCAACTCTGTCTGCGTTTGAGAAGCATTTGATAAGCCCCAAAAATCAAAGTTTGCGACTCATTTTGAGTTCGTATAGGATATTCTCAGAACCTTTGGCAGTCGCATGGTTTCCACATGCTCCCACATGCCCCCGTATGCCCCCTAATTATACCCAGTTCCCGTGTGCCTATTTTGATTTCTCTTATTTTTGGAGACCAACATGCACAGCTGAAATTGAGACTGAAACTTGAGACTAGGCTAATTCGGATCGCTTTGTTTTGGAATAGTTAGTCAGCAGGTGGTGCTGTGCTGTTCGGAGGGGAGGAATGGGGAGGGGGGGGTGTCAGAGAGGCGGAGGACGAAGGCAATTGCCTTGTGTAATAATTTTCACACCCGCATGTCTGATTACTCGACTTCGATTTGGATTTCGATTTCGGTTTCGGTTTACCTTTACTTTTGTGCCTGTGTTTTTTTTCGACTTTAATTTCAGTTCAGTTGAGTTTTTGTTGTTGCTATTGTTGCATGTAAACAACACCTTACAACACCTTCATCACGGTCCAGCGCCAATTGTTGTTGTTACTTGTTACTCGTTGCTTGTTACTGTTGTGGTGGTTTGTCTCTGGTTGCATATATATATATATATAAATAAAAAGACAACATTACAAATCGAAAGCATGAAACCAAATAGCCACATCATAATACACATAATTTAAGCAGCAACAAATTTATTGTCTTGTACTTTATGCTGCTGCTGCTGCTGTTGCTGCTGCTGCTGCTGCTGCTGCTGCTGCTGCTGCTGTTGCTGCTGCTGTGCAATTAGATATACGATAGTTTTTAACGATATTTTGTTGTTTTCTTAACTATTTTCATAGTGTGGCTGGTTCCGCATTTTGATGATGTGTGCATTGAGCAAGGGTAAGGGGGGGGGGGGGGGATGTGTGTGTGTGTGTGTGTGTGTGTGTCTTTCTATTCAAGATAATTTTTGCCACATTGTTGCTGCTTAACGCTTTGGCAACTTTAATGCAAAAGTCTCTTCACCTGCTGACACCAACAATTGTTGTTTGCAGCATTTGCCGCACTTGAAATATTGTTCACATTGTTTGGATGCGCTTAGAGGGGGGTTTGGATGCATTCCCAACAACAAAATCCATTTCCGCTATTGAGCTTAGCTAATTAGTTCCGATACAATACAACATATGAACAATATTCCATTAGTTAAGTTCAAATTGTCTTAAATCAAGAAGCGTTTTACTCGATATGTGGACTTGACTGACGAGATCATTTTGATTTCAATTGGTTTATTTTTGAAATTTACACATCACAATAATCCAGTCAAGTTTTTCGACTTAATTATTTTGCATAATATTAATCTTAATTATTTGCATGTTAACTGAAAAGTGTAATTTCTTTGACTTTTGGCCAACTTAAGCCGGCCAATTTGAATTGAAATTGAAATTGGAATTGCAGCAGTTTAATTGTGAATTGTAAATTGCAAATTGCGGGATTTAAATTCCGGCAAAATGCAATTAAAGAGCGCTTGCCTTTTTTTTTTGCCTTTTTTTATTTATTTTTTTGTACTCTTTTTGTGTTGCTGACAAATGCACTGAAAATGTGCTGAAAATGCAGGCAATTAACTGTCAGATTGCCAGATGCAAAGACAGTTAGTTAGTTGCTGCTTTGGCTAGTTGGTCGTAATGACTATTTTTGGATCGTGCGACAACACCAAAATGCCAATTGGCCAATTGCCAGTCCTCCTCCCCGTCCCCCTACGCCTCGTCTCTCCCGCTCCCGCTCCCACAGCTCTTCCCCTCATTAGTTGCCATAAGGAAAGCTGCACAATGCGGCGTATGATTGACAAATGCACACATCAGCTACTGGCTAACTGCTGTGTGTGTGTGTGTGCTTGTGTGTTTTTTAAGCGGCTCAATCAGTTGCCTCCTGCCTGGCCTGACGCACCGATTGCCATTTGATGTGACGTCGCAATGCATAAAATGTGGGTAAAGATGCGCCTAAAACTTGACAGACGACAAGCGACAAACGACAAGCGACAGACACTCGTCGTCAGCTGATGAACGATTCGAGTCGAAAAGGAAAAGTTTTACATTGTTGCTGTAGCGACAACAACGACAGCACCAGCAGCAGCAACATGAGCAACAGCAGCTACCAGTAGTTTGCGCAGCGCTTTCAACATACATACATAAGTACATATGAATATGTACGTTTTTCCTGGCATGCGGAAAAACAAGTTTTCATTTTCATGCCGCATTTGCGCCACTTGATTGTTCCTCTCTTGTATATTAAGGGCAGTCGCATTGTTGCTGCTGCTTGTTCCCATTGTTTTTGGTGCCAAAATGTGAACCGTTGCCAGCGGCTGCTGATATATACTTATATATATATGTATATATATATATATGTGTGTGTGTGTGTGTGTGTGTGTGTGTGTCAGTTTCTTAATGTGTTAGCGCCTGCTTCTCACTTCCTGCCCAGCCAGCCAGCCAGCCGCCTGCATGATTACGATTTTATTTTAATAGTTTTTTCCATAGTTTTTTCCATTTTCATTTCCATTTCACTTTTCGGCGCCCACTTTATGAAGTTATTACGAGACAATCGAGACAACTCTGCCTGGCTGCCCGGCTGCCTGGCTGGCTGGCTGAATGAAACGAAATGACTGAATGAGTGGGTGTACTCGGAACTGCTTCGGGGTCGATCCCTTCTCCCCCGATTCTCCCTCTCTTGGGGCGTGCCAGACAAGTGTGAAAAATTTAACGATCTTACGATTCGATTTGGCGCCAATGTCCGGAGTGCAGAGTCCGGACAACCACGGACAACAGACAGACTCGGTTCAGTTGCTCAACTCTGCTCACACTCATACTCACACTCACACTCGATGCTCCAATGGCGGATGCCAATTCGCAATATAGGCCAACTCTAATTGACCAATCGCACTCAATTGGCTATAATAAAACAATTGATTATTCATTTTTAAGCATTCTGTGCAATGCCGTGCAGAAAATTACTTGATTGCAGTAGGAAGTCGGAGTAGGAGTAGCAGGTAGACACACAGATACAACTGTAGATCCACAAGGACAACAAGGGCTCAATATATATATGAGTGCAAATAACTTAATAGCTAGGAAATACATAAGTATGCCTGTATCACAGTCGGCAGTTGGATTCAATTAAGTTGCTCTAATCATATGCAAAAACTTGAAACTAGAGTAATTAAATGGAGAAACACCAAGTTCTTAAGTATTGTATAATAACTAGGCATTGATGAGCTCAGTATATCATTTTAGATAGTTTTATTGGCATTGAGTTTGTAGATTTTCTTGTAAAGAGAATAAATTTGCAGCAACTTTGAAGAGATATTTCGCTTGAATTGCTCAAACTTGCTTTTGCCTTCGGGAAACTTAATATTGCCATCAAATCCGTTTAGATTAAGCCTAAAATATAGCTGGTGATCTTCTTGCTAAGCAAAATTTGAAGCCATCTATCATCAACGAGGCAGATCATCTAGTTTCAGAGCTTGGGTTTGCTGAGCACACTAAAGTCTCTGAAGTGAACTGATTTGCAGAGTGAAACTATTTGAAATTGCGCGAACCTTATTCGCTTTTGTCTATTGACCCTTCTAATGAGCAAACACATGCTGCTCTTAAGTCTAAATGGTGGCCAAATAAGGGCGCCCCCTCACTGTTTATGGACAGCAATTTGGCCGTAACGCTTAATTAGGTCCCACGCTCGCAAGCCAAACAAAATCAAAAATATCAAAACAAAATATCATAACTCAAATGACAATGGAAAGAGGCAGTTTTTAATTAGTTGTTTGCCAAGTTATCGACGACGCAACGTGACGCCTACACGTTGAGTGGCTCAATTGTCGGCCTATGAGGCAAATCAGCTAACAGCTCAGTTCTAAGCCGATGCTGAAGCATTGACCTGATTTACTGTGCGCTTGTTGCTATCTGTCTGCGACGACAGCGAAAATAGCGACAACAGCAGAAAACAAAGCGGCGACAGTTGGCGGCGTTGAGTTGGTAACTGGGGCGGGAGTCGTCGTGCTTGCAACTGCCTCAACTGCATGTCGGCCCAGCGACGTTGCCAGCTGTTGTTGTTGGCCATTGAACTGCTGTCAGCTCGCAGCTCAGCTAGGTTAGTAGTTGCCCAACTAGAGAAGGCTAGAAAGCAGTCGCCCGAAAGTTACTTAACTTAATTGAGTTGGCAGCTGGTGCTGGTGCTGGTGCTGGTGCTGGTTAATGGATGTTGCAAGACGATGTTGCTTGAACGATGATTGCATGATGACATGTGGCCAATCGCCTGGAACTGCTGTCCGATTGTTGTTGTTGTTGTTGTTGTTATCCAACAATGAGTGCTCCACATAAATAATACTCCCATTACATATTAATACTATTATGTGGTCTGTAATATTCAATATGAATTAGCATAGATTTGCTTTTGATCCGATTGTTGTCTTTTTTTTGCGCATTTGCATTTTGCATAACAACAATTTTCGCATCGCTAATTGAGTGAAAAATGCATAAGGCGAACAAAGCGCGTGCATTCCCATCCCCATTCCCATACCACCTATGCAGATATCCAAAACCCAAATCCAAATCGAAATCCAAATCGAAATCCAAATCGAAATCCATTTTCCCTTCTGAGTTGGAGTCTGGGCTTTTGGCCCACACGCATCACCTGAATAATATCGTTTGATCCGATCATATATACAATTTTCAACACATGTCAAAATGCATTGCCCGACAATTGTCAGACATTTATGACAACTGGAAAACAACAGCCACAGAGAGTTCCACATTTTTCCTTACCTTACTTTTTGCCCACACGAAAGCATAACCAAAACCCACGACACAAAATACACAAGTCTCAGCTCGATTAGACTGTGCATAATGCCAGATATAGGAGCATGTATGTGTACCCCTCCCATCTAGGTAGAACCCATCGCCAAGCAAATACCCTAAACAATTGATAGCAATTCAGAGAGAGAGAGAGAGAGAGAGAGAGAGAGATTAATTAAGAATAATTATTTATTTGCTCACATAAAGAAACCGGAACTTGCAACACTTTTCAACAATCACAAATTAGTTAATTTAATTCAATTCTATGAAAATCAAACCAAAATGCGAAGAATTTTCATTAATTTTTGTTATTTAAAGTTTTAAGGAGTTTAGCTTTTCGCAACTTATTCAACTGAATGATAATTATAATATTGTTGAGTTACATTTCTGTGCCTCTGCCTCAATACTTAAGAGAATGACCAGATACCGCCACTTCCGGTCTTACGTGATTATTTGGCTTTTGTTGGTGCAACATCGTTATCAATAGTTGCAGCTGTAATGGGCTCATTTCGAACTCCGCAACACACCGCATATAAGAAGCAGTAGACTCTGATGATCGTATAGAGTAGAACACACGCATGCACACACACGCACACACACGCACACACACGCACACATACACACAGTAGTAGGCTGTGCCAACTGTCGCTAGCAATGAATTGAATGCAATTGCATTTGTCTCTTTGCCTTGGCATGCGAGTTGACAGCCATTTGTCTGGCCAGACACCTCGGCCCTGTCAGATTGTTGGCTTAAACCATTCACGCAGCCAGCCAAGCGCAGCAAATGCGAAAGGGGGATGGGAAGGGTGAGGGTGAGGGGATCCGCCAAGAATGTGTGTGTGACAATACAGCAAGTGGGCATAGGCTGTGGCTTATGATCTCTTAAATAAATACTCCAACTACAACTGATGGCAATTCGTGTTTCTCTTATTATTTTGCAGAAGCTACAATCGTGTCCCATTGTTTGCATTAATGAGCCGGATACGCACAGCACCAATACGGAAATATTGCAAACAACGCCGGAGAGCACACTAGAGAAGCCCAAAATTAATGCAGCAGCAGCAGTAGCAGCAGCAAAAGTAACAAGCAACAGCAACAATAGCAGCTGCATAACAATCAATGCAGCAACTCCAGCAACAGTGGGAGTAACAACAGCAGCAACAACAGCAGGAGCAGCGGCAACAACTGCAGGAGCAACAGCAACAGCAGCTGCCACAACCAGCATCTCAGCAGGTGTAACTAAGATAACAATTACCAGTGACAACAGCCCCAGCAACAGCAGCAACAGCAACAGCAGCAACAGCAAGAAGAGCAGCAGCAACATAGTGCTCAATAGCTACAACAAAAACAACAGCAGCGCCAATATCAGAAGCAGCAGCAGCAGCAACAACAACAATAGCTTAATATCCATCACCAGCTTGAATAGCTGCAGTGATTTAAGCCACGCCAGCACTGCCACATTAACGCTCAATAGTCATAGCAGCAGCAACAGTTGCATCAACAGCAGCAGCAATAGTCGCCCAAACGGAAATGCCAGCGACACCAGTTCGGCTAATTTTCAGGAGCGTTTCGATTTTGAACACTGGAAAAGCATTATAAGTGATTTCAGCTGTTTCAATAGCCTATATCGCTACTGGAATCAGTACGGCGGCAGCAGCAACAACAGCAACAACAACAACAACAGCAACGGCCAGTCACAGTTGGGCATTGAACATGCAGATGAGGGCAACAGTTTGGGCAGCGGGGCCAATTCATTCTACACCCATAATATCTTAGGCTACACATTTGGGTATCCTTTTGGCCTGAGCAAGGAGGACGTTGACGAGGGCAGCGTTGTTAGCTACAAGAAGTCGCAGGTGGCCGCCAGCGAGACGCCACTGCAGAAGCACTATCGACAGCAGCAGAAGAAGAAGATGCCAGTCTTTCGGGGCAGACGCGGCTGGTGTGGCTGCTTCAAGGTAAGCGCAGTTGCCACCATTCGACGCAACAATAACACATCAACACACACACACACACACATACACATACACACACACTCACATACAATCGTGACGTTCGACAAAAAACCAAAAGAGGCCAAAATCCAGCTAAAGTCACGTGCCAATTGTTAACATAGCTCAACAACTGCTGCTC
Organism: Drosophila nr. perissopoda 5 BK-2023a; assembly: GCA_035044105.1. NCBI lineage: Eukaryota > Metazoa > Arthropoda > Insecta > Diptera > Drosophilidae > Drosophila > Drosophila nr. perissopoda 5 BK-2023a. The sequence goes on along the minus strand of JAWNMK010000207.1, from coordinate 683,765 downwards.
CCCATATCTCCGCCTGACCCACTTGTCTCTCTCTCTCTCCCTCTCCCTCTCTGTCTCTTTCTCTCTCTCTTTCTCACTCTCTGAAATTCGAGTCAACGATTTTCCTCGTATCAAATTGTGCACGAAATTGCATAAGTGACAAAAACAAAAAAGCAACAAAAAACAAAAACAAATTAAATTTACACTCAGAAAAAAAAAGCGAATTAAAACCTTAAAATTCTAACCTTTAGAACGAAGTTCCTATCTCAAGAAGGTTTTATCTTTTTTCCAAATTTCTAACTTATAAGTAAATTAGAGCTTTTCCTATTTGAAAACGATCCCAAATCATATCCAGTTTTATTTGACGACTTTACTTGAATTTAGAATTTCGGTTTTTCTCTTAGTGTACAGTGAAACAAAAGCAAATAAACAAAGAAGTTGAGCAGTTGAGCTGCATGTGATGATATCGGTAGAGAATTGTGTTCTAAGGTGCCTAGCTAAGGTGCCCAGCTGAGGTGCCTAACCCAACAGTACTTGTACTCAAGTACAGTTAGTAAATTGTTAAACGATGCTTCGCTCGAAAGAGCAATCGCCTTCAAATGGTTCTACAACATGCACAGATTGCAGATTGTCAGCGAAAAATGTACTGGAAAGTAGCTCAAGGAAGACAAAGAGAGAGAGAGAGAGAGAGAGACACACAGAGACAGAGACAGAAAGAGAGAGAGAGAATGATTGTTGATAGATGGGGTCTTGGGGTCAGACACACTTGATATAACTGTTCTATACTTATGCTAGTTATGATGTTTGCTAGTCCAATACCAATAAACTCCGGCAATATGCTGAAAACATTGCCAATGACAAATTTGAATATGTCAACAACAATTGGGGCCCAAAGTAAAACACAAGTGTTCAACTTGGATTGCTGGATTACAAGTCGAAAAATTAGCTAATAATAAACGCAAAAGAACTTACTGTGTGTGGAATCGGAAGTGGATCCGATAGCTACTCTGCTAGCAGCTCCCACCAGCTAAACTAAGTTTCTTCATTTTTTGTTTTAATGGATCGATTACAAACTTTTCATTTCCATTTCAATGCAATCCGACAAGGTTGGGCAATGGACAGAGCTCACTGTTTGTGTTTGTATTTGTAAATGGACATGCACTGTTAACGCCTCCACTTTTTTGTATGACCAGGAGGAGGAACAAGAGGAGGAGGAAGAGGAGGAGGAGCAGTAGCTCCGCTTGAGCACCTCGCTTCACAATTGCAATTTAATATTGTTGTTGTTGCTAATTGTTAATTGTTAATTGTTAATTGTTGCCGCGTTCTTCTCACTCACTAATTTTTTTCTGTTTTGCTTCGCTTCCGTGCAGGATGATGAGCCGCCGGAGATTTGTGTGGTGGAGGGTGCGTTCACGCTGCAAACGCTGACGCCGACGCAGCCGATGCCATCGGTGGATGAGCTGGATTCGAAGTTTGCGGAGCTCGTCGAGGAGTTGGATCTGACGGCGCCCAACAAGGAGGCGATGCTCAGTTTGCCGGCCCAAAAGAAATGGCAAATCTATTGCTCGCGCAAGCTGCCACTGGATGCGCCAGATGGAGCCGATGGACCCGCGGCGATAACACAGCCACCCACCGCTGAGCATTACATTGAACGACTCAAGGATCTGGTTGTGCACGTCTCCCTCTCGCCAGAGGACTCGCCCAGCCACGAGCTGAGCAATCGCATGGACAACCATGCCGCATTTGTCGATGCACTGAAGACAGCGCTGCGCACCTCAACGCACAGCTTTGTGCTGCGCTTCGTGGAGCTGGATGGGCTGCCGGCGTTGTTGAATCTGTTGCTCCAATTGGACATACGGGTGGCGAACAGTTCGCTGCACACTAGCCTCATTGGCTGCATCAAGGCGCTGATGAATAACTCGATGGGACGCGCCCATGTGCTCGCCCATCCCACGGCGATTGATACGATTGCCCGATCCCTCGCCGCGGACAATATACGAACGAAGATCTCCGCATTGGAGATACTGGGCGCTGTTTGTCTGGTGCCCGGCGGGCATAGGAAGGTTCTCCAGGCGATGCTGCATTTTCAGGAATTTGCCACGGAGCGCACACGCTTCCAGAGCATTGTCAATGATCTGGATCGCTCAACGTACGCCTACAGGGACAATGTGAATCTCAAGACTGCGCTGATGTCCTTTGTGAATGCCGTGCTCAATTATGGTCCCGGCCAGGAAAATCTCGAGTTTCGACTGCATCTGCGCTACGAGTTCCTCATGCTCGGCATTCAGCCTGTCATCGACAAGCTGCGCACCCACGAGAATGAGACACTCGACAGGCATCTGGTGAGTATACAGATACATATATATTTATATATCGATCTTCTCTTGAACTCTGTTTCTTACCGTCTTTGCGTAGGACTTCTTTGAAATGGTGCGTGCCGAGGATGAAAAGGAGTTCGCTCGCCGTTTCAATGAGGAGCATGTGGACACCAAGAGCGCCGGTTCCATGTTTGAGCTGCTACGCCGCAAGCTGAGCCACTCGCCCGCCTACCCCCACATGCTATCCCTACTGCAGCACATGCTACTCCTGCCCTGTAAGAATTATTATTATTATAATTTGTAGTTTGCAATTTGTAATCCAAATTTGACTGCTTGCCAGATACGGGCCACTGCACGGAGCACTGGCTGCTAATTGATCGCGTGGTGCAGCAGATTGTGCTGCAGGTGGAGCAGCGGCCCAGCAGCGACCTCATCTCGGATCCCGATGATCCCGGCAAGCAGTTGAAACTGGCCAGCGAGTCGCTGGTGCATGATCCGGATGTGGCGCCGCTTCAGATCGATGTTGGCAAGTTGGTGCGTCTGCTGGTCAAGGAGGAGCAGCTAACGCTGGCGCGCAAGCGGGCCGATGAGCTGGAACGCGAGAACTTCGAGGTGCAGTCGCGTTTGGCCAAAAAAGAGCAGGAGCTCGATCTGCGCATGCAGGAGAAGGAGGATCTGGAGACGGGCTTGGCGCGCATGCGCGAACGCCTCGAAAAGGAGTCCGCCCAGCACTCCCAGACGGTGCAGCGCGCCCAGACCGCCGAGATGAAGGCCGAGGATTTACAGCATCGACTCCAAAGCGAGCAGCAGGAGCGCGCCCGGCTCGAACGGCTCGTCACCGAGGGCAGCATACCCGATGACCAGAAGGTCGCCGGCCTTACTGGGTGCAATGGTGCCGTTTCGCCGCCTCCACCGCCGCCGCCTATGTTGAAGACGGTGCCACCGCCTCCGCCGCCCATGGCTCCAGCCATGTTGCCGCCACCACCGCCACCCTGTCCCGGCGCCCCACCGCCGCCGCCTAACATGGCGCCAGCAATGGGTAAGCTCAGCTAAATTTGAACTGTGGAATGCAGCTAATCTATATTTATAATGACAGCACCAGCACCACCCAAAGTGGAGTTGCCAAAGAAGAACGTGCCACAGCCAGCGAATCCCCTAAAGAGCTTCAACTGGTCCAAGCTGCCCGATGCCAAACTGCAGGGCACCGTCTGGAGCGAGCTGGACGAGAGCAAACTCTACAACAACATGGAGCTCGAGTCGATCGATAAGCTATTCTCGGCTTACCAGAAGAATGGCGTCTCGGTAAGTCGGCACTTGTCGACGAGAAAGCGGAGAAGCGAAGAGAAAACCACATAAATAAGGAGAAGAAATTACGAATTCAAAATGCTAGGCAAAAATAAGTTGCGAAAATAAATGACATTTATTGTGGTCGCTTATAAATCGTTATAATAATAATAAATATGTAAAAGCGAATCAAGGAAAGACTAAAAGTCAGCTAAAAATAATGCCAAATATTTGAAACAGAAGAGAGTTAGAAAACGGAAAGATGCAGTAAAATTCAAGAACGAAAATATAAATCGAAATTTGTAAAATTAAAGATTGGATAGGATTGGATAGAAAAGAAGTATGGAATTCGCTATTTGTGAGAGGGAGTGAGAGAGTGAGAGAGAGAGAGAGAGAGAGAGAGAGAGATGAAATGAAATGCAAGCCGAACAAGCAGAAAAGTCAGCCTCACTAAATCAATTTTGTTTTCTTTCTATATTCTGCATGTTTGCCCCGATCCAGGCGACCGATGGCTCTTATGAGGATTTGCGCGCGACAGGCAAGAACAAGCAGAAGGTGCTCTCCGTCATTGATGGGCGTCGTGCTCAAAACTGCACAATTCTGTTGAGCAAACTGAAGATGAGCGACATGGAAATATCCAAGTGAGTAACCCAAATGCAAAGCCAATGCCAAACCCAAAAAGTGAGGCAGGATCGTTGAACTAATCAATTATTGTGCTCCTTAGAGCTATACTCTCGATGGATAGCAATGAGCAGCTGGCACTGGACATGGTCGAGCAGTTGCTCAAGTTTACGCCCTCGGCGGAGGAGCGTGCACTGCTGGACGAGCACAGCGAGGACATTGAGTCGCTGGCACGTGCGGATCGTTTTCTCTACGAGATTTCAAAGTGAGTTTATTCACTTAATCGGATTAATCGGATTGTCATTGTCATTTATACTTGCTCGCATTTAGGATTCCACACTATGAGCAACGCTTGAAGAGCTTGCACTACAAGAAGCGCTTCATGTTGACAGTGAATGACCTCATTCCGCGCATTACCAGCGTCATGGAGGCATCCCGAGAAGTTGCTCGCTCCCGACGACTCCGCAAGCTGCTCGAATTGGTGCTGGCTTTGGGTAAGATTTATCCACATATTCATATTATTCAACACCGAGCCGAGACTATGATGCAAATATACATTTTGCAGGCAACTATATGAATCGTGGAGCACGGGGAAATGCGTCTGGATTTAGGCTGGCCTCACTGAATCGCCTGGCGGACACGAAGTCGAGTGCGGCGAAGGGGACAACACTGCTGCACTACCTCGTCCAGGTGATTGAGAAGAAGTTCAAGGACCTGTTGAAGCTGGAGGACGATATACCGCATGTGCGCGAGGCATCCAAGGTGTCGCTCGGCGAGATGGATAAGGATATACAGATGCTGCGCACAGGACTGGCCGATGTCGCCCGTGAGATTGAGTTCCATCGGAGCTCGGGACCCGCACAGCAAGGCGATCGCTTTTTGCCCGTGATGCGAGAGTTCCATGCGCAGGCCTCGGTGCGCTTTGCCGAGCTCGAGGATAAATTCCAGGACATGAAGACGCGCTTCGATCGCGCCGTTCGCCTATTCGGCGAGGATGGATCTGTGCTGCAGCCGGACGAGTTCTTTGGCATCTTCGATTCATTTCTGGCCGCGTTTGGCGAAGCGCGACACGACAACGAGAGCTTCCGCCGTCGCCAGGAGGAGGAGGAGAAGCGCGCCAAGCAGGAGGCGGAGCTGAAGAAGCGCACCATCGAGCGCAAAAACAAAACCGGCCTTATGAGCAGCGTCGCCCGAAATCTAGGCCTCAAATCCTCGAGCAATGGCAGCGGCAACGCCGCCCCCGGTTGCGACTCCAACGCCAAGGGCGACAACAAGGGCGAGTTCGACGATCTGATCTCGGCGCTGCGCACGGGCGATGTCTTCGGCGAGGACATGGCCAAGTTTAAGCGGTCGCGCAAGGCCCGCGTTCTCAACGGTTCAGCCGGCACCGGCGCCGCTGGCAGCGGTGGTCAAACATCGCCGCCGCGCCATGGCAGCCTGCAGCGCGAGGAGAGCGGTCGCGAGCGCGAGCGGACCGTGAGACGGCAGTAAAACGAGGCGACGACGGCCTGACCTGGCCCGGTCACGTGTTCCCGCAGGAACTACATTACTTGTAGCTGCTACTCTCACCTATTACTGTAGTCAACAGAATGTTTTCCTTTCTCTTTTGCGCGCTAGTATTTCCTCTCTTTTTATACTGTTGTTTGCTATTGCATGTATCATCTTTGTTTTCTCTCACAGCAACACAATCATGTGTTGTATATATATATATATATATACATTTATAATTGAAACGCGTCAAACCAAATTCTTAAAAAAAAATGCAAAAATATTACATTTAATTTGTAAACTAATGAAAACAAAACAAAAATGTTATAAACTGAAATAGCTGAAAAAGCAAAACAAAAAAAGAAAAAACAACAAAAGAAAAAAGAAAAAACAAAAAACAAAACCGATTGTAGCGTACCTTCCCAAATTGTATTTGTATTATTGCAAGGAAAATTGATTTAACTGTAAAACTTAACTCTAAACTTATTATATATAAATAGTGCTCCATAAAGAATTAAGCATGAAACAAAAGACGTTACAAATTTTGAATATGCTCAGAAAACGAAAGGGGAAAGAAACTTAACAAACAAACCACATAATCATAATGAATTATACAAAATATAGTACTATATATATTATATGCTATATAATGCGAGTTAAAAAGGCGCCTGCGGCCTGCCATATGAAAAGTCATGTTCATTATTAACATTTATATTCTGATTATTATATTATTATGTATTATCTTCTATCATATATATTGTATTTTTTTTTTAGCACGAATCTCGCTAAATACTTATCCAAACGCACTTTTACAAAATATAAATATATTATAATATTACAAATAATAAATATTTAATACTAAAAGAAAAAATAAAAAAACCGGAACGGATCACACACACATATGCGAAAGTGAAATCAAAATAAGAACTTTATCTATTGCAATTTGAGGACATGAATAAAGAAGAAAACTATTGAAAACATGCGAAATCAATGCCAACCATAATTTCAATCCGCTTGACGGGCTACTCCAACCACTTGCTGATCGCCAATTTGTAGTCGACAACGTCTGTGTCCAGATGCTGCTCAAATTCCTCGTACGAGATGCTTTGGTTGTCCACTGCTGCACCACATCCAAACGCCAGGTGCTCCAGTCGCAGCAACTCCGCTTCCTTGCTCTCTGAATGTATGGCAACCCCATCCGCTGGTGGAACACTGTCCAACACGTATTTCATCACACGCCGAAAATCGGAACGCTCGATGCTGTGACCACTGCGCTGTGTGTCAAACATATGGGAGATTAGGCGCAGCTTCTGGGCGAGACCATCCACACGTAAATTTCCAGATGGGGGCACCAGAAACGTAGCACAGGTGCGCACAAACTGATCAAAATCAATGCGATCGCTGCTTGCATCCGTAAAGAAGCCATCAATTATCTGGCAGTGCATTGGATGCTTTGCCAGTTGCGGTATGCGCGAAAGGTCCGTTGGCAATAAATAGCCTTTTTGACGTCGATCCAGGGCCAGGAAGCGGGCATGCAGCTGTTCCAGTTGCTCAGTGGACAGTCCTGTCGCTGCCTTGTGTGCGCTTAGCTCCGTCTCGCTTAGCTCGCGGCTGGCTATCTGGCCCATTATTTACTACTATTGCTTGACCTGTCTTTCAAAAAGTAATGTTTCTGGGTTATTGGATTTGTATCTGCCAGGTTAGTATAGCAGAGCTCAAATTTTGACAATGAATCCATAGCAGCATTAAGCTCATTTCAATTCAACCTGCGAGTGAAATTTGTACAAGTGTTTGGGTTCTTAGATGACCCCGTTCCCCCATCAGTACGTTAGGTTAGGTTTTAACGGTTGCCGACCAAGGTCGCAAACTTAGACCAGTTTTGGCCCATTGTGATACAGTGGATCTCAAAGATAGAGAGATAAGACAGAGAGATGAATGGTATAAGAATAAGAAGCAGAAGACTAAACTACAAAACAACACCAAAAAATCATGCCTGCAGCGGGATTCGAACCCGCAACTGACTTTTGCACACGGCATAATACAAAGACTCAACACTTACGACCATCAAGCCGGCTTATCATCCTTCAGTAAGAATTTAGAAATTTAGAACTTCCTAAAAGTATGCCTCAAACTTTTCCCTGCAATTCGCAATTCGAAAAATGCAGCAGCCTAATTTGTCGTCGTCCGCGCGTTCCTAAAAGTATGCTGCATTTTTGTTTCGCTATTGTTTTTTGTGTTATTTGTTGAATACAGCAGAATGCAAAGGACACTTTGTAGAGTGACCATGTATCCCACCCGACAAGAGAACTCGTTTTTGGTACACGGAGCGTTTGTTTATAAGTTGATTTTTTTTTTGTCTGCTTACAACTTGTTTAATTGATTAATTACTAAACATTCACAACATTCAGAACATTCCTTTATCATCTTTATTGGTCTTTATCATTGGGCCACCCTTGGTGACCTCCCCACTCCCTCAAAGGAAAATAAAAATAATATATATGTGTATAAGCTCTGCATTCCACATTGCTCAATATATGTAAGATTCAGTAGTTTGACTTCAGCATAAGTTAACTGCCATTACTAAAGCGCTCCGTGTTGTTGGCTTCTGACTTGGCCGCACAAAGGTGGTAGAAACCGTTGAGCCGAAATTAACATAAATATTGCGAGAAAGAAGAAACCGCATGGTGAACAGGATCAGTGGCAAAAGGACCGAGACTGAGGGAAACAATAGCCGAAGGCATTGCCAAAAAATGCTGTGAATGTATTGCAAAACAATAAGCAAAACAATAAATCAAAATATGAAATCATAATACGAAGGCAGCGCCCGAGGCAAATGGAGAGCGAGGAAGACATGAACAAACGGCGCAAGGACTCGCCCAGGACGCGACTTGCCGCCGAACAGCTGTGCCAAGTTCAAGTCCGGCGCCCATTTAACAAAAGGCTGAAATTTGAGCAGGCGCAGGAGGCAACAAGGATGCGAAGCAGCGGATCGCAGCATCTTGCGGTCGCCTCCTGTGAGCATTTTTTTTCTCTTTTTTTTTGTTGTTTTTCTTATCCTGGCAAAAAGTTCTTTGTGCAGCGCGCTTCTTAAATATAAATCTTAATATGTCATAATTCGTTATAATTAAAAAAAAAAAAACAAAAACCGCAAGTAGTTCGCGCCAGGACCCGCCGCGACCCGCTGCGCCAGAAGTAGTTTCAACTTGAAGTTAAACTTCTTAGCTGCAACTGTGGTGGTGGTGGTGCGGCTGCTGCTGCTGGTGGTGGTGCTGGGTGGTTGCTGCAGCTCCAAAACACTAATCCCTCAAATTATTACCCTAATCGCCTCATATTGTCGCGGCTTAGCAACCTTCTCCCAAAACACATTTATCATTTCAAATTATCAAAAAGTAAATAAATATGAAATGCACTTTTTGTGCTCTATTTGTTTTATTTATTAAAAAAGAAAAACCAAATAAAAAAAAAGAAGGGGGGAGTTGAGTTAAGCTAAAGGCTTTTCCATTGTTTGCTCGGGAAAAGTCAGCTGCGTGCGGCTGCTGCTGACCTTTCAAAACTAGAAGGCGCGCGTGCGGTCAATCGTGCCAGGATCAGGTTCTTTTGTGGTTATAATTCCATTTCCAATTCGTGCTGTTCTAGGTTGATATCGTGGGTCAACTCAGTGGCGCACGCGCCTTAAACGAAAGTGCACAGCAGCCGCAGCTTTTGTTTGTTTAGGTTACAGCGCGTCCTGAGTCCTTTTGTTGTTGTTGCTGGCTTGCGTTATGCGTTGACCAAATGATGCGAGCACAAACATTGAGAAATATAAAAAATAAATGAAATAAAAAAACACTCATAACGGGTAGTATTCCCATATGGCATTTTCCAGCGCTAAGAAAATAAATGAAAACTCCCAAGCTGACTGATGTGCAAACAAACGTGAAATATCGAAATGAGGCAAACAAATACGGCTAGGATAGGTAATCCTCGTAGATCTGTCAACATCGAAATTTTAGTCGGGACTAAGAGAAATTATTATATTTTTGTGCCTGTTAAACAAATTATATTTATAAGTTTCTTGCTGCAAGTTCAATCATCAACGTATTTAGTGTCCTCTGCAGAAAGCATATTGACTTGGCTAGTGAAGCTGATCAAGAATACATATCGTCGGAGACGTCTTTTTCAGTGCATAATAAACTTGCTAACAATATTATAACAGCCTTTAAAAGGATAATGATTAATAATCTTTTTTTCGGTTATTATTTTGAGTTTGTATCTAACAGATAACTTGGTGTCTTACAGATGCGTTTCTATCTCAAAAATGTATGTGTATCTCTCAGATCTTGCAGATAATTCTGCAGCAGCTAAATACATTTGCATCTTACAGATACTTAAGTATATATCACATATATATATTTGTTTAAGACAGATACATTTTTGTATATATATACAATTGTTGCTCACAGATATACAACTCCTGTGACTTTACTCTTATAGATACAATTTGAGGAGTTCGAAACTAGCTTTTAGCAGTTTTGTTGATATTGAATTCAAATTTAGGTTCTTGAATAGTTTTTCTGCAGTTCGGATTACTAATTGAAAATATGTAGAAGTTTGTAAAACTTATCAAATTTCTATGCGACTCCCAAATCGATTTCGTTTTGGGTTTGTGTATCCATTAAACTTGAATCATATTAGGCAACTTTAAATGCGCTTTACATTTAAATAATAAAAGCATTCGGTACATTCATATTCATATTCATATTCATAATTTGTAAGCCCTTCCCTGATGCTGCAGGCACACAGACACAGATATCCTGGATGTGGAAAGGACACCCCCTAAATTTGCGTTGCTCTCATATATGTCAGTTCATGAGTTGGATTATAATTTGATATTTTGTTGAGTTCGCTTAAAGTAAGAGAATTAGCATTTAAATTGCCTCATTAGCCATACAGGCAAATGTTAACGTTGCACTTTTCCATGTTGCCACATGCAACAGTCGGCCAAAGAGTTGAATTCATAAGCTGCTTTGCAACACTGCATTTGATTTTGGAGTTGCACGATCTATAATTTCCTTAATCAAAACAAAAACAGCAACGCACAGTAGGAGCATGGTAAGGATTTGAAAGAGGTCGGAGGGGAGCAGGAGATTTTTCAGTGCTACCCAAACACCGATCCATTGTAACGCCCATCGCAGTGCCGTGTCGATAATTTAGAAATTAAATGTAGCTTGCAATGTGGAACGACGAGGAGGAAATGGAAAGGGAAAGGGAAATACCGAGGACAAGAGCGAGGAGCGGCGAGAGAGGAGTGGTGAGAGAGGAGAGAGGAGAGTAGCGAAATGCCACAAATAACACAAATCAAATCTAATCAAGCAAAAAGAAAGCGCCGCTACGACTTTCCCAAGACTTCTTCCACATCGCTGTGGCAGGGGGTAGTAGTGCCCTAAACAACTGCCTTATCAAACTCTCCCCTCCCAATGCTCTACCCTCACCGCTCACCCCTTAAAACAACACCACACAAGCACAAGGACAAGAAAGGGAACAAAGCAAAGGTGCCTTATAAAAAAAACCAAGGCGATGGTCTAGTTTTCCTTGATTTTCCAATTTTCCTGCTTCTTTGCCAGTTGTTAAGTCCTTTCACTAAGCAACTGCAATTACACGAAGTTTTCATTTTCATTTTCATTTTCGATTACGATTTCAATTTCAATTTCGTTTTGGGTGTTGTTATTCTATTTTGTGTGTGTGTGTGTATTTTTTTCGTCCTTTTTTGCCTCACGCCACCAACGGGTGCCGCAACGGGTAACGGTGAACGAGTAACGGGTGAGGGGTACTGTCCTTTCGGGGTTTCCTTTCGGCAATGCGTGCTACAAGCATTGTGTCCTGTCCAACTCGTTGTTGTTGTTGTTGTTGCTTCTGATTTCTGATTCTTCTTGTTCTGCACTCCGTCGAGCCTTATAATTATTTAGCTTACCGTATTATTTTTTTCGTTTCCTTTCTCACACCCCTCCTCCTTGGCGTGGAAACTACATATTTCATGCTTAGTTTTTGCAAATTACAATTAACAGATTAAAATAATTTAAGATCTGGAAATGGATCCGCTTTCTTGACAAATACAGGCCGTAGATATTAAGAATTAAACATTTACTTAATTCAGAATCGAAACAAACTTAATTTTGGTATTTTCTTAGATGCTTCCAAATGGTCTATGCGAAATCGATCACATGATCATAGAGTGTGGGAATTGCTTACTATTGGCCATAACTAAAAGTTCCAAAGTGATGTCTTATGGGAGAGTGACTTTGCGCGAACAGTTTCGGCAGCTGCTGGAGCTGTTGCATCAGCTTCTTCTGCGTTCTCTTTCAGCTCACCTTCCCTCTCTCACCGTCTATATGTACCTCGGAAAGCAATTAGTTAATTAAGCGCAACTTGAAGTGTCCCGTTTTGGGAAATATATCACAGGAGAATCGCTTGCAGTTGACATTTGTGCAGCATCATGCAGGCAATTTGCATATTTAATTGAACTAAACAATCCAAAAAAACAACAACAAAAAAAAACAATCTAGAATACAAAAATTGTTTTCAACAATTTTCACATTTCTTTTTGGGGTTTTTTAATAAAAACATAGACAAAATCAAAACGGGGCAGCAAGGCAATACGAAAAGTGCTGCAAGGAGCAAGGACGAAGGCGATTGGAAGACGTCCCGCAGCGTCTAGCAAGGGGCGTTCAAGGGTTAAATGCAAATGAAGGAAAAGGTCCAAAAACTTTTTTTTTTCGTGGAAAATCAAGCATTTGAGGCGACGTTCAGGACATGCTGCAGGACATGTCCTGGCACAGACTTGAAGGTGCAATGCGGCTCAACCCTTTTTGTTGTCAAACGATTTTGATAGATCAGCATTTGTCCTGTTATGGAACCAGGACCCGGTCCCCGTCCCGTTACTGGTCCCTGTCCTGTGCTCGTCACATGGGACGGTTCTCTGTTAGATGCGGCTGCTCAACAAATTAATTTGCCGCCAACTTGATTTATACTCCTTATCTCTTTCTCTCTCTCTCTCTCTGTATCTGTTTGCCTCTGGCAGGCTATGGCCATTCGCTTCTGGTTTCTCTCGCAACTCCTTTTTGGAGAAGTTTTCCCGCATTTCACTAACGGGAAAGCTGCCACCGCTTCCAAGCGCCTTTTCTCGCATTCTTTGCTCTTTGTTTTCGCTTTGTTTTCGGTTTGTTTTCTCTTGTTGCACTCTTTCTTGTTGTTTTTGTTTTGGCTTGACCAGAGGCGACCAAAGGCGGACACGCCTTGAGGTTGCTATTGGGATTGGGTCTTTGTTGCTGGCTCTGGGCTTATGATTTATGCATTGCATTTTGCTTTTCATATCGCATCAAATCAAAATGTCAAAACAATCTGATGGCAACGGTTCAAAGGGGTTGACCGCCAGTTAATTTTCGACTAAAAGATACCCTGTATTCAGCCTGAGGCTAACTTATTAATTAGCTTTTGTCTATTATATTTGTTGGAATGCATGCTTATATTCAACAGAAGTGCTTCTAATTAGTTTGAAGTTAATTGCGGAGCTTAAATAATATTTAATTAAAATCAATAAAATACAAGACCCCTTTTGTGTATCCAATCTATAAAGATCCGTAGATCTATGCATTCTGGAATAATAACAGACCAACATTGAAAAATACCACAGTTATTGGAGATACCCGTTTTACACATTTTACAGGGCATTATAAGATGGAAAGCTGACCAAAAGAAAAGCGCGTGCCGCGTGGCATTTAGTAGAACAAAGAAATGTTTGCTACCGGGAAAAATACTAAACGAATGGACGGACAGACAGACGGACAGACAGACGGACAGACAGACGGACAAGCAAACAGTCGGTCATTTGTGCAACCCTTTTGCAGTTTATAGCTGGCAGTTGGCAGTTGGTCAGCAGCAGCAGCGGAAAATGTGCGTTGGGTAAGCGTGAAAAATGAGAAAAACATTAAAATCGACGCATTTGATGAGGGTCGATCACATGTCAACATAAAAGCGGCAAGCGGCAAGTGGCAAGTAACGGAGACAGAGGCAGAAACAGAAACAGAGACGGAGGCATAGGCAACTGCTTAGCATATGAGGCATCTGCTAAACAGGTTGATCCCTTGTTCGATCTGTGATCATCCTGGCAGCCACGCGCCATTTATGTAAATGCCAGCGGGGGAGCCACAAGCACCTGCGGGATGGGGATGGGAATGGTTAATCGGAATATCATCGGGACTTCAGTTTGATAACCAATTCAGTTGCTGCAGGTGCCTTGCTATAAATAAATAATACTCTGCAGGAAAGTAAAAGAACACATTGAGCTAAGACCAACTAATGGGCAAGGGTAACTAATTAATGGCCATAGCGGGGCCCAACCTGAGATGAGCAAAGAGACAACAAGGAAATGTGAAAATGAGAAAATGAAAAATCACCGTCTTAGATTGGCATGGCAAACAACCATTTGAATAGTTGCTGCTTTGCCTAGCAAATGTTGGAAAAGTGTCCCGAATCCAGTTCGAGGCGAGCAGCAAGAATGAGGAAGAGGGCGCAAGAAGTAGCAATTGGAATCGAAGCAGGAACAGGAACAGGAACTCGAAACAGGGCAGGTAATTAATGCGTCAGTTGCACCGACGCGGAAAACTGGTTCGCAAACTCGAGAAACTCGAACTTTGTGCGCAACATTTAAACATTCGATACAGGAAATGAGCTCCTTGGGCAGGATTAGAACTGGCTGCCAGTCTCAGGCTCATAGCCAACGTTCTAACTCAGCGAACTCCTAATTTATCAAATTCATGAGAGTATTATTAAGCGAGAGAAACTTTCGCTTTCATCTGTTTTTATAGATCTAAAAGCAGGACATGGTTAAATCGCGTAGATCAATTGATAAAAGGATATATATTTAATATGCTCAAATAGTTTAGAGTGTTTTATTTATAATTTTCATGACTCCTTAAAATCCTCAAAGGATAACTGTGCGCCATTCAATCGGCACTTACTTAGAGCAAATGGTCACGCGTCTCATAAAGGGATATTGTATTTGGATATCCTTTGTCTATGTCTTTACGCAACATCCTTTCTTACCGATTAGTTTCGGTTTGAAGCAAGTAAAACACACCTGCCTGGTTGGTAACCTACTCCTATACTAAAATCCTTTTTTTGTTCTCGTGGGATTCGTTTTACCTGTTCGGGCTAAGATCAGACGCAGTTGCTGACATTTGTGACACATTTGTTCCGCCTTTCCGCACGCCGGCAAGTGTTCCACGAGCATAGAGCCCAAGCCCAGATGTCGGCCTATTTATGGGCCTGCCTGTCATCCATTAGGGTTAAGGCGGCAGTTTCTGAGGCGCAGCTAATCCTCAGATCCCATTCATTCTGCAGTCTGCAACTGATATAGATTAGCATCCAGCATATGCATATAAATATGTATATGCAAAACTGTGACTAGCCACAGAGCCGAAAAGAACAGAACAGGACAGAACAGAACAGGACTAAGCATCGAAAGGAGCCGATCAACAAATTGAAGAAATGAAAAGCTGAAGCAACGCCTGCCAAATATATAAACAAAGATTGCACCTGTTCGCACTACGATTGACGATCGCTTATCCTGCCGCAAGGGACCTGCCACTGCCACTGCCACTGCCACTGCTCTCAGCCATTGTGGTTCGTCCCTCCCTTCCCTTCCCTCCCGCGCACTCAATTGATTGACTATCGAGGAGTCGGTGGCCAGGTTGCCGCACAAGTGCCGAACGATGACTCTAAACGAGAGCAGACCCGAATTTCTGGGCACCCGCCGCACTCGTCGCTACTTAATGAAGACGCAGACAGGTGCTGCGACATCTTGGGAAAACTAAAAGAAGAAGAAGAAAACTAGCACTACAGAAGGACCTTAGCTTAACCTTAACTCAACTCAAAATTCAACTTAGTTGCACAGTGGTCGACGAGCCATCGAAGAAATACTCCAAAAGCAACAACAAAGTTACGAAAACAATAATTTATCTGATTGAAAAATTAAATATATAAATAATAAATCAAATGTTTAATTAATTAAAAAATATATTTGTTATTATGAATTTTTAAGAAAATAATATCTAATTGATAATAATTTAAATGTTACTCAATGTCAAGCAGAAAATCAAAGATGGATCAATTCATCAAAAATTTCTCCACTGTGATGAATTTGTTTGTTCGATTTTCGAATAAATCGAAAAAATCGAATAAATAACCGCTTGACTATTAATTTGGAACACAAGCTTGTGTTTATTCATTCAATCTAGGAATCAATTCTATTTATCCAAGTTCGAGTTTTACAGACTGTTGTTGGAGTTGGCAAATCCGCCAGCATAATCAGGCACCCCTCAGCTGCATGTGACCAGATCGACAGCAGTTGGATTTTACTGGTAGTTTGCCGTTAGCTAATTAGGAGCTGCATACGCTAATTTCCAATAGTGTCCTTCGTTTCGCACATGTCGTTGCCAAAAAAAAAACCATTTGTAAGTAGGCAGGACAACAGATGATGCGGGTCCAAGGTGCAATTTGATTGCGATGACTTCGATTCTCTGACTCTCGATAGTGTGTGCTGTGTGTGTGTGTGTGTGGTGTGTGTGGTGTGTGTCATTACATTTTCGACACACGCCCTTTGAGAAGGTTTTGTCGATTTTAATTACAATTGTGTTTATGTTCCGAAATCGTCGCGAGTCGGCGCGATTTATAGGCGGGTCATAAAAACTTGTGGCCCGATCGTAAAACTTGTGAAATCCTTAAACTGCAAATGCATCCGATACATCTCTTGTCGATGTCTTTAAGTAGTCACTCGTCTCATACAGTTTTACGACCAGTTTAAGAAATTATTATGCACATAAAAATATCAAAAGATTTTTACGCGTTTTTCATGTGACATCATTGTGTGTAAATATTGTGGTCCATTCGAGCTTGGCAAGGGGGAAAACTCAGTTTTCCGGGTGGTTCATCAAAATGCAGCTTATGGGTAGGCCGCAATTGAGCAGATAACTCAGGCAAAATGGGACTAAACCCACTGATATTGAAAATCGATTACTATTACATTATAACTGATTCGAGTGTATTCGATTTTACGGGATTGAGAAATGTAAAATGCTCAAAGATTGTTGTAAAGAAAATATTAAGTAAAGAGTAAATAGTCGCGAGACAATTCTCATCCCGAACCATATCTCTTTCTAATATATATTTTCAGTCAATAGCAGCAATTTGAACTGTCGGCTCTATGTGAATAGTGTTTGTAACTTCCCGTCTGGGTGATCTGTTGATCAAGATTCGTTAGTCATGCGTTGCGTTGAGGTTGACCCGTGTAAAAGTTTGGGGTTACTCTTATAGTAATAGGATCAGAAGACGCAGAGTAAGCAACTTGAAAGCTGACAAATATGAAATTGGTTTAAGCGATAAGAACCGGATCCCAAATGCAGGTCACTTAATGGAAAGCAATTAGACAAACCCAAAACCCAAATCCAAGCCGAAGCCCAAATGCAAACACAGTAGCTGATGATGATGCTGAGGTTGAGGTTGAGGCTGAGTTAAGTGAGATCTGTAAACCACCTTTGACCCCTTTTTTCAACGCTACCAAATGCTGACCGTAAAGATTTTTAATTACCCAAGGACCTTTTCTTATCCTGTAACAGATCTGCAGAAATGTATCTATTAGTTTTGCGTTTGGCATTGTCAGTTTCAAAGTTTGTCGTGCAAACAAAATTTACATTTAGAATCGTAAGCTACAACAAAGGACAACCCTTTACATAAACTCATTTCTCTCTTTCTCTCTCGCTCTCTCGCTATCTCTCTCTCTCGCTCTCTCGCTCTATCGTCGTGTCTGTGTTGCACGCTTTTAAATGGAAATGCTTATCAATTGAATTGTTTGATCTTTCGGTTTAGCTGGGAAATGTGTAACCCCAAGGATCTCTAGAAGAGAATCTTTTGTGGCGAGTGGGCGACTGGTGCGTGTATTTTAGATCCTTCGTCTAATATATCTTTTGATATTCAGGATCTTTTACTGGTCTGTGACCCAATAAGATGGCTTATTGTCCATATATTATGGTTATTAATTAATAAAAAAGGAATAAAATCTGCTAGTTAGGCAAGATAACATGTTACACTTAAACTAGATAAGAGGCAGAGAAGCTTTGACCTGATGCTTATTGCACAGGATGCTGATAAAACGAAGGATCTTATACTAAATAAACAGGCAAGAGATCTCACTTCTCTCTATATGTGCAAGAGATCTTGGATTAGATTCCATACGAAGCCAAATGAGCTGAATGAAACTGCAATTTCACACGTTGCGCTCCTGTTTCGGACAGAAGCAGAGCGATACAAGGCACAAGGCACAGGACATTCGTCAGGGAACACAGGCCAAACTCAATCAGAAAGACCGAATCTCAAAAATGACAAGGACATATTTCCACATTGGCGCGCAAAACGCCGAAACTGGCAAGGCAAGATGTCCCAAAAACTAGACCAAACACAGGAGAGAGACAGACAGAGAGAAAGAGAGAGAGAGAGAGAGAGAGAGAGAGAGATAGAGAGGGAGAGAGGGAGAAAAAATAAGAAAAATACAAAACCAAGAAGAGAAGCGTGAATTGAGGACAAGGCACAAAAAATGCGCACACGTCACATTGATTAATCGTCTCGTCTTCTCTACGCCCCTCTACCTCTCTCTCTCTCTCTCTTCCTCTCTCTCTCTCGCTCTCTATCCCTCTCTCTCTCGCTCTTCGGAAATCAGATCCTTTGACAAATACAAATAGTTGGCAAAATACGGTTCCTACGTCGCACGTCGCTTGGGATTACTGCGCTTTCTTTGCCCCTCTCCCTTCGCCCCTCTGTCGCATTGTCCTGCTCTAGTCCTGTTCCTGAGTGCTCCATTTATTGACAGTTGCAATTGCCTGCTTGCCACTGACATTGATTGAGTTGCGTCTTCACAACGACCCAACCTTATCCCTTGCGCAGCTCATCTTCTTATCGATAGTGTGTCCATCCAGCTGCCCGGATCAACTCGGATCTGTGCAAAATAAAGAGGTAAAAAAAGTAAGTGTATATATACATATATACTATATATATACATATATAAATATATAAACGTATTTGATTTCTGCATAGCTGGAAAAGGCATACCAGTAACCGAAATCACAACTTTGTTAATTATTTCCAAATATTATTATAATGATTGTTTTTAAGGTCCATTGATAAGCAACTTAAATATCGATTAATTTGTATATCTGTATAAATACGAGATCCGATAAGTTAGACAATTGGCAAGCAAAGAAATAGTTGCAATTTGCAGTTAAGAGTTTCCCTTCCCTTGCTTCCCCTTCCGCCGCTGCTTGGGATACTTCCGGCATACACCCATATATAGATTTTCGGGCTATAATTTTTGCTTGTCTTCCGACCTCAAATTTCGTTTTCAACTTTAAATGTACGATTGATCTAGGGGCAAAACTATGATCAAAAAGCCATCGCTTTTTAAAATCAGTTGAGTTTTGACGAAGTTATGGCATTTTGAATTTTCGACCTATGCCCATACACCGATATATCGATTTTCGGGCTATAATTTTTACTTGTCTTCCGACCTCAAATTTCGTTTTCAACTTTAAATGTACGATTGATTTAGGGGCAAATCTATGATCAAAAAGCCTTCGCTTTTGAAGATACGTTGAGTTTTGACGAAGTTATGGCATTTTGAAGTTTCGACCTATGCCCATACACCGATATATCGATTTTCGGGCTATAATTTTTGCTTGTCTTCCGACCTCAAATTTCGTTTTCAACTTTAAATGTACGATTGATTTAGGGGCAAAACTATGATCAAAAAGCCTTCGCTTTTGAAGATAAGTTGAGTTTTGACGAAGTTATGGCATTTTGAAGTTTCGACCTATGCCCATACACCCATATATCGATTTTCGGGCTATAATTTTTGCTTGTCTTCCGACCTCAAATTTCGTTTTCAACTTTAAATGTACGATTGATCTAGGGGCAAATCTATGATCAAAAAGCCATCGCTTTTTAAAATCAGTTGAGTTTTGACGAAGTTATGGCATTTTGAAGTTTCGACCTATGCCCATACACCCATATATCGATTTTCGGGCTATAATTTTTGCTTGTCTTCCGACCTCAAATTTCGTTTTCAACTTTAAATGTACGATTGATTTAGGGGCAAATCTATGATCAAAAAGCCTTCGCTTTTGAAGATAAGATGAGTTTTGACGAAGTTATGGCATTTCGAATTTTCGACCTATGCCCATACACCGATATATCGATTTTCGGGCTATAATTTTTACTTGTCTTCCGACCTCAAATTTCGTTTTCAACTTTAAATGTACGATTGATTTAGGGGCAAATCTATGATCAAAAAGCCTTCGCTTTTGAAGATAAGATGAGTTTTGACGAAGTTATGGCATTTTGAAGTTTCGACCTATGCCCATACACCCATATATCGATTTTCGGGCTATAATTTTTGCTTGTCTTCCGACCTCAAATTTCGTTTT
The DNA here is from genome assembly GCA_035044105.1 of Drosophila nr. perissopoda 5 BK-2023a. Lineage (NCBI taxonomy): Eukaryota > Metazoa > Arthropoda > Insecta > Diptera > Drosophilidae > Drosophila > Drosophila nr. perissopoda 5 BK-2023a. Next base: position 663,568 of record JAWNMK010000207.1, on the reverse strand, counting down.
CAACTTTAAATGTACGATTGATTTAGGGGCAAATCTATGATCAAAAAGCCTTCGCTTTTGAAGATAAGATGAGTTTTGACGAAGTTATGGCATTTTGAAGTTTCGATCTATGCCCATATATCGATACATCGATTTTCAGGCTATAATTTTTACTTGTCTTCCGACCTCAAATTTCGTTTTCAACTTTAAATGTACGATTGATTTAGGGGCAAATCTATGATCAAAAAGCCTTCGCTTTTGAAGATAAGTTGAGTTTTGACGAAGTTATGGCATTTTGAAGTTTCGACCTATGCCCATACACCCATATATCGATTTTCGGGCTATAATTTTTGCTTGTCTTCCGACCTCAAATTTCGTTTTCAACTTTAAATGTACGATTGATTTAGGGGCAAATCTATGATCAAAAAGCCTTCGCTTTTGAAGATAAGATGAGTTTTGACGAAGTTATGGCATTTTGAAGTTTCGACCTATGCCCATACACCCATATATCGATTTTCGGGCTATAATTTTTGCTTGTCTTCCGACCTCAAATTTCGTTTTCAACTTTAAATGTACGATTGATTTAGGGGCAAATCTATGATCAAAAAGCCTTCGCTTTTGAAGATAAGATGAGTTTTGACGAAGTTATGGCATTTTGAAGTTTCGACCTATGCCCATACACCCATATATCGATTTTCGGGCTATAATTTTTGCTTGTCTTCCGACCTCAAATTTCGTTTTCAACTTTAAATGTACGATTGATTTAGGGGCAAATCTATGATCAAAAAGCCTTCGCTTTTGAAGATAAGTTGAGTTTTGACGAAGTTATGGCATTTTGAAGTTTCGACCTATGCCCATATATCGATACATCGATTTTCAGGCTATAATTTTTACTTGTCTTCCGACCTCAAATTTCGTTTTCAACTTTAAATGTACGATTGATTTAGGGGCAAATCTATGATCAAAAAGCCTTCGCTTTTGAAGATAAGTTGAGTTTTGACGAAGTTATGGCATTTTGAAGTTTCGACCTATGCCCATACACCCATATATCGATTTTCGGGCTATAATTTTTGCTTGTCTTCCGACCTCAAATTTCGTTTTCAACTTTAAATGTACGATTGATTTAGGGGCAAATCTATGATCAAAAACCCTTCGCTTTTGAAGATAAGATGAGTTTTGACGAAGTTATGGCATTTTGAAGTTTCGACCTATGCCCATACACCCATATATCGATTTTCGGGCTATAATTTTTGCTTGTCTTCCGACCTCAAATTTCGTTTTCAACTTTAAATGTACGATTGATTTAGGGGCAAATCTATGATCAAAAAGCCTTCGCTTTTGAAGATAAGTTGAGTTTTGACGAAGTTATGGCATTTTGAAGTTTCGACCTATGCCCATATATCGATACATCGATTTTCAGGCTATAATTTTTACTTGTCTTCCGACCTCAAATTTCGTTTTCAACTTTAAATGTACGATTGATTTAGGGGCAAATCTATGATCAAAAAGCCTTCGCTTTTGAAGATAAGATGAGTTTTGACGAAGTTATGGCATTTTGAAGTTTCGATCTATGCCCATATATCGATACATCGATTTTCAGGCTATAATTTTTACTTGTCTTCCGACCTCAAATTTCGTTTTCAACTTTAAATGTACGATTGATTTAGGGGCAAATCTATGATCAAAAAGCCTTCGCTTTTTAAAATCAGTTGAGTTTTGACGAAGCTATGGCATTTTGAAGTTTCGACCTATGCCCATATATCGATACATCGATTTTCAGGCTATAATTTTTACTTGTCTTCCGACCTCAAATTTCGTTTTCAACTTTAAATGTACGATTGATTTAGGGGCAAATCTATGATCAAAAAGCCTTCGCTTTTGAAGATAAGTTGAGTTTTGACGAAGTTATGGCATTTTGAAGTTTCGATCTATGCCCATATATCGATACATCGATTTTCAGGCTATAATTTTTACTTGTCTTCCGACCTAAAATTTCATTCTTAACTTTAAATGTACGATTGATTTAGGGGCAAATCTATGATACCTACAGTTTTTAGTCAAATAAACCGACATACAAGTCGTTACAACGACCAGTTACATAACCATGTTAACCCATTGGCCTGCTCACTAGGGTCGAATACAACCCGTAGACGCTTAAAGCGCCTCCACACCAGCGACCTCTGGACTGTTGGGCGTTAATATTTTTCGTTAATGTGCAATAAATGTTATATTTAATCTTACATTTGATGTTACGTAATATTGTAATATGTTAAAACCAATTATTTGTTTATGTTATTAATTTAAATTCCCCGTTATTATGTATTCAATCTTCAAAACAATATTTTATAACCTTTCAGTAGGTTGATCAATATTACATTAAATTGCTAAATAAAAAAAAATAAAAAATAAAAAAAAAAAAAAAAAAAGATTGTTTTTAAGGTCCATTGATAAGCAACTTAAATATCGATTAATTTGTATATCTGTATAAATACGAGATCCGATAAGTTATACAATTGGCAAGCAAAGAAATAGTTGCAATTTGCAGTTAAGAGTTTCCCTTCCCTTGCTTCCCCTTCCGCCGCTGTTTGGGATACTTCCGGCACTTAACCCATTTCTCGGGATCTGCAACTGGCAGCCACTTGAACCAATTGAAACCGACACTTGAGAACTTGCCACGCATTGCATGCCGTTGCATTGCGTTGGTGTTGCAAATGCAGTCACGTGCCACACAGCCTCACACACACACACACACACACACACAGAGTCGCGACGACATCTGTCCCCTGGGCTTGGTTTGTGTTTTCTTACAATTCATTTTTGCTCGTCCAATTTTTGGCGCAATTGCCGCAAGGTGTGCAGCAGCAGCACTCGACGCCGACGCAGCAGCGCAGGCTCTTTAAGGATGTGCGACGAGCGCGCGTCGGGCTCTTATGTGACAAATCAGAGCAAAGCAGAGCCGGAGCAGCTGCAGCGCCAAGGGAAACTCAATTGAGCGCACAGCAACAATGGACAACAGCAGCAGCAGCAGCAGCAGTAGCCAGGAGGAGGATAAGGACAAACGCACAACAACAACAACACACACACACAGGACAATGGCAATGCCTCGGTATTTTACTTGAAAGGCATTTAATAAACATTTAAGGAGAGCCAGAAGCTAACGACCCACGCATCGCCAGATCTTGCGCCCGAGCAGCTGTTTGCTCAACTTTTTGTTGGTTCTTTTATTTTGTGGCCTCAACAATTTTCCATATGCGTTGCATGCATATCCTTTGCATAACTTTGTTCGGGCTGGTTGCCTCCCAAGAGCTGTTGGCCTAACAAGCCGCAGAGTGCCACATATTATACTACTTGCCTCCCAACTACTACTGTTTACACACTGCAAGAAAAATGTTTCGCTTCAATTCGAATATTTGTTTGAAAACAATTTTGAGAATTAAATTTAATTGCATCAAAAAATTACAAGTATTCAATATCATACTTCAATCAATATGTAAAATTGAAATATTAAAAACTTTCGCTGGAATATTCTTCTAATACTTTTCGACTTTTAAGCAACACAATCAGCTCTCAGTCTCCACTTTAATTGAAGGATTTCTCTCAAATTTCTTTTTTCAATATTTGTTTTTTTCATTGAAATTTTCTTACTGTGTACGTATCTGCTGTCGTATAGCCAGCCAGCAAGCCATAACCTTAAAACCATATACCAAAACATTTGTTTCGTCCGGCAGCAAATATTCAAATTTATGCAAATTGTGCAACGTTTTGTTGCAGCAAGGGAAGGGACACCCACAGGAACAGACCAACTCGCAGGACTCTTGGTGCACAGGTGTTTGATAAATGCCATGTAAATGCCTGAACAGGATATATGCTCCATGCAGAATATACAGGATATGCAGGATACGCGCACATTTAACTAGTGGCTGCGCAACAACTGGCAACAACTGGCAACAGGGTAGTTCAACGACTTTACCGTTTCCCTTTTTATAACACCCCTATACCCCCACACCCCTACACCTCTCTCAACCCACAGACAAATTGGATAACGCCTGCTTAAACTGGCCTTAATACAAATTGCTCTGCTCTCTAAACTGGTAAATAAACTTGAAACAAAATGTTTTTTAAATGCATACTTACGCTAATCTTGGGAATAACCTCAGAATAGTAATCAGAAACAAAATAATTCAATTTCAAAATCTTGGCAAATTTTATTTCGATAAAAGAAAAGTGGATAATTCATTAGTTAATCTTAAATTGGAATGCTGCTGTTTAAAGAAGGCAATTGCGAGCTTTTAGCAACACATTTGCTGAATTCAAAAATGAAACAAGAGTTTTCACAATTTTCAAATTTCTCCACGTAACAAGCAACAAAACGAAAAACAATTAAAAAAAAAAGATTGGTTTACAGATATATTGACAGCCGAAAATGAGTTGAATTCCAGTTTCTATTTGAGGCGCAGGAACTCATCTTACTTCTCCACAGAGATGTCCTCGTGGAAGGAGAAACTCAGGCGCCGCTTGGTCGTAGCCTCCACGAGGCAACCGCCAAATGGGCCAATCTCCTCCACAAAGTCGCAGTCGCTGGTGGAGTTGTGTCCGCTATCAGGGCTTATGTGGCGGGAGCGGGAGTGGGGCAACTTCTGGGCAGAACGCGAGGCGGCTGCAAGAAGCTTCTGCGCCGACTGCCTAACGCTCGAAGAGATCTTCGTGGTGATCTTCCGCTTGCGCCGCACCACACGCTGCCTGCGCAACTGCAGCTGCAGCGAACGCCTCTTCACACTTCCCCCCATTCCACATCTAGATCCAGATCCAGATCCAGATCCAGATGGAAGCTGTATCTGTGCCTGTTGCTGTTGCTGTGGAGAGCGCACTTCTCGTTCCTCGTAGCCATCTGGCTGCCAGTACTCGCAGAGATCGCTGGCCGGATCGAAGGCGGGTCGATAGGTGGGCGAGTGGACGACCGTCCTTGTAGTCGAGATGAGACGCTGCTCCTGACGATGCTGTTGACGCTGGCGCAAGCGTTGGCAACTGCGAAGGGAAGGAGCAGCACCTGGTCGACCTGATCGACTGGGAACGGGTGCCTTACGAGTGCTCTCTAGAATGGCATCGATCATGCGCTCCAAGGTGACATCGCCCATTTTAGTCGAGCTGAGCGTTGTCTGTTCGAGGAGAGTAACTGCAGCTGGAACAGGAACAGGAGCACGAAGAGGAGCAGGAAGAGGAGCAGGAGGAGGAGCAACAGCTGCTCCAACAGTTCTCGCCTGCAGCAGTGGCTTCTGTTCCAGGTAGCGTGGCTTCTCGAAATAGCTGTCCGGGATGCCCATTCCACGCAGCGCCAGCAGTGGGCCTGGAATGATGTTGTTGCTGTTGTTGTTGTTCCCATTGAGTCCGTAGCTGGGCGAGAACTCCGCCTCGAAAGTGGGCAACGTGGAGGCATAAGCCGCTGTTGGCTTCAACTGACTCCGGGCACGGTGCAGAGGAGCTGTTGTGCTGGGGGTGGGGGTGGGGGTGTGAGTTAGTGTGGGCGTAGCTGGGGTCATGATGTTGCTGAGATCCCGGAGCAGAGGGGTCCGCGGACATGAGGAGGCGGAGTAGGAGACTGTAGACTGTAGAGCAGCAGCTGGCAGCGGCGTCGACGTCAACTGATTCTCCTTGCCCAAATTCAAAGCAGGCAGCAGAGAATTGCGCTTCTTCAGCTTGAAGCGCTGTTGCGCTAATCCTGCAGGAGTCGCCTGTGGAGTGGGGAAAGGAGTCCCCATGGGAATGGGAATTGGGGCTGCTGCATGAAAGTCATTGTAGTCGATGCCACTGCCAAGGACAGCTTGGACTGCCTTGCCCTCCAGGTAGGAAGGACGCGGCTGGTTGACAGCCCACTTGAGCATGTTGGCAGCTGTTGCAAATCTGAAAGAGTAGCAAAGGATCAAGTTAGAGATGAGTACGGATGAAACTGGCTAGTTAAGAAACAGATTGCCATTGTCTGCTTGCAAAAAAAAAGCAAAAAAAAGGATGAACAAAACTCGTAGAACTTGTAGCTGGATTGTGCTTAGGTCCTTAGGCTGGCTGAAACAAGTTTGCTGCGCACAGGATTTTCGCAAGGATTTCAAATTCACACTCGTGCAGGCAGCTTTTGCCTGCTGCAGGGGCAGGCAACAATTGAAAGCTGCCGACGTGCAACAAAGGCAACACAAACGGGAAACGGCGCGCAAAAGCAGAAAGTGCTAAATGTAAGAAAAGCAAGTTCAGAATGAGGCAATTTCCAGCTGCGTGTCTGGATTCGATAGATGTGTGTGACTGTTTGTGTGTGTGTGACTGTATGTGTGTGTGTTTCTGGGTGGTTCAAAATGGTGGCACACTCTACACTCCGGCACTCCGGCACTCGCTGGCCATTTAAATCGGGCCACTCAAGTGGCCCAAACGCGAAATGCGATGCTCTCTGAATATTTCAGCAGCACTCGAAAAATGTGAAAGCATTTTGCGCATTTGGCCGCCTCCCTTTTGCCCCTCGTTTTGCTCTCAAGCGCACTTCACATGATGATCCTAGCGAATCGAAAACGAATGCGGAAAAAACTTTAACCCAACTCGAATCCCAATGCGGAACTGGGAACCCACAAAAAAATAAAAATAAAAATAAAAATAAAATAAAACTAAACGTGACGCACGCGCACAATTTTGATGTGAATATTTGAATATAATATGAAAATGTTATGTGCGATGATTTTTGAATGGGGTGTTTTATAATTAAGTTTCTCACAGAGCACTCGAGTCGGATGCACTTCCGTGCTTGAGTCTTTGGATGGTTGGCTGAGTTTTCTTAGTCTGCTATTCCACATCTCCGACATTTGCACATTTGCACAAGTTTAATGCATTTTTAATGAATTAATGCACTTGTCTCCTCATTACCTTTTCTTGTTTCCAAGCGAAGCTTTGAGTGTTTGCTTTGTTGAGTTATAAAAGCACAGTTTTCACAACCATACACAAAAACAAAAAAAAACAGCACATAAATAAACCGAAAAGTCGAAAGTTAAAATCAAAAAATATTTATTTCGTTGCTCGCGTTTGAAACAGAAGAAGAAGAGACCGAAGACAGCGTAACACGAGGTCCTCCCAGATGCGCAGACGGAATGTGACTGATTCTCGCCAGGCACGTCATGTTGCGTGCTCAGCTCTGTTCGACACGACCAGAATCAACCACCACAAAGAGAGCGAGCTTATGCTCACTCTCATTCAATTCAATTACAATACTTTTGCATTGGCATTTCGCCTGCTGGAATTCCCGAGAGAGAGAGAGAGAGAGAGAGAGCATGTTTTAAGTAAGCGCTGCTGATTGAAATCAATTCAGTTTGCACGATTATAAAACGTACTGAGAGCAATAAATTAGAATATAATTAAACAACATACTTAATAAATACACACAGACAATGTGTGAAATGATATTACTGAACGATATTACTGAGAGTGTTCCAGATATTAAACTGCCCTGATGTAGAATGGTGTTATGTTGCAAATACAATGCAACATGCATAGTCAACTTTGTCGTAAGTTACAGATTGATATCCCTTTGATTGGCATGAACAAATATATTTTCTGTTTAGCAATACTTGCTTTTTCTAGATTCAGCTGAACTGAGTCATTAAATCATTCAAGAAGTGATCAATTAACTAAACATTAATTTCCGATCATTTGCTTTTACAATAGTAAATACAATTTATTTTATGCCATTATTTTAGTTTTGCGCTCTTTTAGAGTCGCTTTCGGCTTTCTACCTGTTTAAACTGTTAGTCAACCAATAAATAAGTGGGGCAAAAGAATATGTATTCAAGGCGGCGTCTTGGATGCCATAAAGTGTGCATACATATATTCTGGATTAGTATCTGAATAATCAAGTCGATTGTCCCATTATCTAAAGCTATCTGTGAAACTTGAGAAATATCAGCAATTCATATCATTTATACAGTTCCCATGGCAACAATCTGTTAAAAAGAGTTAAAATATACTAAATACGAAGCATAAATCGGAAACTTAGCTCTAAGCCTATATACAGATATGATATAAGTTGAGTTTGTGAGGCGAGTGATGAAATGCAAAACTATGGCCCATCATTCAGAGTGAGAGGTTGCTGAGAAGGAGAAGGTGGTAGGGGAGACAGGAGGGCAGCAGGGAGGAAGGGGCAAGAGCAGAAGCAGGAGCGTCTAATCCCACACAGCTGTTCAGGGTTGAGATTGAGGGGTCCCTGGCGCTATCGGTGTGTGATTCAAGATTAGCTACCTTTCTTCTTCCTTTGCCTGCCCTGATGTCCTTGCTGCGTATATGTTTGAGTATGTGTGTGTGTGTGTGTGAATATGTTACGAGGGATAACGCCCGTTTAGGCTAAGGAAAAGAAGGCACAGGAAAAGAAAAAACAAAAACAGTAGCAAATCTGAGCGTGAAGTGTTTGCGTCAAGAATTTTCCTTCTTCGCAATTTTCATCTATGAGAAATTGCGCAATTGTTGGGCAATTTATTAGTGGCAAAGTTAGGACGTCCGAATTGATCCTGATCATGATCCTCAGCCAGGCGTTGCCTATGCCCTAATTTATCTTCCCTGGATCCTTGTCTCTCTGCCTCTCTCTCTCTCTCTCTCTCTCTCTCTCTCTCTGTCTGTCTTTCTCAATCAGAGGCGTTGCAATGACCAATGCGTTAAATTGGCTTTGATTCAATGGCTGACAGGACGACAGATTATTGTTAAGATCCTTTCACTCCCGTTGCAGCTGCCCCCTTCAGAGCCGGAGCAGCAAGAACGCGCGCTCCCAATGACAATCATTCTTTCATCTTATTGATTTATTTATCTGCAACTATTTTTGTTCTTTTTTGTCGATCTATTTATTGACCAATCAGCTCAGCTGCGCCTACCACAAAAACTGGAAAACTGGAAAACTGGAACAGCAGCTGGAAATTTGCTAACAAATCAACTTGCTAACAATGCAATTATTTTAACGTAATAATTAAATTAATAGTAAGTGGAATGTACTTATTATCTGAGAGTCTTATATTTGGGAATCTTTTAAATATAAGCTTAAACTAAAAAAAAATATTGTCTAAGCAATTGTTACATGTTGGTAGAACTGATCCATCCAAAAGTATTGCCAGCAAATTCTAAAAGATTAAGGCCAAAAATTAATTGGCTTTAAATCATGCAATTTAAAGCTAAATGGTAAACATACTCCTCATTGGAAATAGCTTATTTTGGATACTGTTTTGGAATCTATAAAACTGTCTTCATCTGAACCTTTATCTAATCCCATCATATCAATTTATAAGTAGATATATACAGTGGCGGACAGCTTATTAGGCACAGAGTCAAAGAAAATAGGCTACTTTTTTACATAATCCTACCTAGCAGGTGGGGAAACCCCAGTGTATTGGGGTCATATATTAATTTAGATGGTTAATACCTGTACCTACCATCGCTCATTGGAATTTTTGAAAAATAATTAATGATTAGTTTATGGCAGGCAATTACTTTTTTCCTTTGACTCTGTGCCTAATAAGGTGTCGGTCACTGTAGATATATAATAGACTACTATTAATATATAATAAATATATAAGACAATGTTAAAAATTAAAAAAAAACTGGATTTAATTGCAATCGGAAACGCAGCCGGTAGGATTCGAACCTACGCTCCCAGAGGGAATCTGATATCGAGTCAGACGCCTTAACCACTCGGCCACGGCTGCTTAATGCATCGGTGCTGCCAAAAAAACCTTTTGACTTGCATGAATGTGTTTGTATGTGTGTATGTAATGACAACTGTGCTCAACTGTGCTATTTATAGCACACAGGCCTAACACACACACACACATTAAGAGGCTGATATAAGGAGCTGTCAGTCGTAGGTCGTAGGAGAGGGGGAGATTTGCGGCAGTGGGTGGCCAGTTATTTACAGCTTATTGTGTTAGGTCATGATTATTTTATGAATTGCACAAGCCTGAAACGTTGCGTTGACTTTCTGCGACGGCAACAACAACAACAACAACAGCAACAACATATCAAATATATATTGGCAGAGCTCAGTTCAATCGGCCACTGACAAGTGGTCTACGCGGTGGTCTTCATTCCGGAAATGCTGACAATCTTTGGTAGATGCTCATGTCAAATCCTGTCGAATTGGCCAAATATATTTTTTTAGTTAGGTAACAAAAACAAATAAAATAATGAGTACACGAAATTTTTGCCGTAAAATTTTCCCAGTGAGAGTTTTTTTAATCTGTCTTAACATGTTCTCTCTCTCTATCTCTCTCAATCTTACTTAATTGCTTTCTCCTTCTCTTGTCTTTGAGCGGCTGAACAGCTGTCGCCTTTACTTGATTCTCCAGTCTCGATTCCTGAGGAGTTCCTCATGGCAAATCTCATAAATTTGGGCTCTCGACGTCGGCGTCAGCGTTGGCGTTGGCCGCAGCGCAGGATGTTGCATAGTTCTCAAGCAGAGGAGTCCGGAATCAGAAATCAGGATTCTGGCATCAGGCATCAGGCATCAGGCTTCAGGCGTCCGTTGCCCGAGCCCTTTAACCAATAAATTGCAAAACAATTGCACAATTTTCCACAACATATTTTTTCTCAAACTGGCAGCGACAGCAACGCCAGCAGCGACGCCAGCAGCGACAGCGGCGCTTGTCCCATAAACAATGAGCTAAATTGTACAAAGGTTCTCACTCTGTGTGTGTGTGAGTGTGTTGTCCTTTTCTTGGCGAAAATTCAAGGTGAAAGGAGCCACACGCTGCGAGAAAGGTAATTGAAAATTATGTTTTGTGGCGTAAGCAGCGAACGGGCAGCGGGCAAAGGAGCAATAACCAAAGAGCAGCAGCTGGCAGCAGCTAAACACACGCACTCACGCTCTCACACACACACAGACACACACACGCGATTCCTATCCTTGCTGATATCCTTACATGCCGATAGCTTGCAGTCCTACCAATTGCATATCCTGACGAAAAAACACTGATAGCAATGTATTTTACATGGGAATAGAGAGATTCAGCAGCCAAAATAGACAAGAAACTAGTAACAAGAAAAAATCACGAAATATATAAATGGGTTTAATAACATGTACAAACATATTTTCTACATGGCAATCCTTGCTAGTCGAGCAATTTGAATTTTTCAATCCCGTTAAATCATTATGCTCCAGTTTTCCACTTCTCACAATTTAAATGAATCTGAAGCAAGTCGCAATGAATTCGAGATCCACTCGGATCAGTTGTGATATTATAGAAATCAATTATCAATATCAATGAGTTTAATCCCATATGCAGAATACCTTCAAGAACAGAAAGCTGTACTTGAACAAAATATTTGTATTAATTATATTATATTACTTTCAATATGAGATGCGCAATTCAACCAGTTTTGAACTTTTAAAACTATATACATTTATATTTTACATTTACTTGCCTATATATTGTAAATATGTATTGTGTATATATTTTAACAGATTTTTCACCGCATCATTTTTAATATTTCTGTGCGCATTCACCTTACTCCCTCCTCCCCCCTGCCTACCACCAGCTGCATAATGGAAGTTGTATTTGCCTAGTAACTAATTGAATACCAGCACGCTCATATTCAATGGATTCCTCAGTATCAGTTTGATTGAATTGAAAGCAAGACTGTTTCCGTTGCTTATCTCTCTCTATCTCTCTATCCTCTCTATCTCTCTCACCGAGCTCTCTCACGCACCCCGACAGCGTAACTGTTTCAGCGTCTGCGCGCGCTCGCTCTGCGTCGACGCAACACGTTTAAGGTGCTTTTCGTTCACAGTTCTCAGCTGAAGCAGCGACGCGACGGCTGCAGCCAGACCCAAGTCAGTCAGCCGAGTCAGTACACAAACACGAGCCGGTCGGAGTGCACGTCCTCGCTTCGCATCCAAACCGAAACCGAAATTGAGTTTGAAAATACTTCCAACTCGCTGTGCTAAACAATAAATTATTTCTTTATTTTTTTTGCTGGTGCAAACCTGAAAAATCTGTGTGCATATTCTTGTGAAAAGGTAATTAAAAGTGTATTGAAAATGGATGCCAAGCCAAAGTTAATTCGAAAAGCTCAGCAAAGTATGAATCAACTGTTCGAATCACACTCACACTCACACTACACTCACACTCATATTCATATTAATCTCGTGGAATTTTGAATGGATTTTGCATTCCTCCCTTGAGCTTTAATATGCATATCATATTTGCATGTTATAAATATTTTCCATATGCAGTTCAGTTTTTTATTTGCATTCTTTTCAAGTTCAAGCTGTTCAGCGGGGGTTCTCAGGGGTAACTATGTATAGGGAATTTAATTGCCCGCTAAAGGAGTTCTGCCAAAAGTGCCTGCAGCATCAGCGTCAGCGTCTCCAGAAATTCTTTTTTGATTTCATTTTTGCTGCCTCATTTAACAATAATTCAAAAATATGGGTTGTTCAAAATTGGGACTGGCAAAAAACTGTAAATTGCAGAAATTAGACTTGAAAGCAAGAATTCAAACGGTGCATTTTGTACCACTGTAATTATAGATGTACATATTTACGCACATATTCACAGTTCCCTCGCGAAATTCGCAGCCGAAAAGCGCGCCAAAAACTCACCCGACAACTTGGCGAATTGCGAAGGAGGCGCAAACAAAGCCAAAAAGCTAAAATAAAAATATACACAGAATATATATAGAACCCAGCCAGAGGAATGTCACACACATACACACACACATATATATTTTAAGCGATATTGCAACCTACAATACTAACCCAACAACTTTTCTTCCTCCCGCACTTGCAGACACCAGCAAAATCAGCAGCAAAACCAGCTAGAAAAGAAGAAGCAGCAGCATCTGAAGATGCTCAAGTGGGCTGTCAACCAGCCGCGTCCTTCCTACCTAGAGGGCAAGGCAGTCCAAGCTGTCCTTGGCAGTGGCATCGACTACAATGACTTTCATGCAGCAGCCCCAATTCCCATTCCCATGGGGACTCCTTTCCCCACTCCACAGGCGACTCCTGCAGGATTAGCGCAACAGCGCTTCAAGCTGAAGAAGCGCAATTCTCTGCTGCCTGCTTTGAATTTGGGCAAGGAGAATCAGTTGACGTCGACGCCGCTGCCCGCTGCTGCTCTACAGTCTACAGTCTCCTACTCCGCCTCCTCGTGTCCGCGCACCCCTCTGCTCCGGGATCTCAGCAACATCATGACCCCAGCCACGCCCACACTAACTCCCACCCCCAGCACAACAGCTCCTCTGCACCGTACCCGGAGTCAGTTGAAGCCAACAGCGGTTTATGCCTCCACGTTGCCCACTTTCGAGGCGGAGTTCTCGCCCAGCTACGGACTTAATGGGAACAACAACAACAGCAACAACATCATTCCAGGCACACTGCTGGCGCTGCGTGGAATGGGCATCCCGGACAGCTATTTCGAGAAGCCACGCTACCTGGAACAGAAGCCACTGCTGCAGGCGAGAACTGTTGGAGCAGCTGTTGCTCCTCCTCCTGCTCCTCTTCGTGCTCCTGTTCCTGTTCCTGCTGCTGTTACTCTCCTCGAGCAGACAACGCTCAGCTCGACTAAAATGGGCGATGTCACCTTGGAGCGCATGATCGATGCCATTCTAGAGAGCACTCGTAAGGCACCCGTTCCCAGTCGACCAGGTCGACCAGGTGCTGCTCCTTCCCTTCGCAGTTGCCAACGCTTGCGCCAGCGTCAACAGCATCGTCAGGAGCAGCGTCTCATCTCGACTACAAGGACGGTCGTTCACTCGCCCACCTATCGACCCGCCTTCGATCCGGCCAGCGATCTCTGCGAGTACTGGCAGCCAGATGGCTACGAGGAACGAGAAGTGCGCTCTCCACAGCAACAGCAACAGGCACAGATACAGCTTCCATCTGGATCTGGATCTGGATCTGGATCTAGATGTGGAATGGGGGGAAGTGTGAAGAGGCGTTCGCTGCAGCTGCAGTTGCGCAGGCAGCGTGTGGTGCGGCGCAAGCGGAAGATCACCACAAAGATCTCTTCGAGCGTTAGGCAGTCGGCGCAGAAGCTTCTTGCAGCCGCCTCGCGTTCTGCCCAGAAGTTGCCCCACTCCCGCTCCCGCCACATAAGCCCTGATAGCGGACACAACTCCACCAGCGACTGCGAGCTGGAGGACGAGCTGGGCCTAAGAGCAGGAGCGGGTCTGGAACTGGGACTTGGTGGGGAGGAGCTGGAGGCTGCGTGTAAGCTGGATGCAATCTGGATGCACCCGGAGGCGAGAGATGCGACTAAGCGGCGTTTGAGCTTCTCGCTGAACGATGACATTTGATGGAATTACTGAATATTATTTAGAAACAATTTTTTTTTATTTTAAATTAAGACTTGACTTTTTTGTGGTATATGTAAAGAATAAACGAATTAATGACAGAAATTATAATCTTTTTTTGTTATTTTTATTCATTCCAATTTTGATGAGCAGCCTTTTAAGCGAAACCCACAAAAGAGTGCAGAGTAGAAACCAGCCTAATGCTAAAGACCACTTCAGATCCAGCGAAGCGTGGCGCATGTTCTTCAATTCTTCAAGTCTTTAAGTTCCCGGGAAGGTGAAGGAAGTGAACAACAAACCAACAAAGCAACAAAGCAACAAACCACAAAATAACACACGGGCCACATTCACATTTGTTGTTGCAAGTGTTTCCCACATTGCCTGCTTAATGGGCGTTTTTATGCTTTGATAGCTACCAAGAAAGACAAGGAATGCTTACGAAGAGATAGACACAGAGACAAAGATAGATAGTGAGAGAGAGAGAGTGAGAGAGAGAGAGAGAAAAGCTATAGACAGGGCACTGAGTTAGTTGTAAATTGTAATTATGTGGGCCACAACAACAACTGTTGCTGCTAACTCGTTTAATTTGACAAAGCAGCAATCGAGTTTGGCTATCCTGGACACCGATTAGATTACATTACGACTCCTTCCGACTTCTAAGTTGCTTTCTATGTATGAAACACCGACCGCTTGCTCCTTTCAATGCTTTATTTTTTGCATATAACAACAAGCATAATATCTGGGTTGAATTGGATAAGTCGCTATATGATATAGTAAGTTGATTATATTGACTTGGCTAGTGCTGATAATCAAGAATATATGCATGATAATATGAATATAGTATAAGGTATAGACAGTTGTACTACACTTGCAATTAAAATTAAGATTAACTTAGATTGATTTTATGAATTAGTCACTTTAAACAAAAAACAATTTGCAGTTATATTTGTAAAATTAATTATATAGCCATTGTTGTTCCGATTTGAACAGTCGAAGTTTAACTGCACATATGACTATTTAGTATCTATTAAATATGGCTCAGTCACAAAATGTCCTTACTTGACTATAAACTATACCACTTTCCAATAGTTTGCTCGCAGTTTGTTCCCTGGATTAGTTCTAGAATTGAAATGAATACGCTTCATTAAAGAAAAGCTGAAACTGGAAACCTGATTGAAATACAGTTCCAATTAGTCGATAATCCGTTTGGCTTCAAGGTGAGCAAATCCCGCTGAGCTTCTGCTTGTTGCATGAGAACATTTTCTCATGTTTGCCACAGTTTACAAATTGCAGCACTTCACAGGACTACATTTGTGTACCCATTGCTATTAGGATAAGCAAGTGGAAGTTGCTGGCTAAGCTGGCTATGCTGGCTGGCCATGGCTCATTAGCTGGTCAAGTTCTCGGGACATCGGGCCAAGTATAGGTGTTCGATTGCAACGGTCATTAAACTCAGCGTTAAATGAGCTGTCATAACATTAAGGACGAGACCAAGAGTTATGCAAATTCATTGATGGCAGCCGGTCCAACCCTTGTGGACTCGCTGTGACCAGTCATCGCCTGAATCTGCTGGTCAAAAGCGAGCTGGACTAAGCCGATTCAAACCGTTAACACATTTCACAGGGCCCATTTCAGATATTGTTGCTGAACTGTTGTTGAACATCTTGTCGACTTCCCAGGCTCGTCTGCCCAGCAGAGCGTAAAACTTTTCCTAGGAACGCGCCCATCTCCAGAGCAAGGCTGGACAGGGGAGAGGGGGTTGGGTTAGAGGGGCATGTATTGTGTCCTTATGCGGCTTGACAGACGACAACACAATGTAAATAGCTTATGATGTGATATGTCTGGACATCGCTGAACGTCACCATTATCAAAGAGGCGCGGAGAGGCGAGATGAGGCGAGGCGAGGTGGTCAAGGCAAGGTCAAGCAGACATCCCATCGAAATCAAAGTACAGCATTTATTTGCCCTGCATTTTCCTTCGAGTACACTGAACGAAAAACCAAATCAAGCTGGATTTTAAACAATTATATCTATAGAATATAATAATCTAAGAACCCTCATTGCCGTGAATAGAACATGGAAATAGTTTACTGTGTAGGCCTGTCATACCCTTTTCTGTACTTCCGGGACAAAAAGGAACTGAGCTGAACAGCGAACAAGCGGTAGTTTTTACAGCTTAGGGTCTAGCGCCTAGCGGGCCAGTAAAATCAGTGAAACTTGACAAAGGTCGCCCCGTCGCGCGTCCATCATCGTTTTTTATGAGCTCTCCTTTCCTTGTTGCAGAGAGATGAACTACTTTTGCTTTCTGTGCTACTTGTTTTGTTTTGGTCAGTTGCACATTATTATCTGGTTCCGTAATGATGCGCCTTTGTTCCTGTCATTGTCCATGTTGGCAACCATGTCCATGTCGGCGTCTGTAAGTGCATCTGTTTCGGTTTCGGTCTCTATTTTCCCGAGGGCATGTCTACTTAGACTTACCGTCTCATTTAACATGCAGCTCCTTAATTTTATTTTGATTGTAAGTGAAATGGATTCGGTTGCCGCAACACTTCAGCTCGACAGCTTTATGGGAATCGTCATAAAAAGTTTGCCTTTCAAATAAAAATGTTTTTAATTATTAAGATATAAGATATAAGGAATTCCCGAAAAAAAACGTGGGCTATTTTCAAATATGACATTAATTGCTTTCAAATAAATTAAAGATTCTATTCTCAACATCAAATCGAAATGCCCTAAATGTATCAATTAATTTGCAGTCCGCTCAGATGGACTCAGCACACATCTAAAGTTACAAAAGATACAAACGGCACTTACAAAGCAATTCATTTGGCGACCATTCCAATGCCCCTACAATTTCCAGTTAATAGAGTGTGATTATTATTATCTCTGTTAACAATGGCACACACGATGATCTCTTATTCTCATTTTCAAGCGCGCAGATTCATTGAAAATCAAATTTAATGGGTAAAATCTTGTAAAGTGAAAAGTGGAAGTGGAAGCGGAAAAGTGGAAATGAAAAGCGGGCACACTTTTGGCTCTAATTGCAATTTAAACGCTCCTGTCGAGTGGCGAATATTGTCAATTGAAACACAGCACAACTCCACATGACAAAATAACACACACACACACACACACACGCACACACACACACACTCACACACACATAGAGCACCCGCTTAATACTTCGTTTGGAGTGACAAAAGTCGACAAAAAAAAAAACTTTTTGCGTTTAACGCACACCTTTCGACCCGCACTTTTCACTCCCCTGTTCGCTCTCGCTCTCGCTCTCCCTCTCGCTCTTGCTCTCTCTGCGATTGCTTTCTTTTAGCCAGTTGGCAGGTCCGTCGTACTGGCTGCCGCCTGGTCCATGGGGTACGCCCGCTTGAGAGCGCTGGCCGCGCACGCGTGCCTTGCTTATCGGCGCTCGGGGATCGTCGGCGGAGAGATGGGAAACAGTTGCAAAAATGAGCGAAACAATGGACGCTGATCGAGGCGGGTATGTGGACAGAGGGGAGCGGGCGTTTGTCCTGCATATCCTGTCACAAAGTCGCCGCATGGCGGGCCGTGCAAATGTCTAAACATGTGCAAAAAAAACGAAACACTCAAACAAACCAGCAACTGATAAGAGAGATGCGACTCTGCCATACTCTGTTTCCAGTGTACAAAATTGAAAAGCGATTTATTAACTATTATTGAGAAGCTTACAAGAATAAAAGCAATAATCAACAATTTCTACGAGATACAACAAATACAGTAAAGATTCTCAAGATTAGCTCAAAGATTGACATTGCTGTAAGCCAATATACTCCTAGCTCACTTGCGAACAGGGTACAACAAGGACTGCCAAGCAGACGCTGCCAGACAGCTCAACAGTTCAACAGTTGCAAGTCAACTTAGATTGGCATATCCTGCTGCATATCCTGCGGGTCGCCTACCACCTCTATGTCTGCATGCCCATTAGACGAAGGCGCTAAATATCCATGTCCCAATCTCTTGGGCTCGCTCTCTTTTCTTGGCCAGGACTTTGTGCAAGGCTCTAACCAGCCGTATCCTTCGCAAGCAATAACAAATAACAAAACTCACCTGTTGTTCTTTGGTGCGTGCCACAAATTTCGTGGCACATACATATATACAAACATACATACATATGTATAACATGTTATTTTGTTGCCAAACCAATCATCAGACCCAATTTTGGACAGCAGGTGTACAGATCACTCGGCCACTGGCTCAACGACCACTCAATTTAGCCATTCCACAAATTGAGCACAAGTTCGAATATTAGATCTGTATGTCAGATGACAGATATACTTTTGTTTTTTTGAGTGTAAGTTCAAGAAAGCAATTATCAATTATTGTTATCGATAATACGATTTGTTGCACTTTTAAAAATTGCCCCTAAAGAAAGTGTGTGGAACTATCTTCAATTATTATTGAGCTAAGACCATAATAATAATAATAATAATAATAATATTAATTAAAATATTCTTATTAATAATTATAGTAATAATAATAAATTATTCTAACTTCAGTTGGGTCAAAATTTAATTGATTTGTTATCTGATTGAACGTGTTCCCAAGACCCATGATAAATGATGATCAAACTGTCGGAAAGTAACAGTATCTCTCTCAAGGATATAAATATTCATGTGGACTGAATTCTCATATGCATTTATGTATATATATATCTATATCTATATCTATAGATATACATATATCATCAGGCATCAACGGGTCCCCATAATTGCTGAGATGAATTTCGCAGACATCAAGACGAAAGATAGCCAAGAAGTACACATAAAGAGTAAACGTAGAGGGAGACAGAGAGAGAGAGAGAGAGATAGAGTGAGAGGGAGAGGGAGAGGGGGAGAGAGAGATGTTAACAATACCATCGACATTGACACGCATATCATTAATGCAAATCGAGGTTTTCTTTTAGCTTATGCCGTGCTACAATTTTTTGCACTACCCTTAAATGTCATGTCACTGAAAATATTATTATAACAATTGCAAAAGTGACTGACAGAGAGAGAGAGAGAGAGAGAGAGAGTGAGATGTGTAGATCATAGTTTATTGGGTATTCAGTATTGGGTTCGGTGTGCATCTTTGTCTAGTTCATTAAGTGCGGCTCACTTGACACAGGCCGAAACCCTTTCGATAGGATTTGCGGCAGAGTCGTGAGAGTAAAGAAAACAGTTTAAACCCTTCACTGCTCACCCCGCACCCCGCAACCCCTTGCCACTCAGCACTGCTTCCCCGTTGTGCACTTGAAGTGCGCAAATATTTAAATGACATCCTAGCAAGATAAGTGCGAAGCTGAGACGCGTTCAGTTTTTCATCTGTTCTTTTTTTCATTCAACTCCGATCGGATTAGATTTGATTCATTTGCAATTTTCCGCATTTGCGCTAATGAAGAAGAAAAAGTTGCACGTTGCACGTTCACGTTGCATGTTGCCAAGAAAGGGTTCCAAATGAAAACCCAAAAGGATGATGAAATACCCTTGTCCACTTTTAACGCATATATATCTATATATATATATATATATATATTGAATTGCACAATATTGGTAGTAATTTTTCTCAATTTGTTTTAAATATATAAATATATATATAATATATATAGATTGCAACTAATCCAATAAATATTATTTTGAATATATTCAAATAAAATGGTTGTGGGGATCTAGTAATCGAATTTTGTTAAAGGACATCTTCGATAAGGATATAAAGAAAATAAGGACTTGTGAATTGATTTGGCACAGAAATATACGCTGCACTTTCATAACACAAGGTATCCATCCATGTCCGTTTGTCCGTCTCTCTGTCTGTAAGTGAAGTGGCATGGCTTGGCCCGAATGTGTATTTTAGAGGGAGAGTGTTGCAGGTAGCGTGTGTTACGCTTCGCCGATCGCCATATGCGATGCCAAAAGCCGACAGGCCCGACTAAGCCAGTCTTTGAACTACTATTTTGCATAGACCCTGACTCTGACTCTGGCTCTGAGTCAGAGTTTGACAGCTGTTGGCGAAAGCTATGCAAAAAATTAAACACACACCAGAGACAGACAGAGACAGAAAGAGAGAGCGAGAGAGAGAAAGAGAGGGAGAGGGAGAGGGAATTCTGCCGTCCTGTCTCCTCGGTAATTGAAGTTGAAAGGGCAACAAGCAGCAAGAGGAGAGTCCTCGCGGGGCGACAGCCAAAAATCAAATATCATATATCAACTTACATATCAAAACAAGATGGGAAAAACAAAAACAGTGCCAGCAACAGCAGCAGCAGCAAGAGAAACCTAAGCCGAAACCGAGCTAAAACCCAGCCAGTTATCATTACCATATTTGGGAAAACATTTCCATTTGCATCTCTGCTATTACATGCGCTCACACCTTTCGCGCGCCAAAGGACATCGCGGCGAGGAGCGAGGACCACGTCAGACTGAAAGACTGACAGACTGCCAGACTGCCAGACTGGCAGCTGTTTAAGTTACAGTCACCCCAGAGCCACAGATTCCGACTCCGTCTCCGACTCCGACTGAGTACCCCTGAAGACGTCTGCATGCAAATGTCATTTATGCAAATTTCCCAGGACACATGATCGTTTTTTTCTCTTTGATTATTTCTCCTTTGGCATTATGAATTATTGAACTATTGGCAGTCTAAGCAAATATAAATTGAGCAATAAATTCTTGGGAAAAGGCTTTCGGGTCGGGCGTTAGAATCAATCCCAGCCGCGCCCCCTTTTTTCAATTTCTTTTTTTCATTCTTAGAGTTGAACCCAGTCGGAACGCAGTCAGTCTTATCTCTAAATGAAAGCAGCGACATCGATACGCGTGAGTTTTTCGAGTCTTTGTTTTTGTTTTTGTTCTTATATTTCTTATCGTATTGTAATTTTGTCATTCTCCTTATGGCGAGCACTTAAGGATGAACATGTGACATGACATAGTCAAAAAACGTAGCAGCTTTGATGCAATTACGATAAGGTCGATAAGATAAAAACAAATATTTAAAAAAAAAAAAAGTAGCTATATGCTCAAGCCAAAAAAGGCTAAACGGAGTGTGGTAGGAGGAGGAGGAGTGGTGAGGGGCGAGAGGCGAGAGGGGGGTAATTAGATGAGTTAGTCGCCCGTTTGATGTGAACAAAAATTGAGGTGCAACTTGGTAAATGGCCACGTGGCCACGTGGCCACAAGCCGCAGCTGGCAGCAATAGCAGGGAGGACCCTAAATAAAGACATCTAAAGTAAAGACTTGCATTCACAATTAAAACTCATTTCTATATTCTTAACTAAATTGTAATTTTTATCCATTTCGAATATTTAAGATAAGATTTAATGTAAATACTAAGATAAGACTAAGACATTTAACTATTACCATTTCTTTCTTATTATTATTTCGTTTGCCAAATTGAAGAACTATTTATTAGAGAGTTAAAAAGAAAACTGCAGATCTCAGTTTGCAGTTTCTCTCAGTTGCTTATGACAGTTTTGCGTTGGATCAGAGAACGGATATTGTAACATAAGTCCATATAGACAATGCCTGCATTAGGGGCAGCTAAGCCAACTACAATTGCATCTAATCCTTATCTACATCTATATCTATATATCTGTATGTATGTAAATTATAAACACCCGCACAGCTGCCTGCCCGGTTAAAGGAAAAGGTAAGGAAAGGATTTGCGACACCTTTGTGAGGCACCTTTTGCACCCAACTCAAGATTTTCGCAAGATTGTCGCAAACTGCGGCAAAACGAAAGCAAACGAGCTAAGCCAAATGAGTTTCCAGTTTCGGAAATTAGAATACGCACAGATTAACGCCGAGAGATATGGATGAGAATGAATGAGTGCGTGAATAGCTCAGTGAACGAATGCAAAACACTTGCCTTGTCCTCAATGAATATGCCACACGCACAGCCACACGCACAGCCAGTCGGACAGCCAGTCGGACAGCCAGTCGAACAGATCGTTTCGGTTTTGGTGCTAATGAGCAGGTAGCTCGGATTCTGAATCAATTGTGACCCAAAACACAATTGGGTGTAGTTAATCCTTTCAACACTTAATTACTGTTGGCCATACCTCTATCGCAGCTATCTGTGAGCTATGAGTCGATGCAAATCGGCTTTTGTGCCAACCTGACTATATATAGATGCACTTACTGTTTTTTCAGCTGTCCCTATGGCAACACTGGATAGATGATTGCGTGATTTGGTTGCACATCATACGCCTGCGACGGCATTGGAGCGTCCGTCATTAGATACGCCGGCGCTTGCTGCACATGCTGCACTTGCTTCACTTGCTCCACATGCTGTTCGTGCTGCTTAAGGGTTAGGGGTTTTTTTATTTTACAATTATTTCTTAAATATATACTTCTGCACTATATAGTTATAGTAAGCAAGGCATTGCTCATGAAGCGGAAATTCAAATTTCTGTACCATGCCTTCGCATTGGGAGCATATCGATGTGATGAGTTGGTTTGAGAAATTTCATCATAGCTCGAATCCATTGTTGTTTGTATGTCAACTCGTCAACTTCGAATGACGTGATTAGCAGAATCGATACCGGAAGATTGAACTGTCACATTGAAAACCTATCGATCCAATATCGAAGCTTTGAAATCGTTTTACTAGGGATATTTTTGGGCAGACTGACAAAGTTCAAAAACAGAACTAGAAACAAAGAACGATGAGAGAACGCGAGAACAAAGGGGCATGCAACGCTTATGGGAATTAGTCAAGAATCAAGTACATTTATATATTTATATATATAGTACTATATGCCATTATATGACATTAATCATAAAACAGGCGCAGCATGGTTGGGCATGGTGGGGGCGGAGCAGGTTTGAGTTTATCGCTACTCGCTGATCTGCTAATGACGTCAGTGCAGAAAATCAATTAAATAAAAACACAAAACAAAACAAAAAGAAAAAACACTAAAATGTTTACATGTAATGACCGACCGCCCAACAACCGAGGCACCTCAACCTGAACCCGAACCCGAACCTGAACCTGAACCTGAACCTGACCCCTTAGCAGCAACCCCTCCAAGTATCTAAAGGTCGCTCGCGGAATGTTAATGGTAAGCTGTCAAAACTGCAGCACTAGATGCATATCGCCAATTGCACCACCACCACCACCATCAACCATCAACCACCGACCCACGCGTCCAACACATTAACACAGACCCACTTGGCTGACGGGGAAGTGGGTAGTTGGGGGCGGTGCTGCTGTTTTCATGTCGATCTTAACTTTATGACACATGAAAATTTGTTTTCCCCGCTTATTGCATATGTTGCCATCGGGTTAATTTCCAATTGTGGTCGTTTTTTGTTGTTGATGCAAGTTGCACGGTGACAGTTTTTCATTAGGCGCACATTTGTGGCATGTTGCCAGACGCTTTTTAATTCAGTTCCTGTTGTGTCTTTAATGGGTTAAAAGATTCAAATCTATTTAATAACTAAAACATTAAATCAAATTGAGCTAAATACATTCCATTTCCTCATACTTTTGTTCGCTGGTAAACTAAATTTAAAATAAATTTTTTTTTTTTTTATTGGAAATTTATTTAGTTTTACAAACTAACCCAACAAAAAAAATTGTAATTTAAGCCAATTAGACATTAAATATTGGGAAATCGAACATATTTTAAAGGGCAAAAACGCACTCCAAACATCGGATCGAAAAAAGTTGACTACAGGCTGCAGCTCGAATACCCCTACTGATTGTGGCATTGCAATGGGTGAGGCGCGGTCAATTGGTAATTGGTAATTGGATTAGATGAGGCACCACCCCATTTGACCCGCTGCACATCGCAGCCGGGGCACAGATATATGTGCGCTAATCGAGGAAAGGAACCGGCCCCGGAATGGACCCCTTTTTGTGTTGTTCTTGTAAAACTGATGCTGCCCGAAAGAAGAAGAAGAAGAGCGGAAATGAATTAAGAAAACATTGCGTTGCAGGACGAGCAATGAGAGAAACGCAACTCCTGAGGTTTTCCATCAAACCGAAGCCGAAACCGAGCTAACAAAGCCCGCGGGCAACGTTTGCCCCTTGTGCCCCTTGTGCCACTTGCCCAGCGCCGTCCCGTTTCAATGTCGCATAACGAAGGTTGATTTTTATCACATGTCAGCTATTTAAATGCACATGAGCGAACAGCGAACACTAAAAACAAAAAACAAAAAACAAAAAAACAATTTAAAAAATGAAAACTCAGCATTTAAAGGCTTACATCTTGTGTGACCCTTTACAATTGGGCTTAATTGTGTTGTGGACCGGACTGATGGACTGGTGGACTGATCCCATCAGCTGTTAGCCATCAGCTTGAATATATTTACTTTATATGCAACTTTATCTGTGCTACTTTATTGAAATATGAAAATACAAAGAACCCGTCAAATTAAGCAGTTTGTAAATGAAATCTAGGCTCAAACACAATAAAATATATACAAAAATAATAATAATATATAAACTAAATATATATATAAATATATGTTTACATGATCTTATGCATAACATTTCTGTTTTCAGCGTGCAACGTGCTCAATTCGACTCAAAATCAGAAACAGCATCAAATCAAATCCAGTTCAGCCCGGTTCAGCAGGATCCACATCCGATCTGGGAACAAGTGTAATTTTCAGTGGTTAACATTCACCATTTGTGCTCCCGTTTTGGCAGCCTGGGAATGCTGTGGGCTGAATGAGAATCGATTCATTAATCATGCAAGTGCTACATGAGCCACAGGATGTGACTGTGCACAAGCGATAGCTGTTGTGGCCAGCCAGCGCATCCTGTGTCCTGTAAAAAGACATAGACAAGAAAAGAAATTTAATAAAAGTGCAAATGAAACGCGTAACAAATTGCGCAGGAGCTGCAACTACAACTGCAACTGCAAATGTGCAGCTGGCAGCAGAGCTACAGAGAGGCGACCGCAAGTTCGCGCCCATGTTGCGGCTCTGTTAATCCTTTAACTGCAACGGCATCAACATCAACGACAAACAACAAACAACAAACAAACAACGGCTTGGCAGCCAGCGTGCGAAACTGACCTCTTCATTAAGGCATGTCGACGACGAGGACGACAATCTTTTGTGGGTCAGGATCAACGTTTCCGGCGGTTCACTGAACTGGAAAGTTATGCAACGCTCGCCGTGGGGATTAGCGCCGTGTGACGACGACGACGGCGACGGCGACGATTAAGATTTGCCTTCGATTGTCCTGTGGATGGATGATGGCAGCAGGAGCAGCAGCAGCAGACCGGGTTGCGCAACTGACCCCTCTTTTTGGAAAACAGGGCGGATTCTATAGCTTCTGCCTGCCTGAATGCCTTGTTTTTATTGCTTTCGTGTCGGACAATTGATTTTGTGACATCAATTTTGGTGTAAACAGCTTTGGCCAGCTTTCCGAATTGAGTTGTCCGCTGCATGCTGCACATTGCACGCCGCAAGGAACTGCTCATAAATCACCGAGAGTGCCCCGAGAAGCTGTCTTTATGTGATATCTGAAAAACAATCAGAGCACAGAGTAATGCGTGTGACATTTTATGCAATGACTTTATAAGCGTATATAACTTACAACTTTTCGAATCGAAGCTATTCCATCTTCATTTTTATGCCAAGCGCATCGCATTTATATAAATCGCCAGGCAACTACAGGTTCATCCATTCCCTCAATGGCCAATTCAAATATTCCTTGGCAGATTTGAAAAGTGGTTTTTTATCCATTTCTTTGAATTATCTAGCTATTGGTCCAACATCTCTGGGACGTTTGTCAACAGTTTCAATACTCGATACTAAATTCATATTTCCTTTTAAATTCGTTGCGTGGTTCTCTAAAAAAGTTTAGCAGATATTTCGGATATTATGGCTTACCATGATTTTCTAGGGAAGCTTCGATTGTAATTGTATTTTAAAGCTTACCCCGATGAAAAGTGCACAATTTATTGTTTTCATTACTGGAAAGAAAGTCGACCAAATCACTGTAAGCAATCCGCCGGAACAGTTTAGATGAAGTCACAGCTGACAAGTGACCTGCCAGAATGCATTTTATTAATTTGTTTATTCCAGCATTTAGATATTCGCACAAATACCGTACAAACCTTTATATAAAACGCCAATTCTGTTCAACATTTGATGTTGTTTTATTGATGATGATGATGACGTCCCTGGCTGCGCCGACAGCTGTTCTTTGGGTGTTATTTGTGCTGTGATTTCGCCACTTTTCTATTGTTATCCCTGCCCCTTTGTCGTCTGCGTCTTCGCTCGTTTCTTCTTTCCCATCTTCGAGTTTTTTTGTTTGTCTTAACAGTGTTTTGGCATGTGCCGTTTGCGTGCATTTGTGTGTGTGTGTTGGTGTGTGCTGGTGTGTGTGCGTGTGGTGCTTGCAGCAGCTGCCGTTGCGTATTGTTGCGCCTTCCTTTACCTCGTATTTCTCTTTTTCTGTTAATGTGCCAATTAAAACGATGCTAAAATCAAAATCAGTTGTGCAGCATCGCCCACACACACACACACACATATATATTCATGTATATATACATATGTATTCTGCTTCTTATACCATTTTTAGAAATATGCAAACACAAAGCACTCCTTAAGAGAGGAATCGCAAGCATATGGTTGCTAGACTGTTAAATTGAGAGCATAATCCTGACCAATCAAAATAAGATCAATTAGAACACACACACACACACACAAGAACAGTGAAACAACTGTGCTTAGTCTCTGATTATTGTTGGGCCATCGAAAAAAAGGGGTTCTCCAATTTGAATGCCTGTCGGTCGCTTGCCTCCTCCTCCGTCGTGTTCTTCCTGGGAATACTGACGCCAATCAATCTCAATGCGCAATAAAATACATATTTACAGTGGAATTTTCACTTCAGCGTCCAATGAAGGGGAATCCAAACATTCGAAAACCGATCGCAACCCTTAGTGGAAAATTTATTTAAGCAACTGTGCAAATAGCCCCTGTCATAATACGGGGGTAAGGGTAATCATTTTATTTATTTTTTTTTTTTATATATTTTCCAACTTTTTTCACTTTTCTCTCTCGAAAAAAAACTAAGCTGCCAATCAAAATAGAATCACGCACAAAAAAAAACTCAATCGGCGGCTTTTGTTATTAACGCCAGTTAAGGCAACAGAATGAGATGGAATCTGGTCCTGGGCCTGATTAAGGTCCACACCCCCCGCATGGCAACAAACTGACTTTGTTAAATTGTGCATTTAGCAACATCGTTTTGTAATCCCTTTTTTATTTTATTTAATTTTGGAATTTCGCTCGGTGCTTCCTAAAATAGAATTTTCCATATCGTTGC
Source organism: Drosophila nr. perissopoda 5 BK-2023a (assembly GCA_035044105.1). Lineage (NCBI taxonomy): Eukaryota > Metazoa > Arthropoda > Insecta > Diptera > Drosophilidae > Drosophila > Drosophila nr. perissopoda 5 BK-2023a. The sequence goes on along the minus strand of JAWNMK010000207.1, from coordinate 636,003 downwards.
ACATCCATAAAAACTTGCATAAAATGAATTTCGAGGAACTGCGTCTTGAGGTCGTCTCGCCCTCGTCGAAGGCCGAGCAGCCGCAGTGCCTCTCCCTGGCCTGGTCCACCGATGGCCAGACTCTGTTCGCCGGCTACTCCGACAACATCATCCGTGTCTGGCAAGTGTCTGCATCAGCTCACTAAATGGATTCATTTTCTTACAACTGAGAAATGTATTTTGTAAATCGATCCCAAATTGGTTTGTTTATGCGCAAACAAAAATAAACATGCAGCAACGCTTATAACAAAATCAACACAGATCACCCATATCATTAATATTCAAACCGAAATGAAAGCGCGCTATAATTAAATCTATCGATAAATGATAACATGCATGCGCACGATAACATGTTATGGGCAGCACTGCCAAAATGGGGTGACCACAGTCAATATTTTCTTTTCCCTCAACGTATTCTGTGCTCCCTTTGCCATTTGGAATCAGGGCAATTCAATAAGTTAGAAGTCCAAAAAGTACGTTATTCATGTGTCGTTTTTGAAAATGGAGCAATCATTTAATTTTTCGAAATTTTGATGAAATATTGTATTTTCACACGTGCACACAAACGGCCACATTGCGCTAAAAGCAGTCAACTTTTTATAACGCAGCAAGAAACTGGCGCGAAATTGCAAGTGTAAATAAATAAAAATTTTCTGAAACAGCATAACTGGTGCTGCTCGCTGGAAGCAGTACTTGAACTATGAACTATCCAAATTATTCCGACAATAGTGAATGTATTAGTGTGCGTGTGTGTCTGTGCGAGTATATAATTGTGTGTTACATAAAAGGTGCATATAATTTTGATAACAGCTGATAAACAACAACAAATACGGAAATGTCAAAGCTCACACACACACACACACACAGAGGCAATCACTGAAGGTTGCGGCTAGATTTGCGCTTATCAATTTGAGACATGATTGCAAATTGTAATTTCATGGCACATTTGAGTTAATCGAGCCTTTGCATCAACCTCATTCTTAATTCATCATAATCAAAATGTTGGTTTTTGTTTTTGTTGAATGTAGCTAGTCCAAGTTGCGAAGTTGTCACGAGTTGCTTGCAGCGGGCAACGTGACAGAATCAGGCAGGCAGCTTCATCGTCATCTCCATCGTCATCGTCACCTGGTCTAATTGCGCAACTGGAATTTAATGTCGTCAGTCGCATTGCTGTGCCGCCGCAGTAATTGTTTGTCAAACGCGCTCAATTCATGGCGTAAACTATCCGTTTCCGCATCAACAACAACAGCAACAACAACAACAACAAAACCAACAACATCAAGGCTAATTAGTAAATTTGTTGCCTGGTCGCAACGGCATTATTCTCGCAGCTATCTGGGGTAAGTCAATCGAATCAAGTCAAGTTTAACTGTAGAGTCAACCACTTGTTGCATTCAACCATGTTGCATGTTCTCACACAGATATAAAAACATGGATTCGCCGCCAGATGTCTTTCGTGGTGTGGTGGATCGCTTCCAGGGCGTCACAGTCGACTGCAAGGATCAGGCTGAGCAGATTGCTGACAAAACGCAATTCCGGCAAATGCTGCAGAGTAAATGTTAACCAATAGAATCGTGTTGCATGTAATATACATGTATATATATATATTTATATATATTCAACTATTTAGAGTCTGACTGGAAATTATAATATTGACTGCAATTACGACATGACCATTTATACATACATATTTATATATACATTTATGTCTTTTGTTTTTGTTTTTTTAGAATCTTTGGAATTTTGGCGAGCGAACAAGAATCGTGCGATATGGTTTCGCGTGTACAGGGATCAGTCCGAATGGGTGCCCATATTGACAGAGGCGGGCTTCGACTTCCATCATGCCCGGGTGGGAGTTGTCACCATGTATCTGTGGTTGCCCACCCACGAGGAGAGCAACTTGCCCAGCTATGCGCACACGCTGCTGGGCGTTGGTGGTCTGGTGATCAACGATCAAAACGAGGTGTTGGTTGTCTCCGACAAGTATGCGATAGCGAAGAACATTTGCAAGCTGCCCGGTGGCTATGTGGAGCCGCGCGAGAATTTCATCGATTCGGCAATGCGAGAGGTGTTTGAGGAGACGGGCATACGGACCGAGTTTCGATCGATGGTCTGTTTGCGGCATTCGCATGGCGGCAATTTCGGCTGCTCGGACATCTACATAGTCATTGGCCTGAACCCACTCAATCTGGACATTAAGCGGTGCGAGCGGGAAATAGAGTCCGCCTGTTGGATGCCACTGGCAGAGTATTTGGATAATCCGCTGGTGCTCGAGGGGAGTCGCAGTTTTGTGCGCACCTATCTGGACTATCAGAAGCGTGGCCTGGACTTCACCTGCCACAACCTTGTGCACCAGGTGCTCAATAAGGAGTATCAATTGTATTACGTTGATCCGGAAAAGGATGACAAGCAACCTGTGCCAAAATTATAGTGCAATTCCATACAACAATGCATAGTTTTAATTTGTACAAAAGATTTTAGGTCAAATTCAGTCAAGAGTTGTCTTGATCAATATCGATAATTAAAACCATTTATCAATAACTATGATTTTGTCCCTTATTTGTCTTCCATTAATTTGTATTTGCTTGTTTGCGAAGTAATTGGGTAGGGATACCATACGAAAATCAACATTTATCGATAAGACATTTTTGTACAATTTCTATATCTGGTCGTTGAGTATAACAAATAAATGTGTAGTGATAAAAGTAATTGTATACAAAGCATTGTATTTCTTTTGCGAAATGCAGTTAAGAACGACCCGAGTGTCGATCAATCGATAATCGAAGTTGCTTATCGATAACAGTACTTTGTGCTCAACTGTATTCTGATAATGAAATTGTTGAATATTAAATGTTTTAACTCGACTTGATCAATCGTTGATAGTCAAAGCCATTTATCGATTTAAAAAGAAATATTCTTTTTGGCTATTTGTCATTAATTCACAATTAAAATGAAGTTTACAACTAGTGATTAGTATCTATTATAAGCCCGCTATCTCCGAGAGCGGCCAAATGCGACAGATGACCCTACTGCGTATGAGACCGAGAGGTATGGGCCCATAATAGCGCGAATCGGAACTGTTGCCCTTATTATCACCCTCGATCCAAACGCATCCGTGCGGCACATAGTCTGTGACCATAGACATTTCACTTGGCTGCTTTGACGCTTGTGATTCGGCCTCAATTGGATGTGGCTTGAGTGTCGTTATCTTGTCGCCGGAGACGGCCACAATACGCTTGCAAATATACTGTCCGGCATTAACCGGCGAAACGGCAATAATTATATCGCCCGACTTATATTTACGCCAGTATTTCGATACGCGTTCCGTCATCAGCACATTGTCCGAAAAGAGCGTTGGCTCCATGGACGGACCATTGCACTGCAAAATCAAATCAGATCAAATCAACCAACAAAAATAAAGAGATACAAATAGTTCGCTTACCAAAACAAAGTCACCCACATACTCAAAGGTACAGTGGGTTATACAAGCGTAGGCGATTGTATACCGTGCCAGGGTGCGCAATCGCGATAGGACTGTGTAGCCCATTCCTATCCTACTGGAACTGGAACACTGTTTAATTAATAGCTGCTGCTTTGTGGCGCTGCCAAGGTGCTACGCATATTAAAAAACAAAAATGGTATCAAATTGATGCCAGAGCATTGGAGAGCGGTCGTCTTACCAGGGCTACACAGCGCTACAATTTGCGTCAGCTGTGCGTTACGGTTTATTAACCAGGGCTGCAATCGCGCTTGTTTAATGTGAACTGATATTTCATCGGTTAGGCGCTACATTCAAACAAATTTTACGTATGAAAAATTTTTTTCATCAATTTGGATTTGCACACAAAAACAATTTATTTCTCTTGTACACCACTAACAAACTGTTGATTTTTTGTCCATTTTTTTTGTTTGTATTTTATAACGATATTGACTAATATCGCCATGCATTTCGACTATTCCGATAATGCTACTACAGATTTCTAACATCAATATTAATTTTTTTGGTTTCTTCATTTGCAGGTCTCGCCTTGTAATAATTTTTTATAGGTACCAATTGTTGCTACGGCTTATGTTAAATGTACATATAGGATTAGTTTGGTTATTTGAAGAACTTCATTTAAAATGGATAACATTGATTCAAAAACCATTTAAACAACTTTTGCAAATAGCTTATACATATATAATATATATGTGGATACAAATCTTTATGTGTATGTGTGTAAGCGTCACAAAATTTAAAAATTAACTTTAACTTAGGCAAATAAATATGTATACAAATATAATGCTTGAATCACCCACGACTTCAAATTTTAATTTTAAAACTAAAAATACGAAATAAAGTCAACAAATAGATTTAAAGCATACTAATATTAACTAAAATTCGACTATCATTACTTAGTTGTTTTCTTTTTCTTTTTGATTTTTTGATTTTTTTTTTTTTTTTTTTTTTTTTAGTTATTATTATTTGGAATCAAGAGTTTTTCTTCGTACTTTTTTTTGTTTCATTTTTGTGTTGGAGTCAGCTCTCCAGCCTACTCCAGCTTCTTGCCAGCGACAACAGGCTCAGCGCCTTGGCGCTTCTCCTGGCGCTCACGCACATCAACGGCAGCCAAATCGCTGCCAGCCACATAGGCATGCATTACAGAGATCAAAGCCTTGATCACCGCAAACGGTGCGGTGAGGAAGGCCAATATTTTGAACAGCGAGGCGCCGAATACTGCAAATAAAGATGCGATTTAGAAAGCCATTATACATCCCTGATTTTGTTAGTGGCATAACGTACTCAAGGGTCCATAGGTGAAATGCAAGAGATACAGGCAAACGTAGAACAGCTCATTCACGCAGCACATAAAGGTCAGCACATCCTTCTGATAGTATATGCGCATCACGAAATTATCATTCACCTTATGCGATACGCGTCCAACCACAACGCTCCTGCAATTTTGAATTAGCTCTAAATATGTATAATGTACTACAAGCTACATGCAGCTCATAACTTACGTTTGCATGTAGAGCCAGTGACAGGCGACATCAATAGCGATCGACAACTGGAACCAGAACATGTAGCTTGGATAGAAATAGGCCAGGGTAACCAGCAGTCCCGTCGTGCCGCACCGATCTGTCAACTGATCCAGCATGGCGCCAAAACGTGTGCCTGCAAGCAAACGAACAAATTACAATCAATCATTTTTACAATCAGTATGGCCTCAAAGTCATAAAATAGACTGGATGTTTTTAATAACTAATGTAATAATTTAATTTTAGAAAAGGAAACACTTTAAAGAGGGATCTTCAAATTTGTCTAAGGTTTTGTGAAACTTATGATAAGTACGATTGCATATCAATTAAAATTCTTAGACTTTGAAATTAAGAAAATGACCAATGGACTGGCTAGATTTGTACAAATAGATATTAAAGATATATGTACATTGTACGTGTGTGTGCTGTTTTGGAATGCGATTAAAATATGTAAATTATGGTATCCGGTAATCGTACCACACACAATTCAGACACGTATGTGAACAAAGTGCGCAATCACATCTACATACATGGAACTATGTACTTTTGGGTAAACAAAATGAGACGGCACAGTTTGCCGGCTAAGTGAGTCATTGATTATTTGACGATTGACGTGAGCCAAACGTCGTCAGTGATGATAATGATGATGTTCAATGGATATGTGAAATGGTAAATGCGGAAAGAGGCGTACTTTGGTTGAAGGCCCGGGCGGCATGTCCATCGACTGCATCCAGTAGTGCACTGATTATATAACACCAACCGGCGATCACGTAGTTCGTTGACATAAACCAGAAAGCAATAAGGGCCAAGACGATGCGTGCATAACCTGCAAAATGGAAATAATTCAAATACACATCAATAATTCATACACACAAGCCAACAACATCAACATCAACAAATGCAATTCCAATCGATAATGTGTATGTATTCACATTCGCACACATAGATGGCGCTACTGTGGGTGACATTGCCATTATGTTTGGGGTTGTTAGCAGTGAGGCGCAGAACATGTCTTGCATTTGACAGGTTGCAGCGCCACCTACGTCCACTAATTCAATTAAGCTCACAAAACAAAAAAACAACAACATTGGTATGCATACAGATTGTTGTTGCTACTATGTGCTGCACCGTGGACCCATATGCAAAATATGTTGGCTATGATCAAAGCACAAGCCGCCAAAATATATAGTCTTATCTAATCAAGTTTACCACTTATTACATTTTAAAGGTTTTTTACATTTATTTTAGTTTTCTGTCAATTTACTCAAATCAAACAAATTGGCTTGTTTTCAATAGATTTTGCCCCACTATACGCGACGGCACAATTGTTTACTAAACGAAATTTACCAATCAGATTCGGCACAAAAATGAAAACGTTATCGTGCTCGGCAATGGCCATTTTATATACCGTTCTTGTCAATGATTAAGATAAAATAATTTTGTATATGTATTTTTTATTTAACTAAATGCGTTGCGGCGCGTTAACGTGGCGTGCGCTGCAATAATTTTCAACGTTCTGTTCTACGATTGTGCAAAAAAATGGTACTGAGAGTATAGGTGTAAACAGCTGAATTGCACAGTGCTGGCTAACGTCGAAAAGCAAGGCATAGTAAAATGACCAGGTAACGCCCAATAATTACCAATATTAATTGTGCCGAGCATATGCAGTAAGCTCTATAGAAATGGAATATGTATTTAAATTGGATAGCTAACTGATAGTAGTACTTTTATTATATGGGATTTTAATTTGAATAGATAACAGGTTGTGAAGTGCTACGTCAAAACTACCTGCGCATGGCGGTCTCTACATTTATTTACGACTTGTGATTACTTTTTCGTTCGGCGTTGTCCAACACTTACAAAGCTGTTGCTGTTTTTGTTTTGACCAATTCAATCATACTTTTAATTATTTATAATGTATAGCACTTAAATACCATGGATAGGCGACGCAGCAACACCGCCATCAGCGGGCATCCGGCAGAGCAGCAGCAACAACAACAGCTCGAGCAATATCCCAAGAACTGTATTGAGCAATATTTACGTGCGTCAACAAAAATTAAGAAAATTGAACGTGTCGTTTTCTTCAAGTAAGTTTTGGCTGCATCCGTTCATCGACCTATTTCGTGTAATTCCTAACTATCTGCTGTCATCTTCCCGACAGACGCTTTGCGCCCAATGTGGCAGACGTGCAGTCGGATTTCCAGCGCCTGGCCTACAGCTTTGAGGAATCGGGAATCATGCAATACGCGGCCATGTGCCACATTGGGTTTGCCAAATGTGAATCGTATGGCGGGTCTGCGCAACGGGAGGCCGAAGCGTATGTGCGCGCGGCACGCGACTTTCTGCAGGCGCACAACGAATCGGCGCTGCTGCACTTGCGTACCGGCCACAACAGTTTCCGGGAGGGCGCATTGCATTGTTATAATCGGGCCGCGGAGCGTGTCGCTGATAGCGGCGTCTTCAAGGCGGCCGTGCTGCGCGAGCTGAAACAATTGCAGCGCCAGATGGATCGCACCAGCAGCTTTGCGTCGCCCACACATAGAATCAACGATCTGGAGATGAGCGCCGAGATGAGCATGCAGCGGAAGGATTATCGCGGCGCACTGCTCCAACTGGACGACATTGTGGATAATATTTATGAGCGACGGGTGCCGCTGATGTACGGCGATCTATTGCGGCGCGTTGAGGTAATGCGCTTGCTGCTCCTGTTGCATCTCAATCTGCCGCCTTCGCGCCAATCGCCCGCACATATAAAGCTTATCGAGTACTACTATTCGCTAGCCCAGTTCGAGTCACCGCTAGCTACACCATGTGTGGACTACAATCAGGAGCCGGTGGAAAAACCAGGCGCCTTTGTGCCACTCCAGCAACAGGATGCGCTCGCCGAGATCATCTGCGCCTGGGTGGAGCGCAAAATGTGCGATCTAAAATATTTGCTCAGAGATTTTGGCGCTGAGAATAGCTCGATTAGCCAACAAGAGCGCCATCTACTAAAAACAATTTATTCCGATCTATCGAAGGTTTACTAGAGAACCCTCATCTAAGACAAACTGTATAATATAGCATACTAAGTTATCGGTTAAGTGTAGCCAAGTCTACCACTCAACCTTTCAACGTGCCTACACGATGCAACTTACACTCAAAAGCGAACTATGGAAATAAAACTATATATATATAAATATTAACATCTATAATTAATAAAATTCTGTTTAAAACCGGTTTACCTGTTGTGCGTTCCAATTTTCTATATTTAGAATCAATAAAACAAATATTTATAAACAAATAGGTACACCTTATCAACTCTGCCATCAATTTGATAATAATTTCGGATTTAGAAATACTTTTCTTTACTGTGGGTTGGTCTGGTCGTGGTCGATAACACGATACCTTTTAATCGCTCATCCTTAGATTACATTTGAAAATATAAAGTTGAACAAATTTCAAATAAAAAACAAAAAAAACGACATGAAAGTGCCGCAAAAGAAACCACAGCGTATTGCAAGTGGCGAGCCGGTACCCCAGCGCCGAAAAACGGAATCCAAAGAAGAGGCAGAGCCACCACTGCCTATGCTCGAAATGGACGACGACATCGAATCGGAGATGCCGATTCGGGGACGGCCCTCGAAGAAGTTGCTGTTGCAGAAGCAACAACAGCGCGCTCAACTTCAAGCCACCAAACTGCAAGCCGAGGAAAAGGATTCCGTTTCCAGTCCAACACCAGCATCCTCATCAGCATCAGCAGCCGCATCCACAGCCGCATCTTCAACTGGACGCAGCAAAGCGAAACGTTCGCTGTGTAAAAAAGTCGATAATCAGACGGGAGTAAAACCGCACAGCGAATCCTATGTGATGCGATTATTTGAGCGCAGCTTGGACTTATCCAAGTACGAGGATAAAACGCCGCTTTATCCGATTTGCCGGGCGTGGATGGCCAATCAGCCGCGTAATCCCGACGTAGCCATTTACAACACTGACGGCTCTGTGCCCACCGTCAAGCGGGAAGATGACGCCGACGAGGTTTTGGCCCAGTTGCGCAGCGGTGAACTAAAGGTTGTCAAACAGATGCCAAAGCCACGTGACACGGACATGGATCTGATACCAGCTCGACTGCCACAGCCCATTCTCAAAGATGCCGGCAATCTGGAAGGTGCCAGCCGAGAGAAACTGCTCGTTTCCAATATGAAGCAATGGCAGCGGGTGCGCTGCCATTGGATGAAACATGCCCAGGCATATGAACGGGCCCGTTACGAGATAACAAATCAGATAATTGATGCTGCCTGCACAAGCAAATAACCAATTATATAACACTGTAATTAATTTCAAATGAATAAAACTTTTCTTTGATCACTTGTCGAAATTGCAACAAGATCGATTTATAAACACAGGCAACACAAATGATCAAATACAAATAGACATGTTCCGATTTATCTAGATAAAAACACATTTGCATTGCTTTATCTATTTTTATTAATTCCAATTGTTTATTTATTTTTTGTGGCTTTCTTTATTTCGCATGTATTGTATATGTATGTATGCATTTATATATATATATATATATATATATATTCGCTTGAGCCTATTAAACGAATCGTTTCATTTTTGTTCCGTTTAATTTTATTTTTTGTTGTGTATATAAAAAAATCCTTGCTGCATTTTTTCTAGCACAACATAGATTTTCCAATTACTTATAACCTACAAAATCAGTTATTATTTCATTTCGTATGTTTTGTGTTTCGAATTTCTAAGCAACTTCTGTCTCGGTCTAACCAAAGCGTCTGGCCTGAGCGACTTGGAGCGGGGTTCAAAGTGTGGAGGCAGTATCAGTATAGTTTACTGGTCTTGCGAAATGTTAATATATAATTATATATATATATATTCACTATATTTTATGTTTTTATATAGTTTAGAGTGTTAAATCAAAAAATTTATTTGAAAATATAATTATGTATTATTTATATATATAAATAATAATAATAATTTATAAAAAAAATGCAAAAGCCACGTTTTCTGCATTTTGTACACAATATTTAGATGTGATTCATGTATGAGTGTGTGTTTGTGTATGTGTGAGTGTGTTAAACAAAATGTTGAAAATGTGGCTTAAGCTTAAGATCACAAGCTGTTTTGTAGTAGTTGTTGGTTGTTGGTTTTTTCTCACATTTTATTAATTTAAATCGACACAGAAAATGAAAAAAATTCACCTATAAATTTGTTTTTTGTTTATGTTGAATGCATATGGATGTGTTTCGGGTGTGTGTATATGTGTGTGTACATTTTTTGTTTTTTATTGTTGTTTTTAATATCTAGTTTACATGACTTGACTATAGCGTAGTGTAAACTCAAAACTAATTTCACATTGCGTTACACAGCGCCTCTATTGAAGAAAGAGCGAGCAGTGCGAACGAACGAGAAGTATAAGATGGAAAGAGGGAGAGAGAGAGAGGATCAACCTATGCCTGTATACTGTGTGTATGTAGTGCAAGTGTATGTGTATGTGTATGTGTATGTGTATGTGCGTGTGTGTGTGTGTGTGTGTGTGTGTATGTTGTGTGCCTGTGTGTGTATTGTGCTTTGTATAATCCATCATATCTATTTATTTGCCGCCTTGGCCTTCTTCTCATTATCGGTGTGAATTTTGTTTTTCAAGTGATCCTTGTAGTCCAAAATGCCGCCTTTCCATTTGGTCACCGTCTCCTTCTCACATACCCATATCTCCTCGGCCACCTTTCGCGAAAGAACAAAAAAACAGTCAATAACAAATACAAACGAATTTGATTTAAATGTACCTGATTAATGAGACGGAAATCGTGACTAACTAGCACCATGCCGCCATCAAAATCGTTGATGGCATCCGCCAAAGCATCGATGGTCTCCATGTCCAAGTGATTGGTCGGCTCGTCGAGCAGCAGCAGGTGCGGCACCTGCCAGGCCAGCCAGGCAAAGACAACGCGACAACGCTGACCATCCGACAGCTGGCGAATGGGGCAAACCTGCTGGCGGCCAGTGAGGCCATAGCGTCCAATGATCTTGCGCATCTCCTCCTTTTCCTTGACATCGGGAAAGGCACGCATCATGTACTCGAGCGGGCTGGCATCCAGATCGAGCAGCTCATGTAGATGCTGATGATAGCGCGCGATGCGCAGATGCGAATTCTTGCGAATCATGCCGGATGTGGGTACCAGATCGCCATAGAGCAGCTTCAGAAGCGTCGACTTGCCAGCTCCGTTGGGACCCACCAGTGCCAGGCGCGTGTCCAGATCAATGCCAAACTCGAGGTTCTTATAGATCCATGGCGTTTCATCGTTATACCGGAAGTTCACATTCTGCGTGTAAGAAATTCAAGTTCAAATTAGTGTAAAATTAAATTAAATCTTAACTCTTTTTCAAAATTTGACAACAATGATTCCGGAGACTCACCTGAACCATGATGACTGGCGGCGGCACCTTGCCACACGAGGGGAAGTAAAAATTGAGCACCTTGTCGTCGGTGACCTTTTCGGTGAGGCCCTGGGCGACCATTTTTGCCAGCGTCTTCTCCTTGGACTGAGCCTGGCGGGCAAGTTTGGCGGAACCGTGGCCGAATCGGGCAATATAGTTCTTCATGTGCGATATTTGGTCCTGCTCCCAGTTGTATTGTTTCATTTGGTTCTCCAGAAGTTCCATACGGGTGCGCACAAATGCCTCATAGTTGCCCGTGTAGTACTTGAGATGCTTGCCAGTCAAATGAATGATGTTCGTGCACACGCCGTTGAGGAAGTCCTGCGAGTGTGAAATAAGCACCAAAATGCGCTTGTACGTCTTCAGCTCCTCCTCCAGCCACACGCACGCATCCAGATCCAAATGATTTGTCGGCTCGTCCAGCAGCAGCAGATGCGGCTTCACAAATAGAGCGCGTGCCAACGCGATTCGCATGCGCCAACCACCTAAGCGAACGAATGTCAGCAATTAGTACAGATGCAAAGAGATCATCAAATTAGAAACTACACAAACCAGTTGGCAATGTCATGTAGCATTTGACTTACCCGAGAAGTCTTTGGCCTGCTTCTGTTGCATGGCCTTGTCAAAGCCAAGACCGTGAAGAATGCGAGCGGCTTTGACTTCGGCCAGATCGGCGGACATGTCATCGAGTCGCTCATAGATATCGATTAGCTGCTCCTGGGCATCGTCCTCCTCGCTCATGGCCAGCTCCTCGGCGAGCTTCTCGAGCTTGATGCGCTCCTCATCGACCTCCATGACGCACTGAAGCGCACTCTTCGTGCTCGCTGGTATCTCGCGCGTCAAATGAAATATATCAATGTGTGGTGGAATGGGTACCTCCCGACCACCAAGCACAGCCAGCAGCGATGATTTGCCACAGCCATTGAGACCAATTAGGCCATAGCGCCGACCGCAATTCAGCTCGAGCATTGTGTCCTGCAGCAGCTCAGAGCCAAAGAACGTAATCGAGAAGGTGGCAATTTTCACATCACGCGATCTTGGATGGACAGCCAATGAGCCGGTACAGGATCGCGCTTCGGCATTGATCCGTGCCTCCTCCTCCAGTTTGGCGCACAGTTTCTCCTCTTCGGTCAGTTCGCGATCCACACCGTTCACGCCATTTGACTTCTTCGTCGACGGTATCTGTTGGATCTTCTTGTTGCGCGCATCCTTTTTGCGTTGTGCATCGCGTTTCTTAGCGTCCGATGGCATTTTTCTGCTCTTTTTTTTGTTTTGCTCTTTTAAGTTGAATTTACGTTACAATACTTTTGTTTTTTCCCAGAGAAATGTGTGTTTTTTGTTTTGCCTAAAATATATATATAATTATATTTCCTGTATGTGCGTGGCTGTTTGTCTAAAACTGTGTGCTTGTGTGTGTGTGTGTGTGTGTATATGACCTGAAAAATGACAGTAAAAGAAAATTACTTGAAATAACATAAATATTAACTTTAAATACTTCAAATAAATTGATTAAGAAATTGGTCCCATTAGGCAAAAATGATTATTTGTCACAACCTAACTTTGAATGGTTTCAAAATCTTAATTAAGCAAAACGCATGGAAGAGAGGAATAAGAGGACACAGCAATAAAAACGCACATTTTTGCGTGAATTGTGCTGTGTGCGATTTCATATCCAGTTTCAAATAATATTGAATTAAAAGAAAGCATGTAAAATCTGAGGCAGAAGGAAGAACAGAGAGGGAACACGCTGTTTTGGTGACAGTAGATGGTGCTACCAATGTGTGTTAGAGAAACAACTGTTCCAGCATAACGCCAATTTTTGTAACGAAGGCAAAATGACGCGTTGCGATTTTTCATACGTATTAACAATTTGCGACGTCAACTGATGCTTTTCTCTTTTTGTTCTCTGCTAGCTGTTGCTGAGCCACATTTCGCCTTCGTTAGCGCGTTTTTATGAATCACACCGACGCACGTTCGCTCAATGAGAAATGCACAAAGGAATTTCGCTGCAGCTGATAGGTGAAACAACAGAAGTGTAGTAAGTGACAGGGAAAAGGGGTGAAATTGCTACACACACATATATATATAGGCGATAGACAACACTTTAACACTTGACTGACTGACGGTTACAGCACACACGCGCACTCACACATATGCACAGAGACATCTGTGCATAAAACATACCTAGGTATGTGTGTGCACATTATTGAATTTTCCACAGATGATTATTAGCACTAAGTCTCACCTTTGAATTGCTGATTTTAACAAAAAAAAGAGCGTGTCACGCAAAAGAATTGAAACCAATTTGCATTTGTTGGGTTGTTAATGCTGGTCCGGGCTTCTGAGGGGGCTGCTGCTAGACGGGCTGCTGCTTTACAACGGAACAGGAACACACCTAACACACACACACCAACAGCAGCTGCAAAAAGTGCTGCTACTTTTCTGCCTTTTACCGTTTTGTCCGCCGCACACGTGTTACGAAATAATCGATAGCAGGCAATCGCTGTGTGAGTCTAAATATCGATGTATATTATTATATATATATTTGTGTCTTTTCACAATATTTCAATCAAGCCTACTTATTATTAATAAAACTGAATAGACTTTGGTAATTTGTTCTGCTTGATAAGCGTTGAGTTTTATACTGCAAAAAATATAATTTTCGCTGTCTTACACATCGGTATTAGTAGTATCGATAGCTAAAAATATAAGTGCAAAAAAATTATTGATATGAAGGATCCGCTTTAAATAGAGGTGCATGAACTGTCGCATATATATTTTTTAAAGTTCTTAAATATATTTTATTTTATTTGAATCCTAAAATTGCGGCAAAATACACATGCTGCTTCTTCAACATTTTGAATTCACAATGATACGGGGCAATGAAAAAAATATTCACCTATCGATGTGGTTTCGCATATTCAATCTTCAATCGTTTCGCAACACTTAATTGTAATTTCAAAATGGTGCGCATCGCATAGGGCGTACAATTGGCTGTTGTGTACATTTCGTTTGTGAGCTTTGTCGCCTTGTCTAAGTGATAAAAATTGGTTTGATTAAATTAATGCACTATTAGGTGTGTTTCTAAAATATACATCAATTATCTATGATGCTGGAAACAAAGAGCATTGCTGCATTGGCATACAATGAGACGCCGCGCAAACGCAAAAGGGACACTGGAATTGGAACTGGCTGCGCTCCTCAGCTACCCTTAAAAAACGAAGAGGCAGCTGCTGCTGTTGCAAGTACTGCGTCATGCTTCACTAACGCTGCATTCAGTTCAACGCCAAAGAAACTGATCGGGCGTCGTCGCATTCCCAAGGCGAATCAGAATCTAAATCCATTTGGGGCACATCCTGGCCTTGAAATCAAATCCATTGCTGAACTGGCGACAGTGCAGCAGCAGAAACAACAGCTGCCAAAACACTCACTAGCATCACCACCACCACCACTTAATCCCTTCGAGGTGGTGCGCCAAGCCTCCAAGAAAAAGAAGCGCGAGCACGCTTGCTTCGAGAATCCAGGCCTAAATCTTGAACTACCCGAGCGCCAGTTTAATCCGTACGAGGTGAGTCTGAGAATTTGTCAATATGTGTGTACATATATGTCTATTGACTGCTATTTATTATGCTGCAGGTGGTACGTTGCGTGGCCACGCCCACAAAGTGTTTTGTTAACGAGGCGCTCAATTTACGCGGCAGCGATGCACCTGCATCCCTGAATCCCTTTGAGATCCATCGACAAAGCGAGATCTCAGCAGCAGCTAGCAATCCAACGGGCGTGGCGAATGCCGCCCTCGCCGAGGACCCACTGCCGACCACACTAAAAATTGGGCTACCATTTACGCCCACGTTAGGTTGTCGCATCGATTTCAATGGCATGCCGCTGTGCCAGTTGACGCCCAGCAAACTGCTGGCTGAAAAGTTGGTCTTCTCGCCGGTACCGGCGGTGCCGGTGGCTGCCAAGCGCTCGCTTGGCGCCATCAGTGAGGAGAGCAGCAGCATGGATATTGGCAAGGAGCTGGATCGGTACCAGCTGGAACTGGAGAACAGCATCAATGAAGCAAAGCTGCGCAAAAATTGCGTTGTGCTGGAGACGACACAAACGGAGCTGGAAGTAATGATTGATCAAAAGCAGATTCAATCCAAGGAGGAGTTGGAGCGGCGCAATGTATGCACTACGCGCAGGCGCACGCTAACAGAGATAATAGAGGCGCCAGAGGAAACGGAACTGGAGGAGCAGCCTCAAGAGCCAGTACAACAGCCAGAGGCCAAGTCAGCCGAGTTGGAGCTTGAAAGTGGCGATGTAGCCTATGCTTCCGAATCGGAGCCAGAAGAGGCAGAAGAGGAATTGGACTTTAAGGCGCCCGCACGCTTTGTGCGCTCCTATCGCCCAGCAGCTGCTACAGTTGCAGTTACTCACTCCAATCCCATTGCTGGTAGCAAGGAATCTCTGCACTCGATTGCCTCGAGTAAATCATCCAAGTCCGCAGAGCTGAGACCCAGCAGTGCTGGCCATGGCGTTAGGAACATGATACGCAAATCTATTCGCAGGCTGATGCATCCCATACAACAACAGCAGGATCCTCAGGTGGCGGCGACATCATCACCCGAAGAGCCGGCAATGAAACAAAATGGCAGCAGCAACCTTATTAGCAGCATACGGCACAGTTTGCGTCGTCGCCCGCAGAAGCTGCAGCCCGAGGAGTACACCCAAGCAGACATATCCATTGTGGACAGCAGCGAGCGGACGATGAAGCTTCGCTCCAGCATTCCACAAACCGATTACATGCGCATCGAGCAGCTGACCAACGAGAAGAAGCACACGCTGCGCAACACCATCCGACGCTCCACACGCGACGTGCTGCGTCATGTGTTCCATAAGAGCCAGGATGCCTATGCGACAACGGCCAAGTGAGCCGCTCACCATCGCATACCACACTATTTCACTCACAACTCACACCACAAGTACTTTAGCACCCAAAGATTGTCTACAAAGCATCATCCAACCGAAGTAGGTTCTTCGTCCTCTTTTTTCTCGTCTTGCTTGAAACTAAGTTTTTTTTTTTTAGCTATTTATATTTGTTCAGCTGATTTGAACAGATCTGATAGTTACTTAGTGCCAGACAAATGGCTTAAAATTATATTAAAGAGGTTCTCTCAAAACATATTGAAATGTAAAAAGAATCGCTTTAAATTCATATACTACAGTTATATGAAATAGGTTTTCAAAATTCTGTCATTTAATTTCTTTAACTTCTTAAATCGGCAGAAATCGTATACAAAAATGGTATATTATATTGTTCAAAACGCGGTTTAGTTATGAAGAACTGTAGACTTATATATTGGAAACTAATTCTAAATATCTCACCAGATACCGGATGAACATCAGAGACTTAAGCTAATATATGATATATTTCGCCAGTTAATTGAACTGCAATTTGAAATGCACTTTAAGTTAAGTTTTACATATGTTTTGCACGTTTATTTATACATTTTTGTATGTGTATTCAATCTATACATTTGTTTTTTTCTTTACATAAATGTTATTTACGCAATTCAATGCGATTTTACTTAAATGTGGGCTTATTAGATATGTTATTAGATATGGGTATTTCAATATTTATTTTTCAGCTTATGTTTTAGGACGCTACCTTTTGGAATGAACTTGATTACTTACTATACCAACAAATTGAAAGAGAAGCCAGTTCTCTGGAATTTGGAAAACCATCAATCGTTACTTATTCGAATTTTAGACATATAGTTTCGCAAAATATTCAACTGTTTCTACTTTTGAGAAATATTTATTAAATTGAATACAATTGATTTTCTTATGTATGCACAATTATATAGGATTTCTAACCGAGTTAGAGGCAATATAATGATGCATGTGTGTGTATATATACATATATATATATATATATATATATATACATATATGTGTATTTGTATATATGTCTTCTGCATATCGGTTCAGCAACAAAAAAAGTTATATTTATGCCAAGAAAAAACCCGATTAGATTAACCTATTTAGACTCAAATTACACAAATTAAAATTAATTCAAGATCTTTAAAAAGTACAAATAAATAGGATATTTTTTGGGTTTGCTCGATGATCCCAAAGATATGTTAATAATCTTATAAGATTGTAAATTATTCCTAAGAAAAAAAACTCTTATTTTGCTAATTTTTAAGGCGATTTTGAAAGGTGTGGAAAAAGGTTTCTAGGGAATTCTCCTCTTGGACAACTTTGCGTTGGAGTCTACTTGTAGACGGTCTGCAGAAGCGGCCTTCTACGCTGGTCGATCGGCTTGTAGGCATGCTGATAGACACTGGCCAGGCGCCAGTGTTCCGGATAGCCGCCCTGTCCAGCGCCGCCGCCCTGGCTGCGAAATGGCGGCACCAACGTATCGATGTCATAGTTCTTCTTGGCATATGGCTGCCGAGGACGAGGCACGACGAGGACGCGACCAGCGCCGCCCATGCCACAATCAGCTGAGATGCCCACAAAGTCGCCGGATGCATTCAACTTGGGCATGCCGGCGCGAAAAGCAGCCTTGCTCCCCAGACAGTGTCCATGCCCGTGTCCATGTCCGTGTCCATGGCCATGGCCATGGGCTGAGGGACAGCATTTGGGCGCTGGCGCAACCTTGTGGCAGAGTCGTCTAGCCGGACGCCGGAGCAGTTGATCCCTCTTGCAGCTGGGACCGGTGGCATGAGTGCAACCATGTGGCGCCGATTCACCGGAGCAATCATTATCTGGTCCAAGATACTTTTCGCGTAGCGCCTGATACGCCTTGTCGCCCAGCAAAGGCGATGACTGATATTGTTTGGCCAGGCGATTGCCTGGCAGGCCAAAAGTGACGCCTCCACCAGCGCCGGAGGAGCCGCCGCCCAAGGCCGGCGCACGCCGGCAATGGGAGGCGCTGGAATCACGTGAAACACTCCGGGCACGCGCCGCTGGCGGGGAATAGTCGCAGGCGCAATTATTGTCACGATCCATTTGGCGTCCGGCAAAGTCGGACTTGCGGCGCAGAATGTCCTTGTCAAAAAAGTCTGGCTCGCCGAGGGTGCTGGTAAAGACGCCAGCAGATCGGCCCAGCTCCGCATTTGATTGATCCTCGCGTGGTGTCTTCACGCATGTGAAAACCGCCGGTCCGGCCGAGTCATTGGAGCCGTCGATGTGCCTGGCCAGACGTGGCTCGTCGCCGGGATGCGCCGGCTTAAAGTCCCAGCCAATCGCCAGATCCATGGCGCCCATTTTCTTGCTGGGCGCGGAGCCAATGCCGCGAAAATGATCGCCGCCAAATGCCTTGGGCAGGACACCGCTGCCGGTCTTGGGCCGATAGACTCGCATCTTGGTGCAGTGGGTGGGGCCGGCATTGTGGGTCTTCACGCCGACGCCCGTCGCAATTGGATCGATTTCGAGGGCGAGTCCGCCATGACCGCCACTTATCTGTGCCTTGCGATACGCCAGATCAGCAACGCAATCCGGCAGCGGCTGATGATCCAGATTGTCCTGATGCATACGCTTGGCCAGCTCGAAGTTGGCATAGGCCGGCACCACCGGCGATGGGCAGCGTTCGTTGGGCTTTTCGGTGATCGAGTGCAGCGGCATTTTACGGATTTGCTCCTGATCAACGGAGCTGCCAGCTATAGCTGGTGAGCTTACAATGGGCAGCGAGATGAGATCCTTGCCGGGTGAAAACTCAAATTCGGAAATGTCCAAGTTGTTGTGGCTATTGTTCAGCTGTCCTGTGTATTTTGCCTGTGCGGCAGCCAGCGCCGGAAACTGTCGTCCCGCCGCTGAGGTAACCTCACGCGCCGACTCCGCCGTTGCCCGATATTTGTCCAACGGCTGCGAATCCGGCTCACTCAAATACAAGCGGCTCAGTGGCAAATCGCGCTGCAGGACATGCTCGGGTCGCTTCTGGTCGAGCAGCAGCTGTTGGTGCGATGGAAGACGGTACTCCGGCTCGGTGAGATCTCCCGGCGTATAGCTCAAATCAGGTAGCTTGTAATTGCCGTTGCTGGCGACCGCTGCTTGCGACATAGTTCACGATGTTGTTATTATCCAGGATTTAGTTTCAGTTTCAGTTTCGAGTCACAATGATCACTCAATAAAATTTTCTCTTTTTTTTTTTTTTTTTTTTTGGTTTTTTTGGTGGTTTTGTGAGTGAGAATAATTGGATCGATGATTGATGATTGATGATTGATGATAGATGATGGATGATGGATGATTGATGATGGATGCACATGAAAGTGTTTGTACATTCTTATAGATGTCAATTTCTGTTTGTTTTTTGGCAGTGCTCAAAACATTTTCAATTATGTGTTTTGCAAGATTTGTATGAAATCTTAAAATAAATTTAATTTGTATTTAATTTGTAAGTAAATGAAAATGAAATAATACCGAAGCAATCTACAAATTTACAGATGGAAACAAATATGCTGTGGCGAATCTGAATCGCAACCAATTTGATTAAATTGAATGCATCGAAATTGGAATTTTGAACATATTGCACAAATTTTGAAAGGCAAATCATCGAAAATGCGGCTTTTATTGATGTTAAATCAATACTTGCTATATAGTCTCTGATATCGGCCAATGAAATGGATGAAACACATTTAAAAAGACAGGCTACAGGATATCCACTAGTCAGGCATTCCTTATCAGAGCACCAAATCTGTTTATTGAACTGCAATTTACTGTTTATACAATTGGGTCAAATGTGTCAAATTATTTGGGCTTTGTCTTGGATGCTGCTGGGAGTGTCTTGGTTGCTGACTTGGCTGGAACTGCGACCTTCGTGGGCTTGCTTTTATCGATGGGCTGGTCCTGCTGGGGCTGGTCCAGCATGACAGTGGCGCGACGACTATAGTCAAAGGCGGTAACAGGACGCTTGCGCAGCTTCTTGCTGTGTTTCGAGGAGGCCTCGCCCACACGTGGAATCTGTTTCTCATTGGGCTGTGGGCAGGGGTGTGGGTGGTGTGCAATGAGTGCGGGGTGCAAGGGGTGTGTCTTAAATTCTCTACTCTACTCTAAGCATGACACAACCAAACACAAAATACAACTCAACATGATGTAATTCGAAAATCGGAATATATCAAATTGATATCCCAGATATTATTCGTATAATTCTATAAGCTTTCTAGCTTCAACACGAAAATCGAGGCAGAATCGTGTTTCTAACTGTGAATGTAGTATTAATTTAGATATCAAACCATGATTAAAACGCTCTGCCTATTGAAAATCGGGCCACTTATGATCAAATTATGGTTGTTTTAAGTTTTGACCGGAAAAATATACGACAAGTCAAACGAGAAACCGGACAGCAACTTTTGCTACAAAAAAAATAAAATAAATATAAAACATATTGAAAAATGATCCAACTACAGGAAGACTATTCTAGTGAGCTTGGTTAATATATATTATATATGGTTGATATATGGTATTCGTGCCCGTGCCGTGTCGTGTCGTGCTCCATATTCGTTTTGACTCACCTTTGGGTGGCACCTCGTACGCTTGCACTTTTTGTGCAGCTCGTTGATGGCCAGCATCTGTTGGAGTCCCTCACACTTGGTCTGGCAGTCGACTGGCCGCTGCCAGGATGGATCGTTCTTTACGCCAAGAGTCTCCCGAAAGTCACATGGATTCGGTCGCACCCGTTGGCAGTAGCACAGATCCCGAGGATACTTCCAGTACTTGTGCCGTCGGCTCAAACACTGGTTGTATAACTCGGCAAAGCTCCTTGTGATCCTCAGGGGCAGATGATACGTGCCACGATATTGGCCCAAGAAGTTGCCGTCCCTGCGAGAATCAATAAGTTGACTAAAATAATTATTTTATATTTATGTGAAATTTGGCAATAATTTGAAGTGAAGTCAACGGGAAGAAGTCAAGTTAAAGATGATGATGAACTCACCGGGATGCTGTGGCCAACAGATGTCCGTTCTTTGTGGCAATGGGTTTCGAGCTCTTGTGCAGGTTGCGCGGACGGGGCGGAGAGAAGCGAGGATATTCCCAGTTACTGACGCTCTTGGCGCGAAAATCTCGCTCGTACTGCATAAAAAAAGAAAGAGAGAGATGACGAGAGAAAGAGAGATGGAGGGAGAGAGCGAGAGAGAGCGAGAGAGAGAGAGAGAGGGAGGGAAACATATTGCAGTTGCTTAAAGCTAGGTGGGTCAAGTCAGGCCAAGTCAGCCACCTGCTTCAATTGCAAAACTAAAACCGTTATTTATGGGCGCTAAGCAAGCCAATTGATAAAAAGCCAAACAAGACCCGAAGATAAACCGAAACGAAACGAACCGGAACCCTCCCCTTGAGTCCAACCCTCGACCATTGCACGACGATTACACGACGTAATCGTAATCTCCGTGTTGCAACATGTGTAAAAAAGAACGAATTCTCTCTAATGCCACTTAATGCCTTGTTTGTGTTTGCCTTTTTAAACACAGACAGCACAGACAGCACAGACGGCAAACAGAAACAATAAAAATGATAAGCCCGATTAATACTCGACTAGAACACATCCCTCAAATATATATTTTACAGTAAGTTGAATTTGTACTTTAGCTGCAAATATTATGTTAAGTTCTTGTTTATTTAATTCATTCATTCATGATATCATGAGTTATTTTTATATCTGGACAGTACAACTATTTAACTATTTTAACTACTGTTTTGTCTGCTCGGATACCAAAGAGCATCAGACACGATTGAAACGGACTACTTGTATTTTTCCAGCATTAATGTGTATACCCCAGTTAACGTTCACCCTAGGGTATCAAAAGACGCACAGACGAGCAGAAAAAACCGGAACTGGCAATTGATGCCAGTCCTTGTTAAATCCTTGGCTCGCCTTCAGCCATGGATCAAAGTCATGTGCAATCATTTATCAGCATGGCTTTAAGTTTAGCAGCTGTTGCTTCAGATTTACCGCCCTACCGCCCTACCTCCCTCACTCCCTCTACCCCGGGCCTCCAATGAGCAAGAGCGCCAAAAAAAAGGAAAAGTTTGCTGGAGCGCGTTTTTGATCTGAAACTTCCCACGCAACCGTAATTTCAATTATATCGAATGCAAATTGTGTGTTGGGGTGTGTGTGTTGGTAATACAATACGCAGTGGCACGCCCACAACGCCCACGATGCTGCACGTGGCAAGTTGTCAACACTTGATGGAGTTGCGAATGATTGGAGAGCTTGATTGAGTGCGTGCGAACCAGGAGCAGCACGTAGGAACAGGAAAAGGAACAGGAAGAGGAACAGGAACTTTGCACATGCTGCCGGCACGCGCAAGCGACCACAAAGCGCGTGGCGTAGCTAGTGGGAGACGCGAGGGAGAGAGGGGTGGGTGGAAGGACATTGTTGCTGTTGTAATTAAATTTGCACGGCAATTACACAACGAGGCGTGAGTGCGAAGGGTCGGAGGGGCGGAGGGACGCGGAAGAACGGATCAATCGTACTAGCCAGAAGTATGTGTGAAGCATACTTGACCGAGCGTAAAATACAAATTGATTTTAAACTCAATTAGCAACAAAACGGAAGGCGTCCAACTGTTAGCACCACAATAGGATGAACAGCACCCAGCAAACAGATAACACTACCACTGGCGAACCCAAAACGATGCCCCATCCCCCGGACTCAAATGCGTTGCTAGCCCGGGCAGGCAGCTAAAGCGATGATTTTTATGTCAACCCTC
The DNA here is from genome assembly GCA_035044105.1 of Drosophila nr. perissopoda 5 BK-2023a. Taxonomy (NCBI): domain Eukaryota; kingdom Metazoa; phylum Arthropoda; class Insecta; order Diptera; family Drosophilidae; genus Drosophila; species Drosophila nr. perissopoda 5 BK-2023a. Next base: position 612,808 of record JAWNMK010000207.1, on the reverse strand, counting down.
TGGGGTGCAATTTATCACATGCTGCCTCTGCAGGATTAGACAGTCAAAAAGCTACCAAGTTGCACGTGCACTCGAACCAGCCTGACGAGCGGGCTTCTGTGACTGCTGGTACTGCACTTGTGCCACTTGCCACTTGTGTCCCACACCAACCTAGAGTTGGGCGCGTCTCGTGTTTTCCTTAACGTGACTCACGACAAGGAAATTTGGCAATCAAGATAACAGAATTGAGAGGATTTTTACAAATTCTACATCCAAATGTGTGGCATCAAATAGTTTGACCCATTGGTAATTCCAGGTAACAAGATGCTGATGCAATTTGTTATGACGATGAAGATGGAAATGGTTTTGTTTTAAGTAAGTCTCTTTTTTTCTGAAAGTGTGAAATAAATGACAACCAATAAAATAAAATGTTAACAACAGAAATAAATTGAATTGTCCATCTCTGCACACACACACACACACACACACACTTACTCTCGTGCGGCTCGAGAAGCAGACGAAGGAGGTGGAGATGAAGGAGGCAGAGTGGGCTGAGTGGGCGACACTTAAGGTAATTTCACGCACTGCAGCCGCTTAACTCCACAATTGCTGCAGCACAGTTGACAGAGTTGGAGAGTTGTTCGTGTCCAAATCCAATTCCAATTCGAACTCCATTTACAGCAGCTTTGCGCAGTTTTCCAATCAATTTTACTGGGCGTTCTCAAAACAGCTGTCAATTTGTGCGTCTTGGCAGTGGCAGAATTGCAACTGAAATGCCATTAAATGTATACTGTTGCAATCATCGAGGGGGGATGCTTGATATCATTGATATCCTTTCCCCGTGCCACAAAGAAGATGAGAGGCAACAACAAATCTCACAAACCGCTCAAATCCCGTTAAGACTGTGCAAACGTTAAATTCCGTTAGACCGTTTTCGCTCGCCTTGTTTGTGGACATCGATAAATTGTATGAAAAATAACTGTAAACGAGTTGCGTGGCAATCGGACCTGGTCGGAATACACGGTGTACCGTTACCTACCGTTACCAAGTAAATAAAACTTTACTGTCGCTATTTGGCTAACTTGCTGAAGGGGAGGGCAGGGTGGAGGGGAGAGGTGCCACTCCTAAGTGACAAGAACGGGCGGCAAGGAAATGGGTAAGGAAATGCAAATGGAAGCGGGAACCCAGCTAGAGCTGACTGCCGACAAAAGCGTCCAAAATGTGCAAAACTGCGAAGAAAATATGCAAATCAAAATTAACTTTACACCTTAGAGTGAAATTTCATACGATTATCTTTTAATTGATTCAAGAATTTTCCATTCAATTAATGCAACATTAATCTTTGACTTTGAAATCAAAATAGAGCTATACCCCAAGTATACATACGTGTATTATGGCTACCTCAATCAAATCAAAAATTAGTTCGAATTTTAAATAATCAGTATTTGTTGTCGCCTGTTCCGGCGTGCTCTCTATTTATAGAAGTAGAGCCTGGTACTCAGGGACAGAGACAGCGACAAGTTGAACATATAAGTTGGGTCCTGTCGCTATTTTGACTGTTGTTCTGCTTATTCGTGGCACAGATTGGGGCCACGCTGAGTTGCTCTGGTTGCCATGTTAATGTTGTTGATGTTGTTGTTGTTGTTGTTGTTGTTCCCTTTTATGTTGCTGTTGTGGGCGTATGCCAGATGATTACATATATTTCTATATGTGTAGGATTATAATGTTATAACAAAAAGTCAACTTTCTGCAAAGTTTTCAAATGAAAAATTTACCAAAAACAACTTAAATCTCTTTACAGGGTATGTACAAGTCGATCACGTAATCAACGTACTCCACTGTTGAGCTAAATATAATACTTTAGTGCCCGTACCAAGCGAATTTCGGTTACCGCCCGCTCAATAAATATTGCTCAGGGCGCCAAAATAGAGCGAACGGATGGCAAAGATGGCGTCTTCAATTGGGTTACATTTACAGTTAGCTGCTTGACTGGTAGCTCTCTCTCAAAAACACGCACAGCATCAATATTCTGGAAATTGCTCACCTGCATGGCGCTAAAGTTGAATGACATTTCGGTCTAATAATTTCGAATTTGGATGGCACAAAATAGCGAAGAAATCATCTAATACAGGCGAAAACTATGACAACAGAATACAATTTTCGGAATAAATATTTTGACAATTTATCGAATTTAGAATCAGACAAAAAAACACATTCACATCACAGGCAACACTCACTTGGATCCATAATGGGCGTGGCTTTCACTGCGCACAGCAGCCAAGAGAGTAAAGCAATATGCTTATGGGGGTTGCAAGCTGTTGGGGTATAGGGTATGGGGTATGGGGTACGGGGTATTGGGTATGGAGTATGGGATCCGAACTGTGGGCAGCAGCTGGCGCATTGCTTGCCAACAGAAAAGCAAATGAATAAATTGCCAATGCCAGCTGAGCCACCAAGCTAACAAATAAAAGTGCTGCAATGCGCATCCTAAGCGACCATCAAATACCCTGTTCATTTGTACAATAAGGAAGAGTATATTATCTTAAATATATATGAATACAAATACGATTTTACAAAACTGAAATGAAATAATTGTTGTACAAATTGTCAAGATTTGCAATTAGAATGAAATATTCAAGTAGAGAGTAAAATTTGCTTAGAATATAAATATAAAATAAGTCCACTTGAGTGTCTGCTTCAAGTCTTAAGTGCCCCAGTTATTCAGCATCTGTCGTAGGGTATTTCAAGTGCAAACAGGAAAAAGAGGAACTCGTTTATGTACTGTACAATATACATATATAATAATTAATTTATTGTTGTTGCGCATTGGATAGACACATAAACAAATATCACGTATTAGATGCTATACAAAAAAAGACAAAAAAAATACTGTATGTTAACTAGAGCTAATCTAAGACTTCTGATAGAGACTATGTGTAAATGTATGTACGTATGTATTAATTGTTAGTCGAAGGAAGAGTGAGAAACATGGCGCCTGGCAACTGGCTGCAGCTGGAGGCGTTGGCGGCGTCTCAGGGTGTCTCCAGCACATGATTTAGATACGCTATGTAACAGATGGCTAGCTTGAGTATCTCGATCTTGGATAGCTTCTTGTCCGGCGGCAGTGTCGGCAGCAGCTTCCTCAGCTCCGCAAAGGACACATTGAACGCCTCCACGCGAACCCTTTCGCGTGTCGCGTGCGCCGTTCGATATTTGAGCGTGGCACGGCGACGCCGACGACGCTCCTCCCGCGACAGACCCACCAGCTCGGAGGGATCCAGGTGGGCAACGGGCACGGTGCGGCGACGTGGTGCCGGTGTCGGTGGCGGCGGTGGTGCCGGCTGAGCAGCCGTCTCGCAGGCGATGCGCGCTTGAAAGCGCTGATCAATGTCCAATGTGGTGCTCGCCGCATAATCATCGCCGCCAGAATGCTGGCCATGTCCATGTCCATGGCCATTCGATAGCGCATTGTTCGCGGCTGCCAACTCATCATCCTGGTCCATATAGTAGCGACTCAGTGAGATGCTCTGCGGCGGCGCCGGTGCCAAATGCGTCATATCGTATACCATATTGAGCTGATCCTGCTCCTGCTCCTGATCCACTTGCTCCCACTGCGCTGCACACTGTTAATTAGGTAGGATATATCGTCTTATAAGTCTTATAAGCAATTTTACTAATACTGCGCTTCAGTTCTGACAAAGTTGTGGCTGCTTAAAGTTTTGACCCGTCCCCACAAGCAATCAATCAAGTTAGAGTTTTCCGGCGAACATCTTATATCGAAATGTAACTGCAGAATTAAACTAGAGGCCAAACCATGTTTAATAAAGCATTGCTTTGAAAATTAATTTAGTTTTGCCAATGCTGTGGAAAGTTTTGATTCGTCCTCAAGTTAGTTTCGTCCTCAAATCGTTTTTATAAATTTAAATGTAGTATTATTATTGAGACCAAACCATAGGTACAACAATTCCTGAAGATGTCATCCCCACATCCAATGTTCCACGCCCACCCACCTAACCGCAAATTAAGCAAACTGCGCGAATTTTAGATGCATTATTTATGGTTTTCGGTGTTGAGTATTAAGGGGTGCACGACTGGCAACCCCTCGATGGACGCGACCCCTTTTCTGCACAACCCATTTTTCTCGTTGGTCACGTGTCCTGTTTGCGTTTCCTATTATGCGTTTTCATTTGTTTTTATTGTGCTTAGTGTATTTATTGTTTTTGTTCTCGTTTATTTGCAACATATTTTCTCACCTACACAAATAACTGAACAATTGTCACGTTTGTATTTATTTTGGCCCGCGGGAGTTGAGCATTCGAACCCTTATGTGATTTGCGGTTTTATGGGCCTATTCTTCACAACAACAAAAAACTCAAACAACTTGCACTAAGATCAAAGTGTTCTTTGAAAGTGGATGCGAGAAAAAATGTTTAAGTCTTGAATCGTAACAGTTGTATGGATTGCGATTCATCAGATATGAGGCCTACGCACACTTGAAATAACTTTTTAAAAAATATATATATGTGTATGTCTTTGTCTATATAAAATCAATTCGTTAATTCAATTGGACTGCTTACAAGAATCGCAATCAGACGATATCCTGGTTTTTATAACGGTAAATTAACTCCTGCACGCGCAAAGCTTAGCCGCCGAACTGAATCGATGTGAGGATGTTGCAGCATCATTTATAGTGCAAAGGACTTGCAACCCCTGTGCAGATGGCACGAGAACAGCCAATGGCAGCGCAACATCTTTGCAGTGAAAAACCAATCAAAACAACAAAATGGCGTCGAACATTGTGATATTGTGATGAAGTAGTTCCGCCCACAACACAAGGCTGCCATCTGGTAATCGAGAATATTGTTGTATTGTCTCATAGGCAAAAACTCTAGTAAAGTACATAAAAGAAATAATAAGCATATCATAACAATTTACAAAGTTCATTTCTTTTATATCAGTTCGCTAACAGAGTTGATCATAAACATAAACCAGACCGATTATATAATATTATTTAAATGACCGTTGTTTTTGTTAAGTTAAGCATGTGAGGAACTTTTTTTCGCGCTTTCAATAATTTTGTCGGTACTGATACTATCGATAGGCTTACAAATTATCAGCATTGTGTGAATGGCAAAACTGCTTTGCAGCCCTGGCACGCTTTCATAACCAACCAGCTGCTCGTCTCGCTGCTGCCACTGTTTTCAATTATTTTTGTTAATATTTCTGAAATAAAATGAACTCGTTTAAGTTGTTGACTCCACTGCAACTAAGCCTGACAGTGGCACGCAGCTATGGCAAACACAATAAGAAGTTCTTGTACAAAGATGGTAAGAAATACGAGGGTATTATTTACTATCCCAGGTGAGTGTTAAACCGGCATAAAAAAATTGACTTTTATAAAAAAAGAGTACGAAACTTTTAGAACGCCCGACCATCAAGATCCGCCCGTGGAACCCGCCAAGCTGTTTCGAGTGCAGCGTATTAAACCAGTCAAAGGTAATCCATTCTGGGAGAAACGCATACTTAACGATCTGGGCCTGGATGGCAAACAGAGCGACTTTGCCGTCGTCAAAAACATACCCGAAAACAATGCACGTCTGTGGAAAATAAAGCATCTAATTAAAGTAACGCCTGTCACGTTCCCCTATGGCGAGCCCACGGCCAAGGATATCAAGCACACGATACTCAAGGAGAACGGCGAGTGCCTGGTGACAAGGGACATCGGACCTGTGGAAATGCGCGACGCCGCACGCGATGCATTTGACCAGCAGGCCAAGCGCCTGGACACCGAACTCCTGCGAAAGGACTCGCGACTTAAATGGTTGAATCCATGGTAAAACTAGAATGCATTTCAGTTTTATTGTATATAAAAACATATTCGTTCGTTAATAAATACAAACATACTTATGTACAACAAAATCAAAGCAAGGACAGCTAACTATATGTGCGACGCTGGTTGGCGACAATAGCAACCTTTTTTTCAATAGTCTTGCAACCGGATGTTGCAAATAAATTGTGCCTGGGATCATAGTTAACAGCGCTTTTTACAATATCATTTATCGCATCGGGCTGTGGATCTATTTGCCACCGATTAAATTCTGCCTTTACGCACTGCACAATATGAGCTTTTTCGAGCGCCAGAAATGGTATATAATGATCAATGACATGCGCCTCGATCATATGTGTCTTTTTCAGTCCGCCATCCATATTGTAGGCAGACTTGGTGAGCATCTCCTCAAAGTCGGAGAGTCGTGTGTCCTCCCGCCGTGTTCCCTTTTTCATTAGATCGGCCAGATGATCTGAAATGCGTACGCCCGCTGCGTTGGACAGAAATATAAAAATGGCTTTGGTGTAGTCTATGTCCCTCATATTGCCTGCGTAGTCCACCAACGATGTGAGCGTATCAAAGACGCCAATAGGCATTTTGTCCACCTCATCGAATATGAACAGTGAACGTGGACAATCTTGTATGCTCTCACGCACCTCCCGATTTATGCGCTCCTTATACTCATCCAAGCGGGCGGGATGTGCGAAATCCGCTCGGCCCAAATACTTATGAACGAATTTGCTTTTGGTTCCTTCCTTGTAAAGCGCTGCCGCTATTTGGTCGGCAACAAAGCTCTTGCCGGTGCCTGGCGTCCCATGGAAACTCATCACAAGCGGCTTACGGGACGGGCTGTTCGACTTGAGATGAGCAACGAGAGCGGGAAGCACGTGTTGACTCACCATATGCTGTCCAAACAGAGTTGTGGACAGCGAATCATAAAGCTCTGTGGAATGGATTTGTCACTGGTGGTTGTTAGCACAAATTAAATCAATCACTTACTGTTCATGTCAGCCGGAATGTTTCGGTCATCGCAGCACTCATAAAACCGGCAAAAGGTTTGACTTTTGAAATAACCAACTCCAATAGCGGAGCCCAACACAGCAGCAGCACCAATGCTTATTGGCTCTATCGATGTAACTATTTTTGGGCTAATAATACCAACAATCAAATATAAATATAAGTAATTGCCCATATTCCATCTATTTTTATAAGATATTTTGCAGCTATTTCAATTGAGACAATCGCCAAAGCTATCGATATGTCTACAAATAAGCCAGGAAAATCATCGATCCTAAAAGCTAGCTTCACCTAATTTGGCTGAAATTTTGTCAGTCATCGTCACTCAATAAATCGATAGTTCGCACGCTCAATATTTATCCATCTCTAGCACCGGACAGTCTTCTGCGGGTGCAAAATAGATTTGTAGAAAATATTCTTTAATTAATAAGTGCAATATGACGGAGCTGCTTATAGATCCCGACATACGCGTTTGGGTGTTTTTACCCATCGTGCTTATCACATTTCTGGTCGGCATCGTGCGCCATTACGTATCCATTCTGATATCGACACAGAAAAAGGCTGAGATGACCCAAATCATGGACAGGTGAACGAAGTTCATATGAAAATTATGGAAATTTTATTTTTAATGTTTGAAATTGTTTTATGCTTGTGGTCACAGTCAAGCCATGATTCGTGCTCGATTGCTGCGTGAGAATGGTAAATATCTGAGTGCCCAGTCCTTCTCCATGCGAAAGAACTTCTTCAACAACGAGGAGACGGGCTATTTCAAGACCCAGAAGCGCGCTCCAGTTGCACAAAACTCTTCGGCTATGCTGACGGACATGGTTAAGGGTAATTTTATTAATGTGCTGCCCATGGTAGTTATTGGTGGCTGGATAAATTGGATGTTCTCCGGGTTTGTGACCACCAAAGTACCATTCCCACTCACCCTGCGCTTCAAACCAATGCTGCAGCGTGGCGTGGAGCTGGCCTCACTGGACGCCGCCTGGGTGTCATCGGCATCATGGTATTTCCTGAACGTGTTTGGATTGCGCTCCATTTACACCCTAGTGCTGGGCGAGAATAACCATGCGGACCAGACCCAAGCACAGGCAGATGCAATGACTGGCGCCGCGATGACCATGCCCCAGGATCCCAAGGCGGCATTTAAGGCCGAATGGGAGGCACTCGAGATCACAGAATATCACAACGCTCTGAAGAACATCGATGCGGACATGATGAGCATCGCCAACGAATCGAGTGCCTCCTAGCTGTGCCCAAAGAAACGCAAACTGCAGGCCAACAGGCAACGTGCGTTTGCAAGATTACCCATTAGCAAAACTTAGACGTCGTATTTTAACAAGCTAAACAAAATAAAAACACAATTCCGTTTCAAGTCAAGAGTCTTGCATTAAATGTACTAACCGTGTACGAATTATAATTTAGTTGTGAATCCGCCACGCCCACGTCTATCATAGAATGTCTCTTAAGACGTGGTTATCGTGTTAAACAAATAATGTATACAATTTATGCAAATAAATAGAGTAAAGTAGAACGAAGAATATAAGTCAGATGAAATGGAACACACTCCTTAGATACTGATCCGACACCAGTAATATATTGTACTATTTGCTATTTGAAGTAGAATCATTTAAAGATTTAGCTTGCTTGTTCAACAATATAAAGTAAAATATACAAATAATCCCCAAAACAAGTGCAATCATGTAATTTTCGATAAAAAAAATTATTACGCTCACTTTAAAAAATCCCTTTAAAATAGGTTTTTATTCGCTAATAATTATAATTCTAAATTAATGAATGTAATCAATTTTGCCTCCAATTTAATGATTTATATTAAACAGTTTTAAAGAGTTCTTAAGAATTCCGCATTAAATAAATAGTTGACAATATTAAAAAAATGGCAAAAATAAAATAATTTATCTCAATTTCTAGAAATGAATAATCTACTGAATTTGTGTTAAAACATAAGTTAATAAAGTAGACGAAGTGAAATGATTGGTTATCAATGCCTTTACTCTGTGGAGGCTATCACAAGTTTTTTTTAAGGGCAGCCAAATGGAGTCGATTATTATTGGAAATGGCCTATGTGTATTTAAATACAAATCCCATAATACCGTAAATTAAGAAAATTCGAAAGAGTTAAACAAGTTCGAAAGTAAACGGCAATGTTTTGTTATTGTGACTATACAATTTTCATCAAAGTAAAACATAATTAGTGTTTTTATTGAAGTTCTTAATTTATGCAGTGCATAATAGAGCCCAACTATCGTATACAATTGGCAATTTCGATCATTCAATGTTAATCGCAATGTTATCGATAAATGCAGGAAATTGGCAAGCGTCGTTGTTGACTTGTATGCTCAACAAATTTCATATTAAATTTCAAGTTAAAAGACCGCTCACAAGCCACAATGACGGAAACGCAGGTGCTGCTGGAGACCTATCACGGGCAAGGCAATAATAATGCCACCAACGTTGAAGCTACAAAGGCGGCAATAAAAAAAATGCTGGTTCGCGTCGAACGCTTTCAAACGCGGGTACGCAAGCATATAGATGAGAACTACACCGAGTTTATGCCCAATCACACATCGCCGGACATTTTTTTGGAGAATTCGAGTACACTGTGTGACGAGATCAGCGATCTGCTTGCCACTGTTGGTAACGAGGGTCTTTCCGTATTAAGTGATGCCAGCGTTGAGCTGGCAGCGGTGAGTCGCGATCTGCGCGAGAAATTACTCGGTTTGCGTGTTAGCGAGCATATCCTGAAGCTGGACGACCTGTTCCAGTGCGTAGAGGAGGCCAAAGCGACCAAGGATTGTCTGGTGGTGCTCGATCTGATGGTCAGGCTGCGCAGCCTGATCTACGGTGAGGGTACAAGCGATGACATCTCGCCAGATGTAGAGCGCATCTTTCAGACGCTGGAGTGCTACGAGTCCATCAAGGTGAAGTACCATGTGCAGGCGCACTTGTTGCAGCAGAATCTGCAGGAGCGCTTCGATCGTCTCGTTCAATTGAGCTGCAAATTATTTCCCACATCCAAGTGTGTGACGCTGTTAATCAGCAAAGATGAGGCACAGCTGCAGGACATTGGGATTGCGCTCTTCCAGGAGCGCTACAATCCCACCAAGCTATGTACCTTTCTGCTGCAGAACTGCATCGAGCCGCTCATCCAGAAGCCAGTCTCTGTCGAATACAACGAGAATGCCAAGGATGGTAGCCACATACAGTTGACGCTTTCCTACTCCATCAAGGAGCCGGACACATCGTCGCTACTGCGTCCCAATTATAAGGATGTCTTTGAGCACTTCCGCCTGCTGCTGCAGACGCTGGGCAGTATCAATTGCAGTCTGAACGGCACACAGCATGTGTTCACCGTTATTGGCGATCATGTCAAGGAACGCATGCTGCAGTTGCTCCTCGATGAATGCCTCATACCGGCGGTGCCTGAGACTATGGATGAGTATAACAGCTCCACACTATGCGAAGATGTTGCCCAATTCGAGCATCAGCTAGCCGACACCTTTCTCATCAATCCCGAGCTGGACACAACGCTGACCGAGTTTACCAAGCATTTCGACACCTATTATCGCAATCGTCTCTCCGCTCGGGTTCTGGCCACCGCACGTGAGATAATCCAGCGTGATCTGCAGGACATGACGCTGGTGGCCCCTAGCAATCTGTCGGCTAATGTGGCCAGTGATCCGTTACTATTTCCACGCTGCATGATCTCCAAGAGCGCACAGGTAAGAGATCCAACAGATTATTGTATACCTAACGCTTTTTACTTGATATTTGTATTCGTCTTCCAGGATTTTGTCAAGCTAATGGAGCGTGTGCTGCGCCAGCCAGAGAAGGCCGAGGAGGGTACACCGGATCCACTGGGCGGCGTCATTGGGCTTCTGTTGGAAGCGTACATCAATGAGGTGCCCAAAGTGCACAAGAAGCTGTTGGAGAGCATCCCACAGCAATCGGCGCTGTTTTACAACAATTGCATGTACCTAACCCACTGGGTGGCCCAGCATACCAAGGACAATATCGATGGCTTCCCATCGCTGGTCAAAATACTACAATCCACAGGCAACAAGTATCTGCGCGTCCAAGTTAGCTATCAGGAGTCCATACTCATGGAAATCATGAGTAGCTTTGGTGAGCCCCTTTGTTAGGTTTTAATTTTATTAATATTATTCTTATTATTATTATATGTTTTTAAAGATGTTCTGGAATAGAAACTTAATTAGAAGCTTATATTTCTTCCATCGGCCTATTCTGATTATTCTGCTTCTTGCAAAATATATTTTAAGAGTTTGAGAATCCGCACACGTTGGGTACGGCGCCATTGCGACTGGTACGTCAGTGCCTGCGGCAACTGGAGCTGCTGAAGAACGTATGGCAGCAGGTGCTGCCGGAGAATGTGTATAACAGCAGTTTCTGTGACCTGCTCCAAGCCTTTATCAATGAGCTCGTGCAGCGCGTTTTCAGGCTGCGCGACATTTCGGCAACGATGGCCAGCGAGCTGAGCGATTTGATCGATGTGGTGCTGGAGAAGGCGCCACTGCTCTTCCACGATAAGAACGATGTGGTGCAAGTGCGCTCCTGGCTTAAGCTGCAGCAACTCAAGATCATGATGAACGCATCGCTGAAGGAGTTCAGCGAACTCTGGTGCGATGGTGCCGGCCCGCTGACGGCCAACTATCAGGCCGGCGAGATAAAGCATTTAATACGGGCGCTCTTCCAGGACACGGATCGACGCGCCAAGGCCATTACGCAGATTGTCTAAATGCAGCAATAAAATTATTTTACATTTAGTCTACGTTTTAATTGAAATAAACAAATGATTAACAAACTGATTCTGAGGTTAAACATAAACATTAAACACAAACATGGCTCAACTCAGGTCATCTCGTGACGGACCTGCAGCATGAGCGGACGCAGCTGATCCACGAGCAGCCGATGATCGTGTCCATGGGTGACGCTCAATATGCGCTGCGCTTCCTGCAGATGATGCACGGCCAGCTTGTAGTTGCGCTCGTACAGCTGAATCTTGCCCAGCTTCATGTGCAGCAAACCCACCAGCGGATTCCATGCGCCATGATATTTGATAAAGCCCGGCAACAATTGCTGTCCAAATGCCAGTGCATCCGTCCACTTGCCCACATTAATGGCGGCCTCAAAGGCCGCATCGAGTGTCTTCACATGCCACACGTTCAGCGGATGCAATACGCCTCGCTGCTTCTCCAAACACACATTGCACACATCCAAATCTGCAACCGGAAGAAACGAATGGAAAAATGGAAATGTTGGATAAATAAATGTAGATCTTTTAGGGGATCACTTACAGGCCACCTCCTTCATGTCGTCCAGGCTGCTCTGTGTGAACGTCATAATATCATTGTAGGCGGCGCGAAGTTGGGGCGTCACGCTGGCATCGCATCGTTGGCACTTGGCCAGCTCAATGTTGACGCTGGCATCGCAGCTGACGTTGGGGCAAACACCGGCGGTCATTTCGTGTATCTCCTGGGGATCAATGCACTTGCTGCACACGCACAGAAAATAATAATGCTCTTTGAGATCGGCACGTCGCTGCTCCGGCGTATTGAGTAGATCGATGTAGCTAATGTAGATCTTTGACCAGTCCAAGCATGGCAAATCCTCAGTGACATGCACATGCAGCTCGTTACCCTCAAAGGTGGCAACTGCATTCGGCTGGCAGCTGTGATCCGTTATGGATACACCCAAATAAATGGCAGTCGCTATTGAGTTCATCTCCGCATCCAGTATATTGAAGCCGTTCGTAATGAGCTGCAATTGAGCAGTTGAGCAGTTGAGCAGGTCAGGTGGCAATTACATATAATATATATTGTCACCATTTTCACAGCTGGCTGCAGCTGCTAGTTGGGCAGCCCCTGGCAGCGTGCCCAACATGCACACGAGCAGCCAGCATTAATCTGTGCCAAAAACGTAAATATTCTTCTTCTTAACTTA